>JALIGW010000102.1:371184-426184 GCA_023053685.1 Diadophis punctatus similis
ATAATAATAACAACAACAACAACAACAACAACAACAACAACAACAACAACAACAACAACAGAGTTGGAAGGGACCTTGGAGGTCTTCTAGTCCAACCCCCTGCCTAGGCAGGAAAACCTACACTACTTCAGACAAACGGTTATCCAACATCTTCTTAAAAACTTCCAGTGTTGGAGCATTCACAACTTCTGGAGGCAAGCTGTTCCACTGATTAATTGTTCTAACTGTCAGGAAATTTCTCCTCAGTTCTAAGTTGCTTCTCTCCTTGTTTAGTTTCCACCCATTGCTTCTTGTTCTACCTTCAGGTGCTTTGGAGAATAGCTTGACTTCCTCTTCTTTGGGGCAGCCCCTGAGATATTGGAAGGCTGCTATCATGTCTCCCCTGGTCCTTCTTTTCATTAAACTAGACATACCCAGTTCCAGCAACCGTTCTTCGTATGTTTTAGCCTCCAGTCCCCTAATCATCTTTGTTGCTCTTCTCTGCACTCTTTCTAGAGTCTCGACATCCTTTTTACATCGTGGCGACCAAAACTGAATGCAGTATTCCAAGTGTTGGCGTGCCCACCTGCAGGTCGCCGCTACCGATTTAGACAAACCGGTCTGAACCGGTAGAATACTACCTCTGGACCATAGACATCTCCATGAAAGAGTGTGGGCTAGGTTTTTTTTGGGGGGGCAATAATATAATATGTTATTATTTGGAAATGATATGAAAAACTACCCTCTTCTGGGACAGCCCTCTTCTCACTGAAGTGTAGACTTCAATGACAGGCAGCAGCCAGAAAAGCTAATACAGTCCTTGGTTGTATAAACAGAGGCATAGAATCAAAATCATGTAAACTATTAGCACAATTTTATAAGCCTTAGTATGGCCACTCCTGGAATACGGCATCCAGTTTTGGCCATCACATTACAACATTAAATGTTGAGACTTTGGAAAAAGCACAAAGAGGAGCATCAAAGATGATTAAAGGCCTGGAGACTAAAACATAGGAAGAATTGTTGATTTGGGTTCGGTTAGTCAAGACAAAAGAACTAGGGGGGACATGATAGCAGTATTCCAGTATTTGAGAGGCTGCCACAAAGAGGAGGGAGTCAATTTATTTCCCAAAGCACCAGAGGGCAGGACAAGAAACAATGGATGGAAACTAATCAAGAAGAGAAGCAACCTGGAATTAAGGAGAAATTCCTAACAGTGAGGACAATTAACCAGTGGAACAACTTGCCTCCAGAAGTTGTGGTTGCTCCATCACTGGAGGTTTTTTAGAAGAGACTGGACAGCCATTTGTCTGAAATGGTATAGGGTCTCCTGCTTGGGCAGGGGGCTGGACTAGAAGACCTCCAAGGTCCCTTCCAGCTCTATTCTGATTCTGATTCTGGAATTGGCTGGTAGTTTCCAAACCCAGAGTAGTTGGAATCATAAATCAGCCATTAATACAACCAAGAGATGGGATCACACACACACACACATTATATACAAGTGGTTCTTGCCTTACAACAGTGTGTTTATTTGACCGCTCGAAGTTACAACCGCGCTGAGGAAAAGGACTTATCACCATTGTTCACACTTACGACCATTGCAGCATCCTCATGGTTGCGTGATCGAAATTAAGATACTTGGCAACTGACTCATATTTATGATGGTTGCCGCGTCCCAGGGTCATGTGATCCCCTTTTGTGACCTTCTGACAAGCAAAGACAGTGGGGAAGTCATATTCGCTTAACAACCGTGTCACCAAATTAACAACTGCCGTGATTCACTTAACAACTCCGGCAAGAAAATGTCGTAAAATGGCGTAAACCTCACTGAACCAATGTCTCATTTAGCAACATACATTTTGGGCTCAGTGGCGGTCGCAAGTCGAGGACCACCCGTATTAATATAATAAATAAATAATACATATTCGAAGCCGAGAATTGCATAAAATCATTCATTGTTAGAGGAATTCTGACAACCAATTTAAAACTTCAATTAGAGTCGTCTTATTAATCAGAAGAAGCGAGCCAGAGCCATTCTTATTAGCAATTTGCAATTCATATCTCAGATTTTTCTATTCATGCTATGAAGATCGGCACTCCTACTTGAAACTCTCACAAACATTAGCATTGCATAGCAACAGATGTCTGTGTAATTAATCCAGTTACTGAGGCTTTAAAAAGTTTATAGATCAAGATGGGTTCCATTTCCGTTTTTGAGAACGAGAAGGTGATGAAACGTTTGGGCCTTTAGGTGTGTTTTTTTTTTAAATTAAAAATTTAAATACACAGTTGTTGTTGTTTTAAAGTTTTTTATTTATAACACAAGTAAAAAGACAAAACATACATAAAACATAGAGACAAGTACATGACGGATCTTCATCTAGTATACATATTTACATTCCCTTAATTTTACCTCATTGTTCATCTTAAACTACAACATCTAAAACAAATCACAATCACAATTTCACATTGCATCTACACCAATTTAGTTCGTTATCCTGGATCTCTCTTTTCCAAACCAACCTGAAATATAACCAACCTGAAATATAATTTATTTCAGGTTTCGAAATATTCAGTTTTATCTTTTCCTTTTATTTCTGACGTTAGTCTGTCCATCTCCGCACATGATAGTATTTTCCATAGAATTTCTTCCTCCGTGGGTGTATCTTCGTTTTTCCAGTTCTGAGCAAAGGTTAACCTTGCCGCAGTCAGAATATGTAGCATTAAATACAATTTATTTTTGTCATATTTGTCTATTGTTATTCCTAATAAGAACAGTTCTGGTTTAAAATCCAACTTTATATCTAAAATTTCCTCCATCCATTGCTTAATTATTGTCCAGAATTTTTGTGTCTTTTGGCATTCCCACCACATATGATAGTATGTACCAGGTAGTATTTTACATTTCCAACAAATTGGTGAAAGATGTGCATTAAATACACAGTTGTAGTTGTTGTTTTATGGTATGGGAAAAACAAGATACATGGATATTTTCAGAGACATTATATAAAAAATATTCTGTTATTGGTGTGGGAGAAGGTTAAAGGACAATATTATACTAAAGTACCATTTGGCTTTCAACGATGGAAGCATTAACACATCCAAATGTTACGGGAACAATATTTAGATATGAAGATATTTTGAATGAAGAAGGGGGACTCAAAACGAAAGAAGAATTAAGGGAGAAAAGGATCAATATAACATGGTATATGTATATGCAGATACAATCTAGATATGAAAAAGATGTCAAACAGCAGGGTTTTTATACAGAACTAACAGAATTAGATAAAATCCTAACAGGAACAGAAGAAAAACTAATTAAAAAAACTGTATAGTTGCTTATTAGGGATAAAATTGGAAGAAGAACAAGTGAAAGCAACATTGATAGCATGGGTAAAAAACTTTGGTTATACGATAGAATTGGATAAATGGGAGGGGCCTTTAGGTGTTTTAATGCGCAAAAAAAATTAAACATTTAAATACAGAGTTGTTGTTGTTGTTTTAAAATAATACCCACTTGAGGTCCTCCTCCTTTTTAAAAATTAAACGGATTTTGGAAAAATTCAATGGAAATTTTTAGGAGTTGAAAGAAGAATCAAAACTAACTTATTAGTTAGGCTATATATATTTTGAGAATGAAGCGACTGGCAGAAGCTTTGAGCTATGAAGAAAGTTTGGGGAAATTGTCTTTGGAAGTACATCCATGATAAATAAATTCCTGCATGCTCTGTAGATCAGGGGTCCCAAACTCCCAGGCTGCAGCCCACTCCCTGGCCGTGGCCTATTCGCAACCAGGCCGCAGCCGGCGCACACGTGAACTTGTGCAAGAGGCAGGCTGGCACAAACGCACGTGTGCAGCTTGACTGACACTGTGTGTGCATGCGTGTGTGTGCCAGCTTGCCGCTCACGCGGCCCAATTCCCCTCTCCCCTCCCCCAGCCGGACTGCCAAGCAGCAAAGGTTTGGGGCCACTGCTATAGATAATTATTCTGAGTGTTAACTGTTGACTAAAATAATAATGCTGCTTTCTTTTCTTTTCTTTTCTTTTCTTTTCTTTTCTTTTCTTTTCTTTTCTTTTCTTTTCTTTTCTTTCCCTTCTCTTCTCTTCTCTTCTCTTTCTTTTGTTTTTTCTTTTCTTTTCTTTTCTTTTCTTTTCTTTTCTTTTCTTTCTTTTCTTTTTCTTTCCTTCCTTCCTTCCTTCTTTCCTTTCTCCCTTTTATTTCCTTCCTTCCTTCCTTCCTTGTTTGTTTCCTTGTTTGTTTGTTTCCTCCCTCCCACCCTCCCTCCTCCCTCCTCCCTCCCTCCCTCCCTCCCTGCCTGCCTTCCTTCCTTCCTTCCTTCCTTTATCCCTCCCTCCCTCCCTCCCTCCCTCCCTCCTCCTCCTCCTCCTCCTCCCTTCCCCTTAATTTTACTCTACTCTTCAACAATCCTGTCAGAGAGAGGAGAAAAAAAACCATGGGAATTGATTGCAAAAAATTTGACTTCAACAACAGAGTGGTCAACGCCTGGAACACTTTACCTGACTCAGTAGTTTCTTCCCCAAACCCCAAAAACTTCAACCTCAGATTATCTACCATCGACCTCACCCCATTCCTAAGAAGTCGGTAAGGGGCGTGCATAAGCGCACAATCGTGCCTACCGTTCCTGTCCTAATGTACCCACATATTCATACCTCTTTTACTCTTATTCATGCTTGTAATATTACATATATATATTCAATCATGTTTTACTGTTTGTACTTTGCTTATAATCATATATGCTTGACAAATAAACAAATACAAATACAAATTCAAGGCACAATCTTCTTGTGAGCTTTCTGCAAAGCCATCCCCTCCCACTGTTTTTGTATAGTCATTGCAGTTTCTGCCAACGTTTTGTCTGCTGGGGAAAACAGATTTGCATGACTGGCAAAATGCAACTGGATGGCAGAAGATGGATGTCACCTCAGATTGAGAAGGTCTGAAGTTTAATTTCCACTAACTGCCTTGCTTGTTCTCAAAGTGAAAATTACTCTTGAGATTGGAGTTGCTTACTGGGGGGGGGGGGCGGGGGAGAATAGAAAGGAGGGAGGGACAGGGAGAGAGGAGATGACATTGTTAGAAAGAAAGAAAAATAATATACAGAGGAAACCCATTCAAGAGCTGCCAAAAAAACAAACAAAACGAAATGAAATTGGTCTTTGTATCATTCACCCTGACTGCTTTAGAGAATTAAATGGGCCTGGCTATAGTCCTTTTTTTTCCTTTTCTTTCTTTCTTTCTTTCTTTCTTTCTTTCTTTCTTTCTTTCTTTCTTTCTTTCTTTCTTTTTTTCTTTCTGTCTTTCTTTCTTTCTTTTTTCTTTCTTTCTTTTTTTTCTTCCTTCCTTCCTTCCTTCCTTCCCCCCTCTCTCTTTCTTTCTCTTTCTTTTTCTCTCTCTCTTCCTTCCTTCCTTCTTCCTTCCTTCCTTCCCTTTTTCTTTCTTTCTGTCTTTCTCTCTCCTTCCTTCCTTCCTTCCTTCCTTCCTTCCTTCCTTCCTTCCTTGATTAATTAGCCCTAGTTGATATTACTGTGGACAGCACAGTCACCACAGAGTGACAATATAGTTTTTGGAAGCTTTCCTATAGGAAAGAAGAGAAATGCTCACAGACAGTGGAGAAAACAGAAAGCCAGAAACACTTTTAAAAATAAAATTAAAAAGAAGAGATTTCTCAATATATGTCAAACAAAGCTTTAAAATGCCTGCTATTCTTTTGCAAAATGAAAGAGGCACCTTGAAGTTTGGGGAGACCAAGTGTCCCACTTTGAAAAAAAAGCAAGCCCAGTGACTATCTAGATTGAATATGATTTTAAAATAAAGAACCCACCAGCAGAGAGAACAGTGGTCTTGAGGGTGCCTATCAACCATTGGTCTCTTCATCAAATCTATTGGTTATTCATTCATTCGTTCGTTCGTTCGTTCATTCCAGGGGTGAAATTCAGCAGGTTCTGACAGGTTCTGGAGAACCGGTAGTGGAAATTTTGAGTAATTCGGAGAACCGGCAAATACCACTTCTGGCTGGCCCCAGAGTGGGATGGGAATGGAGATTTTGCAGTATCCTTCCCCTGGAGTGGGAAGGCAATGGGGATTCTGCAGTATCCTTCCTCTGGAGTGGGGAGAGAATGGAGATTTTGCAGTATCCTTCCCCTGGAGTGGGGTGGGAATGGAGATTTTGCAGTATCCTTCCCCTGGAGTGGGATGGGAATGGAGATTTTGCAGTATCCTCCCCCTGGAGTGGGAAGGCAATGGGGATTTTGCAGTATCCTTCCCCTGGAGTGGGGTGGGAATGGAGATTTTGCAGTATCCTTCCCCTGGAGTGGGGTGGGAATGGAAATTTTGCAGTATCCTCCCCCTGGAGTGGGGTGAGAATGGAGATTTTGCAGTAACCTCCCCCTGCCACGCCCACCAAGCCACGCCCACAAAACCGGTAGGGAAAATTTTTGAATTTCACCCCTGGTTCATGCCTTAGTTTAACTTGGCAAAAATCAGTCAACTTTTGACAGGTTACAAAGAACGATTTACCATAAACCGCCCATAATGCCATCAAAAATTAAGCTTCCAAATAACACTAAAAGATATAACTTCCACGAAGAGGGAATGAATAGCAAGAAATGAATAACTGGATGATTGCATTAAAATATCAAAGGCCCTTTTAGATCGCTGTTCTAATCACCTTCTACAACTTAATAAGGTGTAGGCTGCTCAAATTTCATGGGGCAGAAAACAAGAGTTATGTAAAGGGTTTTTTTTGCCCCATGACAAACAATGTTTATGGAGACACAATTTTTCCCTATTTCCTGAAAGAGAAGAATTACTAACAAATTACCTTGGAAACTTCAAAACAGCCCACCCCACCCCCAATCTGGTTGTTTAAGCTATGGTGAAATGGAATTTTATTTAAAACACTATCATCTTTGCAAATGTATTTCGATACATCACAATAGAAATGTGCAATTACCTTTGTAAAAAGACGAATCTTAATATTGCTATAAGTGAAGATGGTGTCAGGTACTTCAAAGTAAACCTAGAATGCGCTGAAATGAATAGACTAACTATGCAAATAAAGGATAAAGAGGAAACTGACTTTTATAAAATTTGGAGGAAAAATTATGATTGGTTGAATCGTCAAAACACAACAAAATAAGATGTTTTATATGTATACAAACAGAAAGAAATGAATTTAACTGAAATACAGATAATAATTTAGAGCTAATGAATGTAATTAGTTTTTTGCTTTTTTAGTAAAACAATGAGAATAAATAGCGATATAGAAATACAGTGATACGTTAGACTGCTTAATGAAGAAAATACTATTTTATGTGACGTGTTGAGTTCTTTTTTGGGGGGGTTAGGTTTGTTTTGTCCGTTCTAAAGGTTTGTATTTATATTCATGTACATATGTATATATGTATGTGTATATATATAGAATAGATAGAATAGAATTCTTTATTGGCCAAGTGTGATTGGACACACAAGGAATTTGTCTTTGGTGCATATGCTCTCAGTGTACATAAAAGAAAAGATACATTTGTCAAGAATGGTTGTCATAGGGTTCAAGTAAGCAATCAGGAAACAATCAATATTAATATAAATTGTAAGGATACAAGCAACAAGTTACAGATATACATTCATAAGTGGGAGGAGATGGGTGATAGGAATGATGAGAAGACTAATAGTAATAGTAATGCAGCCTTAGTGAATAGTTTGACAGTGGTGAGGGGATTATTTGTTTAGCAGAGTGATGGCGTTCGGGAAAAAACTGTTCTTGTGTCTAGTTGTCTTGGTGTGCAGTGCTCTATAGTGACGTTTTGAGCGTAGGAGTTGAAGCAATTTATGTCCAGGATGCGAGGGGTCAGTAAATATTTTCACAGCCCTCTTTTTGACTCGTGCAGTATACAGGTCCTCAATGGAAGGCAGGTTGGCAGCAATTGTTTTTTCTGCAGTTCTGATTATCCTCTGAAGTCTGTGTCTGTCTTGTTGGGTTGCAGAACCAAACCAGACAGTTATAGAGGTGCAGATAACAGACTCAATGATTCCTCTGTAGAACTGTATCAGCAGCTCCTTGGGAAGTTTGAGCTTCCTGAGTTGGCACAGAAAGAACATTCTTTGTTGTGCTTTTTGATGACGTTTTTGATGTTTTAGGTCTTGAGATTTTAGGTCTTGAGATATGATGGAACCTAGAAATTTGAAGGTCTCTACTGTTGATACTGTGTTGTCTAGTATTGTAAGAGGTGGTAAGATGGAAGGGTTTCTCCTAAAGTCTACCACCATTTCTACGGTTTTGAGTGTGTTCAGTTCCAGATTGTTCCGGTCGCACCACGAGGCTAGTTGTTCAACCTCCCGTCTATATATTTCTGTTCATGTTTGTTATATGTGATAATTTTAAAATTACTTAATAAAAACTATTTTTTTAAAAAAAGTAAACCTAGAAACAGTGCGTCTGAAGTTAAATGGATTTTTTTCTAGGAAGTTCATAACTGATGGTAGAAAAAGATCTGGTTTCTTTTTTCCTGTTAGTCCAGAAACAGACTAAAAACACCATCCTCCTATTTGAAAAATAATCAATTTACAAACTAGCGATCGGACTGGCTAGTTCTATTGAGTTTTCTTCCTACAGCTTTTTCATTTTACTAATCAAAAATGTATCAGTATGCATATCTGTGCAAGCATCTTTTCCCTTAGTAAAGTGTTATTTCTTGTATGCATTTTACCATTTTTCCCCCTCTTTAACTCAGGCGGGTTTTGAATTGCAAATCACATACAAAATTAGCTGATATTGTCGCCCTTGTTCCCTCCAGATTTTTCTAAAATCTTCAGGAGTTTTCAAATTTGATCTAGCCCAAACTTCTGAAGGATCAGAATTGCTAAGCCCTGCCTAACTAATGCTGCCTTTGCATGTGTACAGATTTATTTATTTTTAAGTATATTAACATTTGCTTTCTGGGATGAAGAACAAATATTTGACTTTCAACTGAGTGATTTGCACTAAGAAGAAAAGCTTGGACAACCATTTGCTTTTATAGGGTCTCCTCCTTGAACAGATGGATGGGCTAGAAGACCTCCAAGGTCCCTTCTAACTCTGCTGTTCCTCTGTTACTATCACGGAGCCATTGTGGAGCCATAGAAAGTCTGTTTTCATTACTGATACATTAGCCAGCTGATTATAGGATGTCTATATTCTATGTCTCTCAGAAATGCTAAGATGAATTCAATCCCACACTATTAATTGACTACTCAGTCTCTGTTCTCCTACTTCTCACTGCTGTGAGAAGTACAACCACGTTATACTTTTTCTAAAACACCTAAGCCAGGGTTGCAAACTCGATTTCATTGTGGTTGTGTTTGACCTTGGGGGGCCAGGGTGGGCCTGGCCAGGGTGGGCGTGGCCAGCTCGATGTCACTCGGGTCAGCGGCGCCTGTGGTGGCCCAAGCACTCTGCCAGCAAAAACGGGCTCCCGACCTCTGTTTTTGGCTGCGATGGCTTCCTGCAACCCTCTGCCAGGAAAAACGGAGCTCGGGAATGCTGCCTGCAGCCCTCGCGAGCTCCATTTCCAGCTCCATTTCTGCACACAGTCCTCCCGAGCTCCGCTTTCACAGGCAGAGACACCATGGGCCTGTCCTTTGCTGTTTCCAGGGCAGCCCCACAGGCCAGATCTAAGCGGGCCAAATCCGGTCCCCGAGCCTTGAGTTTGACACCCCTGACTAAAAGCAGTTGACAACCTAGCAGCCAGATTTATACATATTGGTAATTACATTGTTTGACACCGGCAATGAGTAAGCAATTGGTCATTTAAAAGTAAGGTCCTACATTTAGGCAAGAAAAACCAAATGCACAGCTATAGTATAGGTGTGGTTGTTATTCTCATTTCGACAGAGCTGAGAGGCAGGATCTCAGAGGTAGAATGCACATTTATATATATAAGGGATTCTTTTTTTAAAAAAAACTTTTCCTTAAAATGATTGATCATTGCCCTTCAATTAAAATAAGTTCAAGACAGAATGCCATTCGTGAGTCGATCAACTTATGTGTAGGGAGGTTAAAAAAAATGGCGCATACCATATTTGTCGGAGTATAAGACGCACCTTAGTTTTTGGGAAGGAAAATAGGGGGGGGGAAATCTGCCTACCAGGTATTCATCTGGCTAGCGTCCTTTGTCTGGTCAGCTTCAGCACATTATTTTATCCCCTGATTAGGGCTGGGGGAAAAACATTTCTTCGGAGGAAGTAGCAATGAAAAAATCCTGCAAGCCGGGAAGATTGTTAGCACCTCGTTAGGGCTGGAAAAAAAGCTTTGAAAAAGCTACATTCGGAGTATAAGATGCACCCAAATTTTCAGCCTCTTTTAGGGGGGAAAAGGTGCATCTTATACTCCAAAAAATACGGTACATACTCATTTATTTTCACATAATCCTTCAGTGCCAAACTAGCAGGTGCTCATCCCATAGAGAACCGGTCTTCGGGGAATAAATCTAGAGACCTTCATTCTTTCTTCTTCCCCTGATCAAAAGATAGATCTTAAGTATTCTGTTTGTTCTGTTCTGGACTTCAGCTTTTGGAAAAGATTCAGAGTTTTGCATTAATGTGAAGCAGATGGCATCCCGCTCATAATCCACTGGAAGATGAGCCGAACCATTCAAATTCATTTTGATGGTAATCCCAAAAAGAGTTTAAAATCCAAATCGCTAAAAGAAATTTCAATACATTGAAGCGAATCAGGGTCTCCTGAACTCCTTTATATGTTCTTTAGGCAGCTTAAAAGAAAGTAAACAAAGAGACTCTCTCCGTTAATACTTTTTTAAAAACTTGATGACTTACCACCGAAATAAGTGGCTGAAAGATACTTCAAACTTTTTGTAGCAAATAAATAGAGACAGTCCTTGGCTTACAACAGTACATTTAGTGACTGTTTGACGTTACAACAGCACTAAAAAAATGTGAGCTATGACCATATTTTTTTTTTTTTTTTTGCAATTACAACCGTTGCAGAATCCCCATGATCAAAATTCAGACACTTGGCAACTGGCATGTACTTAAGACGGTTGCAGTGTCCCTGGGTCATGTAATCCCCTTTTGTGACCTTACGACAAGCAATGGGGAAGACAGATTCACTGCTGTGGCCTAGAGGTGGAGCTCTTGCCTCACACTCAGGAGGTTATGAGTTCGATCCTAGGTAGAGGGAGATGTAGGGTCTCCTGCTTGGGCAGGGTGTGGGACTAGATGATCTGCAAGATCCCTTCCAACTCTGTTAATCTGTTAATAACTGTGTGTCACTAAGTTCACAACTGCAGTGATTCACTTAACAACTGTGGCAAGAAAGGTCATAAAATTCACTTTAAAATGTATCACTTAGCAACCAAACTTTGGGCCTCTACTGTGGTTGTAAGTCAAGGATTACCTTGTAGGGAAAAAAATGAAGAATGGGAAGCAAGTCAACTTGAAGAGACTAGAAGCATTTGAAATGTGGATTTACAGACGGCTGTTACGTATAAGTTGGGTTGACAAAATCAGAAATGAGGAGGTGATAAGCCGCCTGGGAAAGCCAAGGGAAATCATCAAAACCGTTAAAAAGCGAAAGTTAGAATATTTCGGACATGTGATGTGACACCCGGAAAAATACGGCACCCTTCACTTAATCCTCCAGGGAAAGATTGAAGGCAAACGAGGTCCAGGCAGAAGAAGAAGAAGATCATGGCTTCAAAATCTAAGGGACTGGTTTGGGCAAAACTCAGCAGCACTTTTTCGTGCGGCTGTTGATAAAAATAGGATTGCCAACGTGATCGCCAACGTCCGATAGACGATATGGCACAAGAAGAAGAAGCAAGTCAAAAATGCATCATCACACTGAATAAGCAGAAAAAGATCCATTTGAGGTTTTCCATGTCATGCAACATCTGGCCAAAAGCTTCCATAAACTTTCTCCTTCCCATTCCCACATCCCAAACCAGCTTATTACGGCGATGAGAATCCATTGTTAGGACTCGTCAGCATTAGATACCCAAAAGATATTCATTGGTTCTGAATGAAAGTGGCTTTTCCCAAGTTTTTTTACAATCTGCTTGCACTCCTTCCCCCCACCTTCTGAATCAATATATATGGGCTAAACGTCTTTTGTTAGCATTTCAAAATATTGTCCTTAATTACCCTGCAAAATCAGCATGTAACTGTGATCTATGAATATGCAAATATGGTATTTCGCTGTTTCGCTTCATACAATAGTACATTCTGTGCAGCTGTTTGTTTGGTTTTTTTTCCCCCTTTCCTTTCCTTTTCATGTTCCCTCCATGGCGTGTATTTTACCAGGCGATGTGAATCTTGTCGAAGTTCAATAGTTGTCAATAGATTAGCAATATTCACGAAAAATGTAAACACCACAAGGAGTGGGAGCCTAATTTCTTTTTATACGGTTTCATTGTTCAAAAAGTGTAACATGTTGCAGAGCAGAAGCAGAATAAAACTTTGATTAAAGGATTTTTGGGGGGTTGGTTTCCCCCCTACCCAAAGCATACTGCCCCTAATTATCATTAAAAGCTTATATAATTACACATTACAAATCTCCCTGCAATAAATCAATGCCCTGTAACTTTCTTTCCTTACCTGTGATTATTCTGGAAACAAATTTTACTCAATAATAATTCTCTCTCAAATTGCAACACTTAAGAACATTTTAGTCCCGGCACTTTAGACCATTTCAACATTTTGCAAAACCTGTAAAGGATAAAGGGAAAGAACATTTTGTGGCACACTTTCTCTATTATTCCTTTGGCTTCAAGGTGAGATCACCTCTTCTCGGGTGTTCTTGTAAGGATGGGGAGTCAACCAGGGGTGGGTTCCTCCCGGTTTGGACCAGATCGCCTGAACCATTAGCGACCCGCTGGTGACAAGACGATGGCGTCACGGATCCAGTTGGGTCAGTGCTGGTCCGTGGGTGCTGCCATCTTTTTTGGGATTTTTGGGTGAATTTTTCCGTGCTTGGATGGCTTCTCCTCTTCCGCGGCTTGAAAAAGAGCCCTCCCGCCCGCCCCTGGGTTAATACTCACCTTTATTTCTTTGCCCAAAGCAAAGCTGATCAGCTCCTCAGCTGTGTTTCGGGCTGTATCCTGCTACTGAGCATGTGCGGAAGTGAAACTGCACGGGGGGAATGCGCGCGCAAATGCGCGCGCACGCGTGAGCGGAGCGAGGGCATGCACGTGAAACGTTGCAATGTGAACCGGTGGCGAAGATAAGTGGAACCCAACCCTGGAGTCAACCCTGGAGTAGGAAGGCCATGTGCATGCACACATGCTCAGATTTGCGAACCGGTAGGGGAAGTAAGTGAATGCCACCTCTGAATTGCTATACCGGTGGAAAGATAATATTTAGGGACACCCTAATATTTAGGGAGATTGAGATAATCCAGCTGCAAAGATGCCAAAGGGTACAAGTGATTCTGCATAAACTTCTCTGATGTGGAAAGTCTTCAGCTGGTGCAGAGGATACAAGACGGTCATCTCTGAGCATCATTCAATGGGTACCAAATCTTCCATCGAGGACTCTTGCCAATCTTGGCTCTACAGACAAATAACTTAAAACTTGTCTGGCGTGCATATTTTGCTTTGATTTCTAATGACAGTTGTATCATGAAAATACAATATGAGTTGTCCAGTGGCAACGTGATAAAGAATGACTTGTCTATTGGGTAGACTGGACATTCGGGAAACCTGGAACTGGAACTCTAATGATTGCTGGGATATAATTTATAGTGGAATATTCCCATTTAGAACACAGAATAACAGAGTTGGAAAGGACCTTGGAGGTCTGCTAGTCCAATCGCTTGCTCAGACCCTATAGCAATTCAGACAAATGGCTGTCCAGTCTCCTCTTGAAAGTCTCCAGTGATGGGGCATCCACAACTTCTGCATTGGTTGGTTGTCTCACTGTTAGGAAAGTTCTCCTCAGTTGCTTCTCTCCTTGATTAGCTTCCATCCATTGCTTCTTGTCCTGCCTTCAGGTGCTTTGGAAAATAGGTTGACCAGGGGTGGGCTTCAAAAATTTCAGCAATGGGTTCTCTGCTCGGTTGCTGGGTGGGCATGGCCATGGTGGGCATGGCCTAGTCGGCCTCCTGCACCATGGTGGGGGGGGTTTCACCTTCCCCAGGCTCCTGAGGCTTTCCTCAAGCCTCTGGGAGGGCGAAAACTGCCTCCCCCGGGTTCTGGTGACCCTCCAGAGGCTGAAAATGAGCCCATTTTTGGACTTCTGGAAGGCCTGCTTTCCCCCTCCCCGAGTCTCCACACGGGCCCTGCACTTACCTCGCATCTAAAATGGGCCGCATGGAGACTCCTGGGAGGGGTGGGGTGAAAAGACCGGGGTGGGGTGGGCGGGGCCAGCCAGGGGTGGGATTTGGCAGTTCGCCAAACTGGCCATAACATTAGCTGTGGGTCCGCCCGAACCCGGGTGAACCCGTAGCAGCCCACCCCTGAGGTTGACCCCATCCTCTTTGTAGCAGCCCCTCAAATATTGGAACACTGCTTTCATGTCATCCCTAGTCCTTCTTTTCATTAGCCTAAACATACCCAATTCCCAATTACAACTAAACTCTTCCCTCAATCTTCCCATCATGGTGGATATGACTTATGCTCAGCTTCACAGGCAGCTTGGGGTCAGTACATGAATGCTCCATTTTCTAGGTCAAACATTTCATACTCCAACCCATGACAGTTTCCAAACCACTACAAGCAACTCTGAAAAAGTGATTGTGCCAGTGCATTTAAAGTGGATTAAAAGACCACGTTTTTAACATGCATCACATTTAGATTTATTATTAGAGTTGGAAGGGACCTTGTAGGTCATCTAGTCCAACCCCCTGCTCAAGCAGGAGTTCCTACACCAATTGAGACAGATGGCAGTCCAGTCTCCCCTTGAAGGTCGCAAGTGTTGGGGGTCTCACAACCTCCACTGGCAAGCTGTTCCACTGGTTGATCGCTCTCACCATCAGAAAGTTTCTCCTCACTTCCAGGTTGAATCTCTCCTTGGTCAGCTTCCATCCATTATTCCTTGTTTGGCTTTCTGGTGCCATAGAGAACAGCCTGACCCCCTCCTCTCTGTGGCATCCCCTCAAGTATTGGAACACTGCTATCATGTCACCCCTGGTCCTTCTCTTCGCCAGACTGGCCAAGCTCAGTTCCTGCAACCGTTCTTTGTATGTTTTATTTTCCAGACCCTTTATCATCCTGGTTGCTCTCTTCTGCTCTTTCTCTAGGGTTTCAATGTCTTTTTTGTAGTGTGGTGACCAAAACTGGATGCTGTACTCTAGGTGTGGTCTGACCAAGACTTTATAGAGTGGTACTAGTACCTCTCTGGTCCTTGATTGTATCCCTCTATTTATGCAGCTCAGGTTTTTGAGGTTCTTCTTCAAGATCTATGCAAAGGTTGATAATCTTCAACATTTTACTAAGTTTAAAATGTGCCATGCAAGGCCTCCTTCTGTATTTAGAGGCCCCTACATTTCAAGCTTGTTTGATGGTACTGTTCCCTCTCTTGGTGGAGAGCTGAGGTTACATTGTAAAATACATTAAGGTTGGAGGCTAAAATGATTTGCATACAGAATGAAATGATTACAAACCTATCAGACATGAAATGAAAAAATTCTTCAATCCGGATGTTGCTGAGGCCAAATGATAATAATGAAATTGCAAATGAAGAACAAAAACTATCCATAGAGTGGATCCCATTTCAAAGGAAGACTTCTTATATCTGGGTCCTCACTTTATATATAGACGCGGTGGCTCAGTGGCTAAGACGCTGAGCTTGTTGATCAGAAAGGTCGGCAGTTCGGCGGTTCGAATCCCTAGCGCCGCGTAATGGGGTGAGCTCCCGTTACTTGTCCCAGCTTCTGCCAACCTAGCAGTTCGAAAGCACGTAAAAAATGCAAGTAGAAAAATAGGGACCACTTTGGTGGGAAGGTAACAGCGTTCCATGCGCCTTTGGCATTAAGTCATGCCGGTCACATGACCACGGAGACGTCTTTGGACAGCGCTGGCTCTTCGGCTTTGAAATTGAGATGGGCACCCTAGAGCCAGAAACGACTAGCACATATGTGCTAGGGGAACCTTTACCGTGTGTGTGTGTGTGTGTGTGTGTGTGTGTGTGTGTGTGTGTGTGTGTGTGTGTGTGTGTGTGTGTGGTGAAATTCCCTGGAGAATTCTGAGTTTCCTACTTGGGGGGAAAAGTCTGAGAAATTACAAAAGAAGATTGATTCACCCCTCTAGCATCGTGATATCTTCAAAATTGTTGTGCACTTGATATTTTCAAAATTATTGTGAAACTCAAAATACCATTCTTGGGGGAAAAAATAATGGGAAATCATTGTATACTTTTCCTGGATCACTCTTGCTCACTTCACCAAGACATTTAAATGGAACTTTCATGTACTAGATTATAAATAGTCTGTGAAGCTGCACATCAAAGAAAAAAGAGAGATTTGGGAGAAAGTTTTGATTGAACAAAGTCCTTTTTTGAAAATCCCAACTTTGGTATCAAATATAATGCCAATCTGAGCTTTATCATGTTACAATACGATTTGGATTTCTTCTTCTTCTTCTTCTTCTTCTTCTTCTTCTTCTTCTTCTTCTTCTTCTTCTTCTTCTTCTTCTTCTTCTTCTTCTTCTTCTTCTTCTTCTTCTTCTTCTTCTTCTTCTTCTTCATCATCATCATCATCATCATCATCACCTCCTCATGGAAAAGTTGGTGTCTTCTCCTTGACATCTAATGTCAACTGTAGAAGTTCTATAAAAGAATCCTGTGAGGCAGTTTGACATAGATTTACTGTTTTACCGAAGGAGGCTGAACGGAACATTTCGACTTTGACAAAATGTGGTTTTCTAAGAATTCATCTTTAATAGAGAAATGGCTTATGTTTCTTTGGTTGGTTGGCCACCCTGTGTCTGGTCAATAACATTAGCAAAAGTCACGCTGAGCACATTTTTCTGATGAACTGCTATTCTTTATGTGATTCATATCTTCAAAGAAAAAAAAAGAGACACAGGACCAGAAAAAATAGGTCTGTTTTTTTTTAAGCTGAACTGTTTGCTGATTTATTTCCTAATTTACTTCTCCATTTCTTAACACCGACTCTCTGTGTTCCTTTCTCAATCAATATTGCAGGCAGTGTGACAGTATGTGTGAACGTGTGCTTTCCTGTGAACGCGGCGTTTCCTGATTTTTAAAACAAATGAATTTTTTCCCGAGATCTCTCATTTTTAAAAGAAACAATACAGTCAAGAGTCACCTTGTAGAGGAGATGGGTTGCATTAAAAAATTAATAAATAATAACAATAAATAAAGCATACGCTACCAGAATTGTGCAAAACACAACTCTGAATACAATGATAGAAAAGTATGGACATCCTCAACATGATCGGTATAAAAATATTATTTAACAAGCCCTACTATTAATCTTTATATGACCTGTTATTTATACCAGGATTGTAATATAGCTAGATATTACTACTTCTGCAATATCCTTTGGATGGACACCTTGGAGGTATCTGGTAAAAAGCAACTGGACTTGTTTTTCCTTGAAAACATTTCACTTCTCATCCAAGAAGCTTCTTCAGTTCTGACTGAGTGGAAAGATTTATATTCCTTGCAGTTATCTGGTCATTAGCACTCTTTCTGAGAGTCATTGAGACCACTTGGAGGTTTATTTGTGCCCTCAAGTTGGTTACGGTTACCAGATTGTGAGATCTGATTCTCCCTTAGATGTTCCCCGTATATAACTTTAGGGAAAAATAAGTCTGACAGTGTGTCCGCATACTTATTATAGCTAACGGGAAAACAAATGTTAAGGAACATTGCATTTCAACCTGTAGCCAGTTGTTTTGAACAACAAATGCGGTAGAGAAATCTACAACAGAGACTTACGACTTGCGGGGAATGAAATCCAATTGTTGGGAAAGATCTCGATTAAAATGTTAAGGAAAAAGCCTTACTTTTAAGAATCAGTTGAGGATATTTGATCCTGGATGGACTAGAGACAACCATTGTGATGGTTTATGGCAATGACGGCGAACCTATGGCATGCGTGCCACAGGTGGCACGCGAGGCATTGCCCTATGTCAGCTCTGGTGCGCATGTGCACGCTGGTCAGCTGATTTTTTTGCCTTCTTTTTGGCCGTTTTTGCTCTCCCCAGGCTTCAAGAAAGCCTCCTGAACCTTGGGGATGGCAAAAAATGGCCCAATGAGCCAACCGGAAGTTCTTTTTTGAACTTCCGGTTGGCCCACTTGGCTGTTTTTTGCTGTCCCCAGGCTTTAGGAGTCCAGAGGCTTCAGTGAGGCCTGTGCGCATGGGGCAGCGATGGGTGTGTGCATGCGTGGGGGAAGGGCATAGGTGTGGACACGTGAGCCAAAAAAAGGTTCGTCATCACTGGTTTATGGTATATTAGAAGCCGTTTTGGACTTTTTGTGAGTGAAATACAACAATAGGTTGTTAACAGAGGGATTTGAAATTTAACTCTGTTGTTGGCTTTATCTGTTGAGTCTTTGTGTGTGTGTGTTTGTGTGTGTGTGTGTGTGTGTGTGTGTGTGTATCTCTATCTATCTCTATCTATCTCTATCTCTGTATCTCTGTATTTCTGTATTTCTGTATTTCTCTCTCTCTCTCTCTCTCTCTCTCTCTCTATCTATCTATCTATCTCTCTCTCTCTCTATCTATCTATCTCTCTATCTATCTCTCTATCTATCATCAATGATTTCTCTCTCTCTCTCTCTCTCTCTCTCTCTCTATCTATCTATCTATCTATCTATCTCTCTATCTATCTATCTATCTATCTCTCTATCTATCTCTCTATCTATCATCAATGATTTCTCTCTCTCTCTCTCTCTCTGTCTCTCTCTCTCTCTGTCTCTCTCTCTCTCTCTCTCTCTCTCTCTCTCTTTCCATTTCCATTTCCATTTCCATTTCCATTTCCATTTCCATTTCCATTTCCATTTCCATTTCCATTTCCATTGAATAGATAGAAGATAGAAGTCAGGTCAGATTGGTTGGGTGAGCAGTCAGTCTTGTCTTGATGCTTTTGTGAGTATAAGCACAATACGCACTCAGCATGGCAAGTGGATTTTACTAGCTCCAAAACATTGCCTAATTCTTCAACCCATTTTCCCTATCACTATTTGCCTGGTGGCGATTAAGGAGGGCAAATGCAAAACAGTACCAAATGTTGGCAGGTCTAATGTCTATGTGCTTTACCCAAAATGTAAAATTTTCCTTCAACCCAACAACTGAAGATGGAAGAACCTTCTCATCTTTTGCCTCTGGCTGTCCTGTTTTAGTAATAGCTATAAATCACTTTGAAGTAATTAGCACAGCTGGGCTAATGTACTGAAAAGTTCCAAAGAAACTGGCTGGAAAATCTGAGATTTGTCACCTCTTACAATTATGTGGTCCATTGGTTCTAGCTGGATGGTTCTTGGTTCAATGGCTGAAATCCATTGAAGAAGGGATGGGGGAAGAAGAATAGAGAGAAGGATAGTTGGGTCTGGTCCATGGATGTGGATTTAAGAAAAGGATTTATAAAAAGTCCAGCTGAATCCACTATCAAGGAAAATAAAAGGAAGGAAGGAAGGAAGGAAGGAAGGAAGGAAGGAAGGAAGGAAGGAAGGAAGGAAGGAAGGAAGGAAGGAAGGAAATCAGAGAGGAAGTGAGGGAAGTCAGAAGGGAAGAATAAAGGGAAGGAGGGAGTCAGGGAAGAAGGAGGGAGGAAAGAAGGAAGGAAAGAAGGAAGGGAATCAGAGAGGAAGGGAGGGAGGAAGGAAGGAAGGAAGGAAGGAAGGAAGGAAGGAAGGAGGGAGGGAGGGAGGGAGGGAAGTCAGGGAGGGAGGGAAGTCAGGGAGGAAGGGAGGGTGGAAAGAAGGAAGGAAGGAAGGAAGGAAGGAAGGAAGGAAGGAAGGAAGGAAGGAAGGAAGGAAGGAAGGAAGGAAGGAGAAATAATTCCATATCAAGCCTCATTTGTCAGACAAAACCTTGAAATATGTGTATCTCTTTGATGCCATCAAGAGATAATCTGGATTTGTGCAATACACCCTCCTTGAATTGGCCAAATGAATTGGCCTATATATGAAAAAGAATCTTCAAGCAAAACACAAGCATAAACAACAATGAGAGATATTTTTCCAGTCTCCAAAAACAGAAAGGTTTCAAGCGGGCCTGGGTGTTAACATAATCTCTGAATTTTTCTACATTTAATATGTATGAAGAGCTTTACAGCCACACACATTTAATAGGGCCATATTTTAGATGTAGATAAAATTTCAAGAGATTGGCCAAAACTTTCCACTAACATATCACTGAACAGCTTTATTAATGTCAAAGCAATTTCACTCTCTTTTATAGAGCAAGTGAGCATATGGCTTATGATCAAATTAGAGAGAAAAACCACTAATTGATTAGAAAACGTCCTTGGAAGCATCTTTAAACGCTTTTCCTCAGTAGGGTATATAAGATAAACTCTCACTTGAATTAGTTTGATTACTGATATTTTCATGAACATATCTCTATAGTTTTCATTAAAATACTAAAGAAGCAGTTTGTGGCTGCCTTCATCTGTTTTTTTAATTTTGTTGTTGTTTCTATTTTCTATTCAAGCTTATTCTTGGAGTTTCCTAATCTCCCCATTAACAATAGCCCTTCCTTCCTTCCTTCCTTCCTTCCTTCCTTCCTTCCTTCCTTCCTTCCTTCCTTCCTTCCTCTGTTCATTCTTTCTTTCCTTCCTCTTTTTCTCTCCCCCCTTCTATTCAATCTCCCTCCCCTTCTTCTCCCTCCCTTCCTCCCTTCATTCTTTTCTTTTCCTTCCACTTTTTCTCTCCCTCCTTTTCTTCATAACTCCCTCTCTTCCTCCTCCTCCTCCTCCTCTCATCCATCCCTCCCTCTCTTCCTTCCTCTCTTCCTCTCTTCCTTCCTTTTTTCTTCTTTCCTTCCTCTTTTTCTCTCCCTCCCTCTCTTCATAACTCCCTCTCTTTCTCCCCCTCCCTCCCTCCCTCTCTTTCTTCTTTCTTTTCTTCTTTCCTTCCTTTTTTCCTGTCCCTCCCTATCTTTATAACTCCCTCTCCTCCTCCTCCTCCCTCCCTCCCTCCCTTTCTTCTCTCTCTCCATCTATCTCCTTCTTCCATTTCTTGAGTTGGCCAGTATGTAATGTAACTGTAAGAAGATACCCAGTTGAAACTGAATCTATTCCTTGTAAAACCCATGCATATTTCACATGTATACTTAAACACACACATAAACCCCAATTTGAGTGGCAGACTTCTAGTGGATAAATCATTGGTAGATCTGAGGTGCATGTATCTTCACTTCCACACCAAAAGATCATTTTTGTTGTTGTTGTTGTTGTTGTTGTTGTTGTTGTTTTGTTGTTGTTGTTGTTGTTGTTGTTGTTGTTGTTGTTGTTGTTGTTCTTCTTCTTCTTCTTCTTCTTCTTCTTCTTCTTCTTCTTCTTCTTCTTCTTCTTCTTCTTCTTCTTCTTCTTCTTCTTCTTCTTCTTCTTCTTCTTCTTCTCCTCCTCCTCCTCCCTGGCATGCTGTTGGAGCCAAAGCTCAAAGTGGGAAGTGGACTTCCACAGTGGCACGCAGATTCCCCTGTGTTGGGCTGATAGATATTTGAGGGGTACATTTATAATGCAGTAATACATGATTGAGTCCGTACCTACCTCTCTGGAAAGGGATTGTTGCATAGACTGAAGCTGATTTCCTGGGATAATTCCCTGGCATTAAGAGGGTAAATGTTTTGACGCTGAATATCTGCTTTCATGCATTAATGGGCTTTCACATGACAAAGCTCCTCACAAGGGAAAACCATTATGGGGTGTTGCACTAATGATCCATGCCTAATGAAAGTGTCGCACTCAGTCCCATTTAGATTGTGATGGATCCTTCACAGTGGTGCCACTGAGCATGATAAATTTGTTTTCCTTTTTTGGGAAAGGGAAAGTGGACATTAATTATGTCTAAACTGCCATGGATTTCCTAAGGAACAATATACATTATTAATCTGCTGTTGTTTGTTTGATTGTTGTCGTCGTTGTTTTAATTGTGAAGTTTCAAACTCGGTCATCTAACAAAGCAAATATATATCTGGGGTGTGTTTGTGAGTCTGGGTGTCTGTAAGTGTATGTGTGTCTCTACACACAGTTTCCTGAAAATGTATTCTATTCTTTTTTCCTAATTGTAGCACAATGTTCTAAACTTTATTTCACAGGCAATTTATTGGGCAGTTAAAATTTGATGGATGCATTGATTAACCATTACTTCAGTTTGTGTATTATTATTATAACATCTTTTCTCAGAATAACACTATATATTGATCATCTATAGCGAGATAAATTTCTCAGATCTCATTGACACTCTCTCTCCCCCGCCTTTCTCTTCTGTGTTTGGGTAAAAGAAAAAAAAAAAGGAAATATTACTTTTTCAGTGATGCTGGAGTCATTTCAATACAAAACAAATACAATTTTGGGTTTGTTTTTATATAGGAAAATGTCTAAGTTTTGAATTTTTTTTGTAAGGTTATGGTATCGGAAGCTTTCTCATTCATATTTATCTGAACTCAAAAGGGATTAGGTATATAGAGTTGTTTTGTAACATCTCTTTCTAATTTCTAGGATGCTACTTTTTGTCAAGTGCCAGGAAAATCAGGAGATTCCAGACAATTCAAATGGGTATAAAGATTTATTGTAAACTTGAGCTTTCTACAAGAATCTAATGGGTCCAAACAAATTGGCTGTAGATAAGAGTCAATGGAATTCAATGTGGACTGGACTTAGATCTCTTGTGGCTACGAAGGGACTCATGACTAATGACATGTTTGACACTTCCCTCAGGGACTCATGACTGATGTCACATTTAACCCCTCCCTCAAGCTGAACCTGGTCATCTCCTACAACTATTATATAAATCAGTAGCATGGCATATGTTTCATGTTCCTTGCTTATGTCTCTGAATTTAGGAATACATATCGTTAATCATTATTTAGTGTATGATGAGAATATGACAAAGAGAAGTTAACAAACACACACAATCCATGTAATTAGATGCAATTTTTTTATAAGGATACGGCAGTGGCCTCATAACTGAATGTCCAGTTCAGCTATCTAGACCAGGGGTGTCAAACTTGATCCCATTGAGGGCCATATCAGGATTTTGTTTGCCCTTGGGGGAGCGGGGGGCATGGGCCAGAATGACACAGGCCGTTCCCTCGCTGTCTCTGGGATGGCCAGCGAGGAACCGGTCTGTGCCATCCTGGCCAGGACAACTCTGAGCCTATCGCAGCCAGATCCGGCCCGTGTGTCGCATGTTTGACACACCTGATTATAGACAATCACCTTTTGCATTAGTTTGTGCACACAGTATGGGCCAGGGGTAGGCAAAGTTGGCTCTTCTATGACTCGTGGACTTCAACTCCCAGAATTCCTGAGCTAGCATGATTGGCTCAGAAAGTCTGGGAGTTGAAGATCATGAGTCATAGAAGAGCCAACTTTGCCTACCCTTGGTATGGGCAATCTTGAACAAATCTGTGTCATGTGAAATTGAACAAAATTAAATGTGACACTGGTAGAATGTCCTGTATCAATGGGACTGAAAAGATTCCTCTTGTTCTGATAATATGCAAACTATATTAAACATGTCGTGCAGGATTTCTACATAGAAAATGCAACACTATGTTTCCGGAAGTAGTTTTAAACCATTTTGGAGCTGCAAAAATCTAGATCAGGAGTGTCAAACCTGCCGCCCGCAGGCCAGATGCGTCATGCCCACCCCCAGTTTAGCAAAGGGGGGAAAAGTTGTGGTACTTCACATGATGACAACGTGATGCCACAAGTTTGACATCCCTGATCTAGATGATCAACCCAAAGGTGCTTTTTCAAGAACCAACTGGACTTTCTGGATTTTCTTTGAAGACGTTTCGCTTCTCATCCAAGAAGCTTCTTCAGCTCTAACTGGATGGTGGGGAATAGACTCCTCCATAGACATCTAGATGATCAACAGAGTCAGAATTTTCCTTTGTTTCTAGTTAATGGCTACCTAAATATTTCCAGTAAACATGCAGTCAACCCCCACTTAGCTCCTGTTTAAGCTAGACCTTACTGCTGGGAAGATATAGAACCTCGTTAACCGTATTGCTTGGGATATAACTTCAGTAATCTCAGAACATAGCAAATGTCATCCCAACCTGCTTTTAGCTTAGCAGTAGATAAGGGTTTATTTAAGTAGGCTATTATATTTACAGATCGATATAGAGAATAGAGATATACTGTAGCTATAGATATCTTATTCGCACACATATATACAGAAGGATTTTTATGATTTAGCCTGTAACAATTTTGTACTGTTGTGTACCATTGCTATAAGAAGACTTAAGGATGTTTCTTCAGAACTGCATTTCCTTTCTTCTGTATTTTGAGAACAGGAGAAGCAATAGCAAGGGAAAAAAAGAAGGAATTATTTTGAGTGGCTATTCTAGTCTACCACTGGAATAACACAACAATACAAGAGATACAATATCATTAGTAAATGATTGTAAATGATTAGTAAATCATTAGTAAATGATGATTATCTTGCGTAGCTTCTTCTCTGGCAACATTACATTACTAACCAGAGCATGCAAAACATTTGTTAGACCAATTCTGGAATACAGCTCACCTGTCTGGAACCTGCACTGCATATCAGACATAAATACAATCGAGAGAGTCCAGAAATATTTCACACGAAGAGTCCTTCACTCCTCCGCTCACAACAAAATACCTTATTCCACCAGACTTGAAATACTGGGATTAGACAATTTACAACTATGTTGCCTCTAAATGTAGTTCATAAAATCATATATCAAAAAGTCCTTCCTGTTAATGACTACTTCAGCTTCAACTGCAGCAATACATGAGCGTGCAATAGATTCAAACTCAATGTAAACCTCTCCAAACTCGACTGCAGAAAATACGACTTCAGCAACAGAGTGGCCAATGCCTGGAATGCACTACCTGACTCTGTGGTTTCTTCCCCAACCCCCCAAAACTTTAACCTTAGACTGTCTACACCCCATTCCTTAGTGGTCTGTAAGGGGCGTGCATAAGTGCACCACTGTGCCTACCGTCCCTGTCCTACTGTCCTATCGTCCAAATTTACCTATACCTACTGTGCTTTTGTTTATGTTTCTACCATACCGGCTATCTTGTATATGTTTTGACAAATAAAATTAATTAATTAATTAAATAAATAAATAAATAAATAAATAAATAAATAAATGATAGATGGATAGATAGATAGATAGATAGATAGATAGATAGATAGATAGATAGATAGATAGATAGATAGATAGATAGATAGATAAATGGATAAATGGATAAATAGATATATAAATATAAATATAAAAATAAATAAATAAATAAATAAATAAATGATAGATGGATGGATAGATAGATAGATAGATAGATAGATAGATAGATAGATAGATAGATAGATAGATAGATAGATAGATAGATAGATAGATTGATAAATGGATAAATGGATAAATAGATATATAAATATAAATATAAAAATAAATAAATAAATAAATAAATAAATAAATAAATAAATAATAAATAATAAATAAATAAATAGATAGATAAACAAACAAACAAACAAACAAACAAATAAATAAATAGTTCTAAACCGTTCAAGGCCATAATGAAATGGGGAAAGTAATAATACTATACTCTTGTACTAAAGTAATTCAGAAAAATAGATCCTTGTATGTATTATAACAGAGAAGACACACCTGCGCAGGAATTGATGGGAAAGGGAAAAACACGGAAATGAGGCTACTAAGACCGACTCCCTAATATTCACCATAAAAGTAGTAGGATGCCCTTGTCTCTGTCTGAAAAGAAACAGGTTGATAACGCAGCCCCTTATTCCACACTGAGTATTGTGCATAGGAATCTAGCTGCTCTGTTTAACAGCATTTCAACACAACTGGCATGAAAGAACACCAAAGAGTTTGTTTTTTGGAGCTGCAAAGCTTCTAAAAAGAGCCATTGTTCTCTGCTTTTACAAGCACATTTTTCTATTTGCCCAATGTAGAGAGGACAGCGAATGTCTCCACCTGAAAAATAAAATAACCGTACAGCTAGAGTTTTTTTTATACTGCAATTGTAAAGTGTCTGGGAGGTTTGCCAAGTTAAAGGAAAGAAAAGAAACAACAAAGAAAGAAAGAAAAAACGGGTGAAACATCATTTTCTCATCTCTAATAACAATGACCTGAAATCACACTGAAGAGTGTAAGGTCAATTTCCTTCTTAAATTGAAAAAGAAAATAAGAGAACTGATGTGAGGCATTGTTTGGTACTTACATTGCATCTAAGGGTGTCATCTCTGCATGCCACTCAGTGCTACACACACACACACACACACACACACACACACACACACACACACACACACACACACACACACACACTCTGACCAGAAAGGTTTATTCTAACCAGATATTTTAAATATCCCATTCCTAACATACAGAGTGGGGAATAGCAGGGATGGTTTCTTGAGGTGCATAAATGTAACGGTATGTAGGGAAGACCTTGGTGGACTGAGACTTTCAAAAGGAGATTGGACTGCCATTTGTCTGAAATGGTGTAGGGACTCCTGCTTGAGCGGGGGGGTTGGACTAGATGACCTACAAGGTCCCTTCCAACTCCAGTAATCTGAAATCTGACTGAGTGAAAAAAGGCTGCCTAGGAAACAGTCTGATAAAAGATTCTATCAATGTAGCTTTACAATTTATTAGAATTTGCTCATTGGGTCATGATTCCTGCCCATTCTACCTAGAGCTGTTAATAGGAAGGTTCCATCTCATAATTCTAGAAATAATTCTAATCTCATGATCTCATAATTCTAGAGATAATTCTAATCTCATAATCTCATAATTCTAGAGATAATTCTAAACTCATAATCTCATAATTCTAGAGATTATTCTAATCTCATAATCTCATAATTCTAGAAATAATTCTAATCTCATAATCTCATAATTCTAGAGATTATTCTAATCTCATAATCTCATAATTCTAGAGATTATTCTAATCTCATAATCTCATAATTCTAGAGATTATTCTAATCTCATAATTCTAGAGATAATTCTAGAGATGGAAACAGCCATGAAGGGCCCTGATTCCAACCACTTCCTCCATTAATGTTTCTCTGATAGATGGCTAATCTTTCTAGAGATTCCCTTTTGTCTACTCCAAGACACATTTCTGCGCCTCTCCTACATGTCCCTCGCTCAGAAACTAACACCCAGGGACAATAAGCTGTTATGGAACTAACACCCTGAGAAAGAATTCATTACCAGCAAATATATAGTCTAGTGAAGTGGTGGCAAACCTTTTTGGCACCGTGCCCAAATCGGGAACGTGTGTGCATGCACATGCATGTTGCAGTGATTAGGAAAACACGTCACTAGTTTCTAGGAATTGTTCCAGCAAATAGTCTTACAGACAGGAAGATACTTAACAAGATTCCCTCTTCTCTTTGTTCCAGAATACATATAGATATATACGTTGAACTTTTCTGTACTATTTATATCTGGCAGTCACATCTAGAAGTCACATTTTATACTTAAGACAACAAAATGAATTTGTCTGTGGACAATCACTGTTAAAAACAATGTAAATGTAAAAATAGTTGCACATTCTATCTATTGATGGTAGATAGATTCCACCCACCCAACCATCCATCCATCCTAGTGTCGATGGGAGTTGGGCAGGATATGAATTTAATACTTTGGTTCGTCTCACAGTCAGCCAGATGTTCAGACTGGATTGGGCATTTTTGTCCACCTATCGAGTCCTTCCCAAAGACCTGGGATAGGCAGATGTGGATGTTTGATGATGTTACAGATATCATGGCAGTATGTAAGCCAATGATGGCTAACCTTTTTGTCATCGCATGCCGAAAGCGTGTGCGTACACCCATAATTCAACGCATGTGTGACCCCGTGTGCCCTGTCCCCTGCGCATGCTCATGTGACCCCCCGCATTCCTCCTGCCCCCCACGCATGCATGTGTGACGTCCTGTACTCCCCCTCCCCCCAAGCATGCACGCACTACCCGCCTGCACTCCCCCTATGCATGCGCGTGCGTCTCCCACATGTGCTCCACCCCCGCGCATGCACGGCAGAGACCCGAAAACCAGCTGACCGGTGGGAGGTGCACGTACATTCGCAGTGGAGCTGAGCTGGGGCGAATACTCGCATGCCCGCAGAGAGGGCTCTGCGTGCCACCTGTGACACGCATGCCATAGGCTCACCATCATGGATGTAAGCTGTTCCAAGTAAAGCTGCCTTTTGCAATTGACTGATGGTGAATTTGTCAGTGCCGATGGTGTTCAAGGGCTACTACTGTTTTGGGATGGCACCCAAGGCACCTATAACTATTGACACTTCTAATGTTTTATTGATATTGGTATCATTATTATTACCAAAACTGATTACAGTATTTTAGCAAGTTTTGGAATTTAAACAGGCATAGTCTGGAACAGCAATTTGGAAAAACATCCTGGGTGAAGGTAACATAAAATACTTTTTTTACTAGAAGAAAAGAAAATTATATAGATGCTGGAATTGAATTTGATGTAAAGAGAATTGCATTTATACATTTTTAAATAAAGCAAAATATTTGAATTTTTTGACACTTTTTCCTTCTCCTCCTCCTCCCTCCTCCTCCTCCTCCTCCTCCTCCTCCTCCTCCTCCTCCTCCTCCTCCTCCTCCTCCTCCTCCTCCTCCTCCATACTTTCTGAGTGGCAGAGAATAACAGCAATTTCAATTGCCAAAGACCTGATTCTCTTCAGAACTGATTACTGGATTAGTGGATTACTGCCTCTGGAATCAAATGAGGATCAGCCTTGATTCCTGATGTTTTGCAAATCAGAATTGGATTCTCATCCAGTTGACGAACAACCAGGAACTAACAATGGTTTAGAAAGTAAAATTGACAAGAAGTTCTAGTCAAAATCAAAACAGTGAGATGAGTTGGTGTAATCATGTAGCAGAATGGTCAAACAACTGGCAACTTCAAATCTCAACCAACAAATGCTCTGTCTTACACATTGGCAAAAAAAATCAGAATACAAAATACAAACTTGGAGCAAACAAACTTGTAGATGACCCTCATTCTGTCAAAGACCTTGGAGTACTCATATCCAACGATCTAAGCGCTAGAGCCCACTGTAACAACATTGCCAAAAAGGCACTAAGAGTTGTTAATCTAATTTTGCGTAGCTTCTTCTCTGGCAACATTACATTACTAACCAGAGCATACAAAACATTTGTAAGACCAATTCTGGAATACAGCTCACCTGTCTGGAACCTGCACTGCATATCAGACATTAATACAATCGAGAGAGTCCAGAAATATTTCACAAGAAGAGTCCTTCACTCCTCCACTCACAAAAAAATACCTTATTCCACCAGACTTGAAATACTGGGATTAGACAATTTAAAACTACGTCACCTCCGATCTGATGTAAATGTAGTTCATAAAATTATATACCAAAATGTCCTTCCTGTTAATGACTACTTCAGCTTCAACTGCAACAATACATGAGCACATAATAGATTCAAACTAAATGTAAAGCGCTCCAAACTTGACTGCAGAAAATACGACTTCAGCAACAGAGTGATCAATGCCTGGAATGCACTACCTGACTCTGTGGTTTCTTCCCCAAACCCCCAAAACTTTAATCTTAGACTGTCTACAGTCGACCTCTCCTCGTTTCTAAGAGGTCTGTAAGGGGCGTGCATAAGCGCACCACTGTGCCTACCGTTCCTGTCCTACTGTCCTATTGTCCTCTTTCATCGTTACTTTTTACTTATATTTATACAAATTACTACCATCCTATACATGTTTGACAAATAAATAAATAAATAAATAAATAAATAAATAAATAAATAAATAAATAAATAAATAAATAAATAAATAAATAAATAAATAAATAAATAAATAAATAAATAAATAAATAAATAAATAAAAACTTCCAATCCATTTTTGTTAGCTAAAATTCCTATTCTTTCACAATACATTTGACCTTTAAATAATTTCTATTTGTTTTCTTGTTTCAATAAAGCAGGTGTACCTATTATAAGCGTTGTTTCCCGTGAATTACCATTACTGCTTTATTTCTCAGAGTGTGGAGTGACACAAAAGCACAGCAGGAGTTCAAAAATACTAGAAACCTGATTGTGATAATCCACTGTTAAGAGTGGCTAAGCGTTTTCCATTATTTTTCTCTCTGAGGCCCTTTTTCCCCAAAACCGAATCATTTTATTATGCTAATCTAATTAATGAAAGAAAGGGATAAACACATGCAACAGCACTAATGCATCAAATTGCAAAGCAATTCGTGAAGGAAGGATGAATGGGTTGAGTGAAAAATGAAGGTTGAGGGTGGGCGGAATCGTTGAGATTCTCAAAAAAAGTGAGACTTTTAAAGAACAAACGTGTTGGATGATTAGCTTTATAGATGCATTGCAGTGGTGAAATCCATTTTTTTTTTACTACCAGTTCTGTGGACGTGGCTTGGTGGGCATGGTGTGGCTTGGTGGGTGTGGCTTGGTGGGCGTGGCAGGGGAAGGATATTGCAAGATCCCCATTCCCTCCTCACTCTGGGGCCAGCCAGAGGTGGTATTTGTCGGTTCTCAGAACTACTCAAAATTTCCGCTACCGGTTCTCCAGAATCTGTTAGAACCTGCTGGATTTCACCCCTGAATTGCACTGGGAGTCAAGTTAGTTTGAAACATGACAAAACAAGGAGAGATGCCGTACTTAGTTTAACTCCTAAACAACCCTAGGCAGCTTACAATTCAAAACCATTTTATGTGCGTTCAATACTTTATGTATTGAACTTTATGTGGTACTTTATGTGGCACCTCGCTCAATAGTAGTAGTAACTGTGAGAGGGATCTCAGAGTCCTAATGGACAACCATTTAAATATGAACATAATATAACAAGAGAAAGGAATAAGGAAAATATTGGAAGATATAAGAAAGATAATGATGTAAATAATAACTATAAAGAATAAACATGTTTTTGTATCACTCGGCTGTAAAAGGATAGTGTCGACGAGATGGTTGACATGTATGTTCAATGTTTTCTATACTCAAAGATATTTGATACTCTATTTATATATACATATGTTTATACATGGTTTTATGTTTGTTTGTCTTTTTAACATAATTAATAAAGACTATTTTTTAAAAAATAAATAAATAAATATGAGCCAGCAGTGTGCTACAGCTGCCAAAAAAGCCAAAACAGTTCTAGGCTGCATAAACAGAGGGATAGATTCAAGATCAGGTGAAGTGTTAATACCACTTTATAATACCTTGGTAAGGCCACACTTAGAATGCTGCATTCAGTTTTGGTCGCCATGATGTAAAAAAGATGTTGAGACTCTAAAAAGAGAAGAGGATTCATAGTTTAATATTTGGAGGAAGACGTGTTGGGAAGGACAATTCTTTTGTGTTAGCTGTAATGTAGGGACACAAAAAATATACTTTCCTTTGCAGTGAAGAGTTTCACACCATTTCAGTCAGTCATTTCTGATTTGTCTGCATCTCAGATAGAGTATTGATTCTGCAGATGACAAGAGAGGTGAGCTTCCAAATTTATCCCAATTTTCCCGCATTCGTTGCCATTTTCATTTGAAACTCAAAATGTGTGATTGTTATATAGAAAGTTTCAAAATGAAATAAAAGCATCCATCTCGGTCAATGTTAAGATAAAGGAACTTTACAAAATAATGGGATCTAAGAAATTACCAGCGACTTTGCATTCCTTTTTACCTAACTCAACTTCTTTTCATAGTGTAATTTGATTGTGTGATTATTAAAGTGAATTTTTGAAGTCGAATTGTTAAGGTTTCTTCTTTCCTCTTCAACGATCTCTTTATGACTGACACCTCTTTAGACAAATAGTGAGCAAATATATCTCGCGAGCAAATCATCAGATGATCTTGTTGAGCGTGAACAAAAGGGTAGGTAATGCATAATCTGAACACAAAGATATTTCTCAGTAAGGTTAATGAAAAATGACATATGGGATACATTGCCTAAGAAAGATATTCAGGAACAATAACATGATTTTAAAACGACTTCTTTTGTTAAACTGCAGGAAGACAGAATAAGAGCTAAGATCATTATAACCCGATAAGTTGAGAAATTGATTTATTGTAGAAGAAATCATATCCAGGATAATGATAGCAATAGAGAAGTGGAATTTAAAATAGAAATTGTATGAACCTGACTATTAAATAGCATTATTATATGAAGTATTCTTTCAATCCACTAACCTAGGATTTAACTTTTTAACAGATATCTTCACAGAATTTTATACTCAGGCTGATTTCATTAAACACAGAGTAACGGGAGGTGAGCCTCAATGGTGCGTTCTTGATAGCAGAATATTTGTATGAAAAATTCTGATTTTTGTGTGTGTATGGCTTCTCTTGTTTTTTAAACTTTTCAATTAGCTAAAATCATGTTGTGTGCCCAGGATTTGTAATATTTTTATAACCAGATAATTTTGGCTAATATTCTTTTTTACATAATGGTTTTAGCTTCTGTAATGCTTATATTATCCTCTATTAACTGTATTTTGCAAATTCCAAAGGAGGCAAATTAGGATGGAAGGAAAAGACGGCAATATAATTTTTAATAAATAAAATTCTATATATTTTTCTGACCTAGCTTCTTCATGATTGCTTCCTTATGTCAATTAAGAGCAAAAATATCCTTTATTTTCTTACTGAAAAGAACTAATTTAACTGCACACTTCCATTTGTTTCCTGGATGACACACCATAGGAATAATAGGTTCATCCATAGCTGTTAACCACTTTTTTTTTTGCCTTTTCTGTTGATTTAAAACTAGGGGTGAAATTCAGCAGGTTCTGACAGGTTCTGGAGAACCAGTAGTGGAAATTTTGAGTAGTTCGGAGAACCAGCAAATACCACCTCTGGCTGGCCCCACAGTGGGATGGGAATGGGGATTTTGCAATATCCTTCCCCTGGAGTGGGGAGGGAATGGGGATTTTGCAATATCCTTCCCCCAGGAGTGGGGAGGGAATGGAGATTTTGCAGTATCCTTCCCCTGGAGTGGGGAGGGAATGGGGATTTTGCAATATCCTTCCCCTGGAGTGGGGAGGGAATGGAGATTTTGCAGTATCCTTCCCCTGCCACGCCCATCAAGCCACGCCCACAGAACAGGTAGGGAAAATTTTTGAATTTCACCCCTGTAAAACATAGAACAAATTTCCACTGTTCTAACTGTCCTTCATTTCCAACCACATAAGTGACAACAGAAAGGACCTGAGTCAAACAGATCCATTATACAAACTTTCATTTGCTCTCACAAAAAATAACATCCTTCATTAGAAGTCCATTTGCTGAGATTTGACCTAGCCTGTGATTTTTCATGAAATTTAATGCAAATCAGCCGAGCTGATGCTAATATTTGTAGAGCCAATGAGAAAGAAATTAAATTCTAACTGGAAACCAAAGAGGTATGCTTAACGAATAAAAAAAATATGTTTAAGCCCCCACAATTTTAATAAAAAAATTATTAAACCATGCTTTACTGAATTAAATGGAGCCCAGTCATGTGTCTTTAAATTTTCATTTATTTCTATCCAATGAATTTATATATTCTGATCTTCTTTAAAACATAAATAGGGCCAAATGCAATCAGTATCAGGGGAAGATGAAACAAATCCTCCTCTAACATCTTTTAAAAAGAGGACTTCTACCTAAATTCCTCAGTTCAATTGCAAACTTGGGACCCCAGTTTAATGTAGTCTAAAACATAGTTAAACTGATGAGAGCCAGAGATTTCAATCCACATACAGGACATTCTAAATACAGGCTTAGTTACAAGTAAATCCTATGTATTCAAAGGCATTGCTCTTTACTAAAGCACCCATAATCCTGTATTGAATTACAGCTAATGCAGGTCCTATTTCGATCAAATAAAAGCTTTACCTTCCAAAACTATGCTGAGAATCGAGGGGAAAAAACACACACCTTGTTTTATCATGTTCTAACTTTCTTCCATCTCCCAATTCCCTTGTAAGTTTTAACATTAATTTCTACAACCTTGATTTTTCTGTTGCATTTTTACAAGCAAAGAATGGAATGGAATGGAATGGAATGGAATGGAATAGAATAGAATAGAATAGAATAGAATAGAATAGAATAGAATAGAATAGAATAGAATAGAATAGAATAGAATAGAATAACAGAGTGGGAAGGGACCTTGGAGGTCTCTTCTAGTCCAACCCCCTGCCCAGGCAGGAAACCCTACACAACTTCAGACAAATGGTTGTCCAATCTCTTCTTTAAAACTTCCAGTGTTGGAGCATTCACAACTTCTGGAGGCAAGTTGTTCAACTGATTAATTGTTCTCACTGTCAGGAAATTTCTCTTTAGTTCTAGGTTGCTTCTCTCCTTGATTAGTTTCCATCCATTGCTTCTTGTCCTGCCCTCAGGTGCTTTGGAGAATAGCTTGACTCCCTCTTCTTTGTGGCAACCCCTGAGATATTGGAACACTGCTATCATGTCATCCCTAGTCCTTTTTATTAGACTAGACATACCCAGTTCTTGCAACCGTTCTTCATATGTTTTAGCCTCCAGTCCCCTAATCATCTTTGTTGCTCTTCTCTGCACTCTTTCCAGAGTCTCAACATCTTTATTACATCATGGCAACCAAAACTGGATGCAGTGTTCCAAGTGTGGCCTTACCAAGGCCCTATAAAGTGGTATTAACCAGTAGTGGGTTCTAAATGCTTTTGCTACCAGTTTGCGTGACACTTCTGCACATACGCAGAAGCTTCTGCACATGCGCAGAAGCATCCTGGGTGGGTGGGCGGAGCCTCCCGCCACTGCCGCCACCGGTTCGAAGAACTGGGCCAAACTGGGAGCAACCCACTGAGTGGTATTAACCCTTCACGTGATCTTGATTCTATCCCTCTGTTTATGCAGCCTAGAACTGTGTTGGCTTTTTTGGCAGCTGTAGGACACTGCTACAGAAATAATTCCAGCCAGTTTGTAGCAATATCTTCTGAGCGAACATAGTCAATATTCAGGGGCATATACTAATTGGGATTGTTGCATTTCTGGGGTGGGGAAAAAAAGTCATTTTGGAGTAGGTCATTTTAGTTACCTAGTTTCATCCTACACTAAAGACCACATCTGTTTCACTATTGTACATATTTGAAAGAGATATCCTGCGGTTCTCTCACTGCCTACTAGTTATCATTATGAAAAAAAAGGACAAAATAACAAGTCCCATTGCACTGCCAACAGATCAGACAACCTTTGATCTCCAGTAATTACCTAAAAGTTTCTCTATAATTTATCTTTGATTTCTAACCACAGGGAACGTTGGTGGGGGTGGAGGAAACTCCAAAAACCACACATTAAAGCTCTCTCTCTTTTTTTAAATTTCGCACAGAGGTCGTGGAGAGATCCCACTAATCTATATTTGCTTGTCTGAGACCTTCTCACTATCAAATAATGAAAAATTAGTTATCTTAGCTTTTAGATGTTGAGGGCTGGAGTGTATTTGTGAGTGTCATTAGCAAGGATTGTATTTCTTCATTTTTCCCCTTTGACAGATAAACAAGGCAGGGCCACATTAAGAATTAAACTTCGATCCGATCTCAGCTGTGTCAATTAATCAACAGCTGTCCTAAAAGCCAAGAATTGGCACAGGTGATGCTATAAGGTGTTTTTATTTTTTATTTTCATTATTCATACTCTGTCTATCTTCTTGAGAAACCAACTTTATCTTCTATTTTTTTAACTGATCAGTTGATTCAAGGTTGCTATGGGGACTTTGCCTAAAGCGATTGACTTCTCCAGTAAAAGGTTCCAAGAAAAGTTACAGGTCAGTTTATTGATTGTTGCTTTAGAAGACCAACAACCTTTCTGTAGAAATTGTTCTATACATCTCATGGCAAAATTCAGAATTCAGTAAAGGTTTCTTTTAAAGTAAAGTTTCTGAAAATTGAGGACAGATTAAAATTTTACCAAGCCAGCAAAATTGGTCAGTAGAGAATTAGTTCATATTTCTCTTTAGGGTGTGATGGTACTTGTGCAAACCAGTAAAAATGTTTCCACAATTATGCTGTTTTGTGGTATCATTCTTCTTCTTCTTCTTCTTCTTCTTCTTCTTCTTCTTCTTCTTCTTCTTCTTCTTCTTCTTCTTCTTCTTCTTCTTCTTCTTCTTCTTCCTCCTCCTCCTCCTCCTCCTCCTCCTCCTCCTCCTCCTCCTCCTCCTCCTCCTCCTGGAAGTACTGTGTTAGATGAAAGCTTGTTACAACCAACAATAAGCATATCTTATATATTTCACAAAGGGACGTGGTGGCTCTGTGGCTAAGACGCTGAGCTTGTCGATCGAAAGGTCCCTAGCGCAGCATAATGGGGTGAGCTCCCATTACTTGTCCCAGCTTCTGCCAACCTAGCAGTTTGAAAGCATGTAAAAAATGCAAGTAGAAAAATAGGGACCACCTTTGGTGGGAAGGTAACAGCGTTCCATGCGCCTTCGCCATTTAGTCATGCCGGCCACATGACCACGGGGACGTCTTCAGACAGTGATGGCTCTTTGGCTTTGAAATGGAGATGAGCACCGCCCCCTAGAGTCGGGAACGACTAGCACATAGGTGCGAGGGGAACCTTTACCTTTACCTATATGTTTCACAGTTTGTGCAGTTTTGCCTTTGTAAGACTGAATCCTTCTCCTATACCAGGGGTAGGCAAAGTTGGCTCTTCTATGACTCGTGGACTTCAACTCCCAGACTTTCTGAGCCAATCATGCTAGCTCAGGAATTCTGGGAGTTGAAGTCCATGAGTCATAGAAGAGCCAACTTTGCCTACCCCTGTCCTATACTATGAATCATCTAAGTTTGATGACTTGGAATTGATGCTAGTTCCGCATTGCTAAAGCAGTAATAAAATAAAAAACAGCAGTGTTTCCTAGGTTTGCTTGTTCAGAATAATGTAATGTATTATTTGCTGTATTTCCAAAGCAAAGTCTAAAATCCATGCCCAAAGGCACACCCGATTAGCTGCAAATGCATGTGCATCACATACTGGATTATCATCTTAAATGCAAAAGTACTGTATCCACAGATCATTTATGTTATTAGTTGCATTTACATCATTAGCTGGGTTTATACTTTCTCCATAATATTGCACATAAGATTGTTTTGTAAATCTGTTTTCAAACAACTTAAAACAGACTTTTGAGAATTAAAGTCTATTTAATTTGGGTCTTTGTCTTAATAAAAATGGGCAGAGTTTCACGAACCAATTAAGTTCCTGTCGATTGTTCTCCTCCTAAATAAACAATGGGGAGGAACAGGAAAGAGCGAACTGCAAATTATAGCTCTAGGGCCCATCTATATATATGAGGGAGTGGTATTTGGCATATATATAAGGATTTTTCGAAATGACCATCAAATCATTATTATTTCTTATACAGTATTATATTAACATGCTCTGATGCTAAGGAGTTAGACGTTCTACTCCCCCTCCCCACCTGAAAAGAACTCTGTTCCAATTATATTAACACGCTGTGATGCTAAGGAGATACACATTCTACATTAATTTTCAAGCTTTAAGTGTCAATGTATGAAGCCTGACCGTAACTACTCATTACTTTTCAAGCTTTAAGTATCAAGTTATCAAGCCCGATCACATAGTTTCGTAGCGAAGCATGGGTATCCAGCAACATATATTTCACGCATATATATTTCATATATATATGTAGGAATGCTTCCTCAGCTCATATCCACCAAAATATCAATCGCAACAGCAACTTGTGAATTATATGAATGAAATTACATTTTATTTCCATAAAAATGGCAAGATCAAGAGCACTTAGACTTATATACTGCTTTACAGCCCTCTCTAAGTGCTTTACAGTGTCAGCATCTTGCCCCCAACAATCTGGGTACTCATTTTACCCACCTCGGAAGGATGGAAGGCTGAGTCAACCTTGAGCTGGTGAGATTTGAACTGCCAAATTGCAGGCAGAAGAAGTAGCCTGCAGAAGTAGCCTGCAGTTCTGCACTCTAACCACTGCGCCACCGTGGCTCCAACACTGGCAGTTTTTAAGAGGAGATTGGATAACCATTTGTCTGAAATGGTATAGGGTTTCCTGCCTGAGCAGGGGGTTGGACTAGAAGATCTCCAAGGTCCCTTCCAACTCTGTTATTCTAAAGTTTAGCAATTAATCTAGAAAGTGATCATTGGAATGAAATGTTTGATGGTACAATATGTAACTCCTATGACAGTGATAATAAGAGTCTAAGCTAAATGAAACATGCTACTTCCTTGGATTCCAAGCATATGAGCATATAAAGAAGACGACATCACCCTGACACAGAAGGACAATCGCAGGAACAATTGGAATGCTTTTATAATCTCGAGGTCATTGGATTCATCCATGCTGAAAATATAGGGGCTCCCTTTTTTTCACTTACTTCCAGAAACACGAATCAGAAACATCGGTTGCATTTCTGCCTCTATGTCCTCGCCGAGTCATTTGCCTCTTCTTTAAAAAAATGTTTTTTTTTGGTTTTTTTAAATTGCAGACAAATAATACATTTGTTACGTATTTTCTAGAATTTGCTCTTTGCATATTGTTTAGAGGCGGGGAGATAAAAGTCAATGGTGAGTAAGACTTTTAGGGGTTGCTCTTTTTTTCTAAAATGAAAAACAAAAACAGATTACAGTATTTTTCGGAGTATAAGATGCACCTTTTTCCTCCCTAAAAAAGGCTGAAACTTTGGCTGCGTCTTATACTCTGAATGTAGCTTTTTTGAAACTTTTTTTAGCCCTAACGAGGCACTAACGATCTTCCCAGCTCTTACCAACTTGCAGGATTTTTTCATTGCTACTTCCTCCGAATAAGTTTTTTTCCAGCCCTAACTCTTTGCAGGCTTTTCATTGCTACTCCCCCCGAATAAGTTTTTTTTCAGCCCTAACCAGGGGATAAAATAGTGTGCTGAAGCTGACCAGACTAAGGATGCTAACCAGATGAATACCTGGTGGGCACATTGTTTTCCCCTATTTTCCTCCCCAAAAACTAAGGTGCGGTTTATACTCCAGTGTGTCTTACACTCTCAAGAATCCGGTAGGTCTCTTAAATTAAAAAAAGGAACAAAATCCTACCATTAAATTGCCTGGATTAATAATCAAGCTCTGAGGCTGTGAACAATATGCATCTCCAAAGTTAAAGGAGAATTGAAAAGCTTTTATGCAATATTGCTTTAATGTTTCAGCATTAGGCACTAAAATAGAAAAAAAAAATCCCAATGATACAGCTATGGGACGTTGTAAACTAGTCCAAGAAAATTGCTTGCAGATGTATTTTCCATCGATCATCCATGCAGCCACTGGGGAAAAAAATCTAAGATCATTTGATTTGAACCTCCCTCGTACTTCAAACATTTTTTTGTGTCTCAATTTAATGTGAAACATTATAATATGTTGTCTGATGCCTTTTAATGAATACAATCCGTCAGTGCAAAAACATAATCATGGTCTCAGAAGAAAATGTATGTGAAAGAGTGCCCGAAGTGGGAAGGATATCATCTTATTCCTTTTCAGCAGATATAATTAAGTCTTGAATACCATTCCACTTACTTGTTTTTCCTACTTTTTCCTACTTTCGGGGACTGTATGGAAGTAGTCCTTCCATTGAGGACCTGTATACTGCACGAATTAAAAAGAGGGCTGTGGAAATATTTACAGACACCTCACATCCTGGACACAAACTGTTTCAACCCCTACCTTCAAAACAACGCTATAGAGCACTGCACACAAGAACAACTAGACACAAGAACAGTTTTTTCCCCAAACGCCATCACTCTGCTAAACAAATAATTCCCTCAACACTGTCAAACTATTCACTACGTCTGCACTACTATTAATCTTCTCATCGTTCCCATCACCCATCTCCTCCCACTAATGACAGTATGATTGTAGCTTTGTTGCTTGTATCCTTACGATTTATATTGACTGGTTCCTAATATGATTTCATTGCTTATTTGTACCCGGACTATCATTAGGTGTTGTACAGTAGTGGGTTCCTACCGGTGCGCTCTCCGCCTTTCTTCGCCGCCGAGCCGAAGAAGCTGGCGGCGTTTGCGGCGCGGGGCTTCCCCCGCCCGCTTTCCCGGGACGCCGGGATGCCGCCATTTGCGTTCTTCTGCACTCTGTGCAAGCGCTGCAGAAGAATGCAAATGGTGGCATCCCGGCGTCCCGGGAAAGCGGGCGGGGGAAGCCCCATGCCGCAAACGCCGCCAGCTTCTTCGGCTCGGCGGCAAAGAAAGGCGGAGAGCGCACCGGTAGGAACCCACTACTGGTGTTGTACCTTATGATTCTTGATGAACGTATCTTTCTTTTATGTACACTGAGAGCATATGCACCAAAGACAAATTTCTTGTGTGTCCAATCACACTTGGCCAATAAAAGAATTCTATTCTATTCTATTCTATTCTATTCTATTCTATTCTATTCTATTCTATTCTATTCTATTCTATTCTATTCTATTCTATTCTATTCTATTCTATTCTATTCTATTCTAACGAACATTCTTATTAGGCAGGCTGGGCTGTGAGAGAGAGTGGCTGATGCAGCATCCCTGTTCTTTAGTTGATCCGTATGTGATCTTCCCAGATCCAGAGGCAACCGGACTTTCTGGTTTTTCTTGGAAGATGTTTCGCGAAACATCTTCAAAGAAAAACCAGAAAGTCCAGTTGCCTGTTGAAAAAACACCTTTGGGACATTGCGCTTCACTAGAATCAGCTAGTGTAAGACACAGAGACATAGAAACACTAATGTGTTACATGCTCCTGATCAAAGCTAGCTTTGTGGGTGGGCTTAAGATTCAATCAGTCGACATTTTAGTCATTTGATGTCATTGGCTCATGACACTTTGGACTTCTCTGTAGCTTCGGTTTCCTGAAATGATGCAGCTTTTGACTTTACTTGCTCTGCCCGCGAGACCTCTTTATTAAATTGTTGGCTTTTTACTGACTAAAGGGTCTCTTTTGAGTTGAATCCTAGTGCTTTTATGAAGACATTCATGTAGTTTGCTTGGCAGTAATATGGAAATGGTTTGCCATTCCCTTCTTCTGGGATAGTGTTACAGCTTCCAAGTCTGATCGATAGTCCTACCATTTCCTGGAACTCTTTCATCCAAGATTTTGTTTAGCCAAGGTCATCGAGATGCTGCCAACTAGCTGGATGGCTTGTAGACTTCTCTACATAACTGCTGTGTAAATGATACATCTTTATTAAAAGAGATATACTGCCCCGGAATGTGCTGATAGCAGGCAGAATAGCAATAGCAATAGCACTTAGACTTATATACCACTTCACAGTGATTCTACAGCCCTCTCTAAGCAGTTTACAGAGTCAGCATCTTTACCCCAACAATCTGGGTCCCATTTTGCCCACCTCGGAAAGATGGCAGGCTGAGTCAACCTTGAGATGGTCAGGATCAAACTGCTGGCATTGGGCAGAGTTAGCCTGCAATACTGCATACTAATCACTGTGCACCATGGAAGGGAGGGAGGGAGGAAGGAAGGAAGGAAGGGGAAGAGCAATAGCTCTCAGACTGATATACTGCTTTACACTGTTTTACAGCAGTGATGGGTTCTAAATCCCATCGCTAGTGGTGCGCTCGTGCGCACACACAATTCTTCTGTGCATGCGCAGAAGCATTTGGAGTGGGTGGGCGGAGTCTCCCGCTGCGGCTACCGGTTTGTAGAACTGGACCGGACCAGTAGCAACCCACTGCTGCTTTACAGCCTTCTCTAACCAGTTTACAGAGTCAGCATCTTGCCCCCAACAATCTGGGTCCTCATTTTACCTCGGAAGGATGGAAGGCTGAGTCAAACCTGGAGCCTGGTGAGATTTGAACTGCCAAATTGCAGGCAGCCAGCAGGCAGCAGAAGTAGCCTGCAGTACTGCACTCTAACCACTGCACCACCATGGCTCTTAATAGTTTCAACCAGTGGGTAGCATCTCTAATATGGTCAAGAAAATATGAGAAAATAGTTCATCTGTGTAGTGAGAAATCCAGCTTCTTTTTAATAAAATAAAATAAAATTCAGTTTAAACTAGAGCTTTTAACTCTGAAGGAGGCGTGATCCGATTCTGTGCTTAATTTCAGATCTGATGGCAATCCAATTAAATTAAATTATATCCGCCCTGAGATTCCACTTTTTTAAAAAGTGTATTTTAGTGTATTTTAGGAGAAGGTTATATGAGAAGTTTTATATCAAAATATATTTTATTCTTTATACTGTTTCCATATTCCCTTAAAACATTAACAGAATCCACAATGGACTGTGAATCACAGTCCACATTAGATAATTGACAGTCAGGCTGAAACTAAGTTAATCAAGTAAAAAAATAGAAAATGGAGGAATTTTTTTTACTCAAACCCCCCAAATCAGTTATCCATACCTAATCCACATATCAAAGGATAAGGCCTGCAAATATCAATAGAGTTAATTAAATTAAGTCTCCCAGCGGAACTGCAAGTTCACAAGAATAAACCTCATAGACATATCTACACACCACACACACACACACGACCCTCAAGTGTTACCTTAGACATTTCCACACCCAAAATAAGCCCCCCCCTTTAAAAACTGTGTCGCTGTACCCCATTTCTCTGCAGCTGCCCCTGAAGGCAAACTCTTGGCTTTTAGGAATAAATATTTCCTCTTTCCCGACAGCTGTCTGGGTCTCATTTTTATTTATTGTTACACAACCCCGGCTGGATTTGGAACCCCAATTTATTCTTCTGACAGTTTCTATGGGCTACAATCTCAAAGAGATAACTGAGCTATGGAGAGAAACAAACTTGGTCCAGAAAATATCTGTAGCTTTGACATTCTACTCTTATGTAACAGTGTCAGATTGTTACTGTGAAACCCAACCTTGTTGCCTTCAAAATTCCCTAACTGTGCAAAAAAAAAAAGATATTTATAATGACATTAAAATGCGGTAATGATAATTTATTGCTATTGATTTAAATTTCTGATTTAAATTTTAATTAAACTGATTTTATTGCTATGGTTCATTATACATATAAAACTTATTTTAAATTACCTTGATTGTTTATACAAGCCAAAAGGATATCAAGCCACAAATATAGAAATGCATTTATTAAAAGTTATTTCATCTTTTGCAAAACAATGTTTTGTTTTTAAAGCGTTCTGCTTTAATATTATGGTTTAGCTCGAATTTCGTGAAATGGATTCACTGCTTTGAAATTTTGTATTCGTCAAATGCAAAAGGCTATAAGTAGGGAAATACAGAACTATAAATTATATTTTCTTGTATGTTCATTTTCTGCCTGTCTCATATATACAGTATATGAATGAAATGGGAAAGGAAAAAATTGACTCTTCTGAATTACAAGAATTTGTTTATTTATTTGCAAGTCAAAGCATTTTGCGAATTTTCCCATGCAAACATTTTAACCTATTCACTGATTTTGAAGTCTGCTTCCAGTGTTGGGAGTGGAACTTTTATTATTGCAAAGTGACAAAGCATGTGGCGAATGAGATAAACTATATCTCTGCCATTTTGTTTAGCTGCCTTCGGACGAGACTTTTTTTTTTTAGGGGAGATAACATTCTGATGTAATTGCAAAAGATTCTCTCAAGCTTTCTGGGTTCCAAAATGTCACTTCATGGCATTACAAGTAGAGATCTTTTGTAAAAGTCAGCCCTCCATTCACAGATGGCAAGACGATGGCTTGCTCAAAGGAACATCCAAATTAAATTGCCCTACGACACTATCTTTCTTTGAAAATCAAGGGGAAATTTAATCTGTCTGTGTGTCTGTCTGCCTCATGGCAAGCTAGGTAGATGAAGCTAAGTCCGAAGTTTAATTGAATGGCAACATCGCTCCAGTATTTAAAAGTGTAATACCTTTATGTTCCTCTTGGTCATAATATTCAGAATTAGAATCAGAATAGAGCTGGAAGGGACCTTGGAGATCTTGTAGTCCAGCCCCCTGCTCAAGCAGGAGATCCTATACCATTTCAGACAAGTGACTGTCCAGTCTCTTCTTAAGAACCGCCAGTGAACTGTTTTCATTAAGGATCATGTCAGAAATAAAACTTGATAAGAAAAGTATGTATTTAGTATTACATGTTTTAACAGCAGCGAGGATTATCTTCGCACTACCGTGTTCCCCCCAAAATAAGACCCTGTCTTATATTTCTTTGAACCCTGAAATAAGCGCTTGGCCTTATTGCCCTGCACTGAAAAGCCCGAATGGGCTTATTATCAGAGGATGTCTTATTTTGGGGGAAACAGGGTATTTTTCAGTTCAAACCTTTATTGTCAGAGTACAACATGTGTACAATGAGATTGGCTGAGGCTCCCTTCGTGCACCCCAACCCCCCAAACACAATACAACTCACAGTGAAAGACAGAAAATCCTTAACCCGGTGAATCCTGCTAACAAACACCCAATCCTATTGCACCATGTGAACTTATTGCATCTCGCGCCGGTACCCGCAAGTCAATCGTACTATGTTGTTGTAAAGTTATTTTCCGTTCAGGAGTCTGACAGCCCACAAATAAAAACTGTTCTTCAGCCTGTTTGTGCGGCTGGCTATGCTTCTATTATCTCCTTCCCGGTGGTAGGAGGGTAAAGAAGTGCTGACCAGGGGGTGAGTCGTCCCTGAGGATTTTCCTCACTCTTCTAAGGCAGCGAGCCCTAGCGATGCCGTCTAGTGGTATCAGGGACAGCCCATGATGTTTTATGCTGTGCTCACCATCCTCTGTAATGTCTTTCTACCCATGGCTGTCAAGCCAGCATACCACACCATAATGTAATGAGTGAGGATGCTTCCTATTGTGGACTGGTAAAAGGAGGTCATCAGTTCTTGGAAACATAAAGAAACACTGCAAGATGAAGAGATAATTAAGAAGATATTAGATTGTGCAGAAATGGATAGACTGACATTGAAAATCGAACAGAAAGAAGACACAGAATATTATCAAACGTGGAACTTATTTTACCAATGGTTGGAAAAAAGTGGTGGAGAGTAAGAATGGCTTTGTATTTTTAAGCAAATTAAATACCCAGACAACACAATGTTTATTACGCACTAAGAAATGTAATTAATAGAAAATCAATAAAATTTATTTTTTAAAAAAAGAACTTCCAGTGATGATGTTGTCTTCAAAAAGTACATTATCAGACTGGAAGGAAGACCAAAGACTCTTCCTTAAAAAAAATAAAATGCTCCAGAAGTCTGGAGGGTTTTATTGTTTTCATTTGAGTCAGCTACTTTGGAAGTTGGCACCATTAAAAATAAAAAAATATTGCTGTGCTTTTTTTTTTCCTGGGGAAAATCTTAATGTGCTCTTTGGCTAACAGCAGTGCGTGCATCACAATCTTGTTTGCTGTTTCTCTTGTTTATATACCCTACAGCGGATCTGTTACATCACTAAAAGACTGAATCAGATTCTATTCTAAGAACCAATGAATCATGACTTAAAAATGGGCGGGGAATTTTAAACAGAATGTTAGGAACATGTGGATTTTTACTCACCAAAAAGATTATGTTGAGAATCTAAACTTTTAAATGGTCATCAGTGTCTTTTAGCCAAGGCAGAGGATGCCAGTTTCTTTTAGATTTTGGGAACGCTACATTTATTTTAGATTTTGGGAAGCCTAATCAAGGGGAGAAGCAACCTAGAACCAAGAAGAAATTTCCTGACAGTGAGAACAATTAATCAGTGGAACAACTTGCCACCAGAAGTTGTGAATGCTCCAACACTGGAAGTTTTTAAGAAGAGATTGGACAAGCATTTGTCTGAAATGGTATAGGGCAATGATGGTGAACCTATGGCAGGTGGCACGTGGAGCCATATCAGAGGGCATGCAAGGCATTGCCCTATGTCAGCTCCAGTCTTCAGGAAAGCCTCCTGGACCCTGGGGACGGCGAAAAATGGGCCAACAGGCCAACCAGACGTCCGGAGGCATCAGTGAGGCCTGTGCGCATGCACGGGGGTGGGCAGTGCGAGGGTTGTGTGCATGTGCGGGGGTGGACAGCATGGGGGTTGTGCGCATGTACACTGGGGGAGGAGGGCATTGCATTATGGGTGTGGCACCCAAGCCAAAAAAGGTTCACCATCACTGGTATAGGGTTTTCTTCCTAAGCAGGGGGTTGGACTAGAAGACCTCCAAGGTCCCTTCAACTCTGTTATTCTATTCTATTCTATTCTATTCTATTCTATTCTATTCCATTCCATTCCATTCCATTCCATTCCATTCCATTCCATTCCATTCCCTATTCTATTCTATTCTATTCCATTCCATTCCATTCCATTCCATTCCATTCCATTCCATTCCATTCCATTCCATTCCATTCCATTCCATTCCATTCCATTCCATTCTATTCTATTCTATTCTATTCTATTCTATTCTATTCTATTCTTCATCCAGTAGCACAATACAATGAAAATTAGAGACAACCATACAGTTGGAAGAAAATCTAGTTAGAGGCCATCTTTTTAAAGAATAGTTATTTCCAGTGGATACATCAATGCACATCTGGTTCAGAGTGCCTAAAAACATTGAGACAAATACCCAACCAGGGATTCTACCTCTTGACACATTATAAGTTCCTATTGATTTTCGCCAAAGTCACATTTTCCAGAACAAAACAAAGGTCACTGAGCCTTTCAGAAGATATATTATCCATACTCTTAAGATGCTTCTGGCATATCTGCAGGCAGCTGGGATAGATTTACTAATAGTTTTAAAATATTGAAAAGTTCTACCAGGTTATGGTGGCCACCAAGCAAACAGCCTTAGCTTTAGTTAAATAAGGGGCTATAGAAGAATGGTTGTATTATCTAAGGCAGGACAAGAGTTGTTTCAGCTGCTCATCTGTGCTTTGAAAAGATTACAAAATCCATCTATTGTCCATCCATCCATGCACCACATCTTGACCATCCTTTGTGGGAAGAGAAGTAACTCCTTGAAGACATCCTTCTAAGTGTCTATGGTGATTCTCAGTCATCGGGGTCATGGTTGTCCCAAAGGTGCTTTTTCAAGAGGCAACTGGACTTTCTTTATTTTTCCTTGAAGACAGTTTGCTTTTCATCCAAAGCAACTGAAGAAGCTTCTTGTATGAGAAGTGAAATGTCTTCAAAGGAAAACAAAGAAAGTCCAATTGCCTCTTGAAAAATCACCTGTGGGACAGATAATCCTACTAAGGAAGGACAGATCTGAAGATATCTTGCTGAGACAATCCAGCCGTCTTTACATGTAGGACAGGGGTGGGTTCTAACTTACCTCACCGCCGGTTTGCTTCCTCCCATGCTGCATGGCTGCGTGCGCATTGTGCACTGCGTGGCTGCACTGCGTGGGTGTGCGCGCACATGCGCAGTGCTGGAAACCTGGCTTCTGTGCATGCGCAGAAGCAAAAACCAGCAAAAAAATTTTAAAAAAAGATGGTGGCATCCACGGACCGCCACCAACAGAACTGGCTCCGTGATGTCACCACCGGTTTACTACCGGTTCTATAGAACCGATGCGAACCGGGAGGAACCCACCTCTGATGTAGGGGAAAAAAAGACTTTCAAATGATCACTTCATTTGCCTTAACTTGCTATGAAGTAACAAATCAGTTTTAATTTCCATGTTTTAATATATATATATATATATATATATATATATATATATATATATATATATATATATATATATATATATATATATATATATATATATATATATATATATATATATATATATATATTTCACATTGCACTCACTATTGAAAAAAGTTTGTTTGCGGTTGCTTTTTAAAAAAAATTCTGCTTTGCCAGATAACATTATTTGTTTGCTTCATTTTCAAGGAATTATGTCATATTTACAGTGCTTTTAATGTCAGACTGACTCAGAGGTTGAATGAATGAATGAACCGATGAATAAAACTCCATTAGGAAATTTACATAGATGGCTGAAGATTATATATGACTTTGCTTCGGTTTCCTGAGAAGACAGACTGGGGTTTCCCCCCCCCCCTTTCTTATCACTCCATGTAAAGTACTCTATCAATCTACATCAGAGCAAACATGAAAGAGTTTTTGCATAAATGCAGAAAGTTCTTACTCTTACATTTATGTTTTTACTTTCTATTTTTCTATTTGTGGATAATAGTATTAATAATAATGTGACTGTCCTGATTTGAATAATATGTTCTGCAAAGTCATAAAAATCCAATTACACATTTGGAAAATCTCATTACTCTACTTTTATTCAATTGTGGCAAATAATCTTCTTCTTCTTCTTCTTCTTCTTCTTCTTCTTCTTCTTCTTCTTCTTCTTCTTCTTCTTCTTCTTCTTCTTCTTCTTCTTCTTCTTCTTCTTCTTCTTCTTCTTCTTCTTCTTCTTCTTCGTCTCCTCCTCCTCCTCCTCCTCCTCCTCCTCCTCCTCCTCCTCTCCTCCTGTCCCTTTACTGTATCTTGATTATATGGTTTTCATCTTGTCCCCAGCCTACGTTACTACTATCAATTCAAATGAGTGACACCCCAAAGCCATGTTAGTCATGCCTTACCTAAACAGCCAGGTATCCTTGGATTTCAAATCTCATTGGTCAACTGTTCATGACAAGACCAGGGAACCCATCAAACTTCTCTAGACTCTCCTTTTCAGCCTTCTCAGTACAGAATTGAAATTGCAACAACATATATTACTTTGTATTGTAGCAGTTTCCATGAGCTGTGCCTATATCTGTATTATGAGTAAGAATAATCTGTATTGTGAGTAAGAAACTAATCGAGATGAGAAGCAACCTAGAACTAAGGAGCAATTTCCTTGCAGTTAGAACAATTAATCAGTGGAACAACTTGCCTCCAGAAGTTGTGAAATGTGAATACTCCAACACTGGATGTTTTAAAGAAGAGATTGGACAACCATTTGTGTGAAATGGTATAGGTTTCCTGCCTGAGGAGGGGGCTGGACTAGAAGACCTCCAAGGTCTCTTCTAATTCTATTCTGCTCTACTCTGCTCTGCTCTACTCTACTCTACTCTACTCTACCCTGTTCCCTTAAAGGGTAGAAAATGCAGAGCTGATTTGAGTCTCCCAGTTTGATCTGCTTCAATAAGATTGTTTGACTGGAGTTTTAGCAAACAGAGTCATCAGTGAAGTTCTAAAGATCCCTAATGCTTTATTGCTTGTCTACTTCTTTGCATTTACTAAGTCTTACTGGAACTACATTGCTCAGCAAAACTGGCCATCAGTGCAAATATACAACAACCAAACACAGACAATTGTCTTAAATAGCAGGAGTGTATTTAGTAGACTATGCTTTTAGCAAAACGTGACATTTGGGTTCAGTTGAATGCCCCCAGTGGAGAACCTAACTTTCCCAATCTAACCAGACAAGCAAATTTTAATTTGGGGCATCTAGTAGTTTGGGGAAATATAAACACAAGTTATTTCACAAAGCTTTTCTACATTTACAGCACTATGGATTAATAAATTTTAATGTAAAAAATAAACTTGAATAGAAGGGAGAAATATATCTATATATAGAAAAGCCAAATGCCACTCACTCATCATGAAATCTCCAGAACTGTAAAGCCTACAAACTTGAGACTTGGCACGTATGTTCCTCTTGGCTTCTAGATGCTCATTAAGAAAGGATTTTTTAAAATGACCATCAGATCATTAGTATTTCTTATTAATCAACATGCTCTGATGTTAAGGAGTTAGACGTTCTACTCCCCTTCCCCACCTGAAAAGAACTCTGTTCCAACTGCAACTTTCCTTATATTAACACGCTCTGATGCTAAGGAGTTAGACATTCTATTCCCCCTCCCCATCTGAAAAGAACTCAGTTCCAACTGCCAGTTGCCTTATATTAACACGCTCTGATGCTACCCCTTCACTAAACCGGGCATGAGCATGGCCAGCGCGTGATTCAACCAGCCTGCGGGCTGAGAGTTTAGACATTCTACTCCCCCTCCCCACCTGAAAAGAACTCTGTTCCAACTGCCAGTTGCCTTATATTAACACGCTCTGATGCTAACTGGTTACACATTCTACATAAATTTTCAAGCTTTAGGTGTCAATGTATCAAGCCCGATCACATAGTTTCATAGCGGAACACGGGTATCCAGCTACTAGTATTCTATATAAGTTAGCACTTGATTCAAAACACAGGGCATTTGTCCCAAAATTAATAAATATGACGGATTGGTTGAAAGAGCAACCTATAGTGCATTCATCCTTCAGGCTCATAAATGGGGAAGGGGACATCAGCAGCAAAGGCCCCTTTTTATAGTCCCAAGCGCCTTCCTCTGTCTGCCAATTAGTGGCATGATAGACTGGCAGAGAAAATAATTTGCTGGGAAAGGAAAACACCATGACACGTTTCCTTCAACCTACATCTGATTGATGTCCTCCTAGGCAACCGTAATATGTCCCTTTAGCAGGCTGGTAGAAAGTAGAAACTAGCAGATCTGCCAAGCTAGTGAGCTTTGGAGTTTATTATTATTTTTTATTATTAGTTTGGTAGCTCCTTGGAATAATGTTGCAAGGGCTGAAATGATGTTTCCAAAATGCCTTATTTTTTGAAACGCTCTGCATACAGTATTTGGAGGTTGACACTGAGCTTCCAATTCAACGTGATTCAGGCAACGTGTGGCTTCCAGAGAAAATATGCACCATCAAAATGGCTTTTCCTCCCAGTGTTAGAGAAAATCATTTTCTCGACCACTCTTTGTAGACTTCACAAAACATCCCTCTTCCTTGTTCCTGACCTGTTTGCTAACGAGGTAAAGATCTGATTGCGTTAGATCTTATATTAGTTTAATAAGCCTATTTAAATTTCCCTTTGACATCTGAGCTATTAGCTGTCCACTGTTTACGTTAAGGACGGATTCTCCCCAAATACACTTTTTAAAAAGGTTAAGCTCTTTTTAGCAGAAGATCGTTTTCAAAACTGTCCACTTCATATCGTAAGCCATAATTATATTTGCCCTCTACAGGGGACCTAAATTAGAAGTGAATTCTGGTTTCTGTGACAGATCCAATGGCAAGAATCGGAGAGACACATTTTTTTTTTGTTCTTTTGGCCTTAATGGCCTTTTCAAATGTAATTTTATGAGTGGAACAGATATTTTCCCCCTTTTGCCCTCAATTAAAGAACTGAACTGTGGTTAGGGCATCTTTTGGTTCAGATATATTGGCCAGTAAACAAAAGGCCTCCAAAAGAAAAGATTTGTAACAGAAATTCTTTGAATACCTGCTTATTTGAAGGACTCAAAGCCTACAAGCATAGGGTAAAACTGATTTATTTTTCCTGTGGTAGCAGTTGTGTTAATTCGTTTTAATTTGTTGGATGGGTTCCATCAATCAGGTAGCTTTTGCAAAATGATCATTCCTAGTTCAACTGTGTGGTTCTTAAAACAAGAGATTGCCCTGGTTAGCATTTAACTAAGAGATCACCAGGCAATATTGTGGTCAGAAGTCAAAAGAAAGCAATAGCCAACAACGAAAGGTTGTTCACAAGAAAACTACATGAATGTGTCCATGACATGAAAAAGTCATTCAGCTTTGATCTTGACTCAATAGAGTTATTAACATTTAATTATAAAATCATCAATAGTCCTAGAATGGATGGGGAGAGCACATTGTTGTGCAAACACAGCACTATCTATACAAACAATCATGGGTGTTCTTTGTGTTGATCTTAATTCAATGAGATAGATGATAGATAGATAGATAGATAGATAGATAGATAGATAGATAGATAGATAGATAGATAGATAGATAGATAGATAGATAGATAGGTAGGTAGGTAGGTAGGTAGGTAGGTAGGTAGGTAGGTAGGTAGGTAGGTAGGTAGGTAGGTAGGTAGGTAGGTAGATAGATAGATAGATAGATAGATAGATAGATAGATAGATAGATAGATAGATAGATAGATAGATAGATAGATAGATAGATAGATAGATAGATAGATAGATAGATAGGTGTAGGTGTAGGTGTAGGTGTAGGTGTAGGTGTAGGTGTAGGTGTAGGTGTAGGTGTAGGTGTAGGTGTAGGTGTAGGTGTAGGTGTAGGTGTAGGTATAGGTATAGGTATAGGTATAGATAGATAGATAGATAGATAGATAGATGATAGATAGATAGATAGATAGATAGATAGATAGATAGATAGATAGATAGATAGATAGATAGATAGATAGATAGATAGATAGGTGTAGGTGTAGGTGTAGGTGTAGGTGTAGGTGTAGGTGTAGGTGTAGGTGTAGGTGTAGGTGTAGGTGTAGGTGTAGGTGTAGGTATAGGTATAGGTATAGATAGATAGATAGATAGATAGATAGATAGATAGATAGATAGATAGATAGATAGATAGATAGATAGATAGATAGATAGATAGATAGATAGATAGATATAAAGAGTTCCGGAAGTTGGGAAATGGGCCATTTCTGGCCTCTGGAGGACCTCCGGGGGGGAGGCCGTTTTTGCCCTCCCCAGGCTCCTAGAAAGGCTCTGAAGCCTGGGGAGAGCAAAAAAACAGGCCTTCCCCATCCCCTCCAGAGGCTGGAAACAGCCTATTTCCCGACTCCCAGTGGGCCCGAAAATCAGCTGGCTGGACCTGAGCTTGTGTGCCCACCGATATGGCTCCAAAACTAAGGTGCGTCTTATACTCCGAAAAATACGGTACCTTAACTGCTCTAGAAAGAGCCTCTCATTTTAAAAACTCTGCGCTCTTGCTCAGCAACCATCAAATTCTCTCTTCCCAGATATGAGATTCCCACAAATGCAATACATTGAGCTGGAATTCCTAGAATTACCGATCTTGGGCAGTTTGGTTTAAGGCACATGGAAGTGAGCAAAAGATCATTAGAAGAAGAGCTGACTTAGCCAACTCGTTGAGTCCTAACCAAGCATCTGCGAGTCACCAAGAATGAGTAGGTTGGCCATATAGATTTTTTTAAAAAAATAAATGAAGTTACCAGGAGAAGAACATCATTTCAAAGACAGAAGAGGGTTATTTGGTTGTTGGCTTTTTCTTTCTTTGTTCTGTTTTGTTTTTAGGGGATCATCACATTTCCTGGAACGTTATATAATCTCTGCCCTTTCGGTGGGTCCAATAATTGTCTCTTGCTTTACATTAGTACTTGTAATTGAATTTCCTTGTTATCTGATTTGTTTCAAAATTTGTTTCTTGCTCTTCTTCCATTTTTAATTCGATTTGGCTGGTAGGAGACTGTTTTCAAAGTTGAACAATACATCGGTGTCTCCTTTGCACAGAAATACGATTCCTAAATTCTATAATAACTAGCTAAATACACCCATCAATGCCGTTGAATGAGCCCGAGTCAGATTAACAAAAGTCAGTCCCCGTTCTTAGGGGAAGCAAACAATTCCGATTCATCACATCATTCATAATTTTATAAATTTCTGTTCATTGTGTTGATCTTTAGGGTAGTACAGACTATACTTATTATGCTTATCTATGTTTTCCTGCTGCGATTACCTTGTATGTATTGATTGCAGAATTCAGAATGTTTTGCAGTTTAGGAGAGAAAGGTAGAAGGAGTCTTGTCAAGCAGATATTAGCTTTCAAATGTCACCTTTTAAATTGGCAGCTCTAATAGGGAGCAAGTGAATATCTTTTCATTGGTTGAAAGGCCAAATTCATCCTTTGATGCACCACTTGATATGAATCTTCCCAAAGGTTAAATAAATTTATTAACACTGATGTGCAGCAAGATAGATCAAACCAACCCAAAAATTTAAAACTGTAGCCTTTATATCGACGAAAATACCACTTTGTACCTCCAGTAATTATAACAATTGGGGGGGGGGGAGAAAATGTATAAGGTGCAACAATCTCCCATGTTTTTTAAAAAAATGTCCTCAATCTTCAATATAACAGATGACTTGATTAAATTTCAGTGATACTTGCTCAAAAATATTTATTTATTTATTTATCTATTTATTTGTTTGTTTGTTTGTTTGTTTGTTTGTTTGTTTGTTTGTTTATTTATTTAAGAGATATTTCACGAGAAGAGTCCTCCACTCCTCTGTTCGCAACAGAATACCTTATGCCACCAGACTTGAAATTTTGGGCTTAGACAACTTAGAATGCCACCGCCTTCGGTCTGACCTAAGCATAGTCCATAAAATTATCTGCTACAATGTCCTACCTGTCAATGACTACTTCAGCTTCAACCGCAACAGTACACGAACACACAATAGATACAAACTTAAGGTAAACCGCTCCAAACTCGACTGCAGAAAATACGACTTCAGCAACAGAGTGGTCAATGCCTGGAATGCACTACCTGACTCTGTGGTTTCTTCCCCAAACCCCAAAAACTTTAACCTTAGACTGTCTACAGTTGACCTCACCCCATTCCTAGGAGGTCTGTAAGGGGGCGTGCATAAGTGCACCATCGTGCCTACCGTCCCTGTCCCAATGTCCCCATTTATTTGTATCCATTTCATGTATTCCTAAACATGTTTGTACTTATATCTGTTATCTTATACATGCTTGACAAAAATAAATAAAATAAAATAAATACATGATTTATCAAGTTGGCTCATATGCGCTTGAACATTTTTTAAGTTGCTTTATGTTGCTCATTTATTTCTTAGATTTATATCACAGCCTAGTAAGCAATGTTTACAACCTCCCTAGTTCAACTTATTCAAGGGCATCTATACCAGGGGTGAAATCCAGCAAGTTCTGACAGATTCTGGAGAACCGGTAGCAGAAATTTTGAGTAGTTTGGAGTACCGGCAAATACCACCTCTGGCTGGCCCCAGAGTGGGTGTCAACCGGCATGCTGCTTGCTTGCTTGCTATCGGCTGCCATAGAAACAGGGGGAAGGGGGGAGGCTTAGATATTTGGGAGGGGGAAACAGTGCTGGAGGAGAT
>JALIGW010000102.1:431184-641184 GCA_023053685.1 Diadophis punctatus similis
ACCGGCAGAATACCACCTCTGCTTATATCCCGTATTTCTGGTCAATGTTTGTAAGGCGAAGAAAAATAAGTCCTGAGCATTTTCCCTGCCTGAATGTGGAAATCGTGTGTCCCTGCCGTCTTATTCTCCTCAGGTTGAACCTCTGGAGAGACAAGAGCCAATTTGGCCTCATCATGAAGGCACCAAGCCAGAAACCAGAAAACTGTGAGTTGAACTCCTATCTTAGACATGAAAACCAACTTTGGGTCAGCCACTCTCTCTCAGCCCAGGCCACTTCACAGGGTTGTTGTTGTGAGGAAAATAGCAGGAGGGAAGAGAATTAAGTATATTTGCTGCCTTGAGTGATTTATAAAGAATAATAAAGGCAGGATAAATAAATACATAATCCAAGCTTCCTTGTTCTTGTATGGTGTGTCTTCAAGATCATGCATCATCTTTGTCACCCACCTTTAGACTTAGACTTAGAATAACTTTATTGTCACTTTGAATGTACATTAATCGGCATACATTGAAACAAAATTTTGTTGCATGCAGCTCTCAAAGGGTCACCACCTCCAATATACACTGCATAAGCATGACACAATAAATAAATAAATGCAAATAAATAAATAAATAAATAAATGTGTATATACCCACATCTGTATGTTGTGTGTATGTATATTTATTTATTTTATTTATTTCTTGGTTCTTCTATGCCGCCCTATTCCCGAGGGACTCAGGGCGGATTACAACATCATGTAAGAACACTAGAAATACTAACAATTTAAAAACACAATTAAAAGTTAAAAAAATTAAAACAGTTAAAAGTATCCCCACCAGACATACTGGGGGAGAATTCAGATGGAGCTAGTCTCAACCCCCTGCCTGCAGGAAAAGCGTATAAACACACACAAACACACACACACACAAACACATGTGTATGTATATATATATATATATATATATATATATATATATATATATATATATATGTATGTATGTATGTATGTATGTATGTATGTATGTATGTATGTATGTATGTATGTATGTATGTATGTATGTATGTATGCATGCATGCATGCATGCATGCATGCATGCATGCATGCATGCATGCATGCATGCATGCATATATATATATATATATATATATATATATATATATATATATATATATATATATATATATATATATATATATATATATATATATATATATATATATATATATGTTTTCTGAGGTTTATATATACACACACACACACTGAGGTATATATACACACACTCACACACACACACATATAGCAATAGCACTTAGACTTATACACTGTTTCACAGTGCTTTACAGCCCTCTCTGTGCAGTTTATAGAGTCAGCAGGGATGGTTCGGACTGGTAGCGACCTGCTGGTGATGTCACGATGATGTCACTGACCTGGTTCAGTTGGTGCCGGTCCGTGGGCGCCGCCATCTTTTTTTATTTTATTTTTTGTGGTTTTTTTATTTTATTTTTATTTTTTTTCTTCTGAGCATGCGCAGAAGCCAAGTTTCCAAAACTGTGCATCTTGTTTTTGGCTTTTTTTAAAAAAATGGATTTTTCGACACAGCGCATGCGCGCCCACGAGGCGCATCCATGCGGCATGGGAGGAAGCGAACTGGCAGCGAGGTAAGTTAGAACCCACTCCTGGCTCTTTTGGAGCCATGCTGGCTGGCAGGCCGGATCCCCGGTCTCCCTTAGCCAGCCAGGGCTCTAAAGTTTCCACCCTCCCTCCAGCCTCCAGCCTGCCTTACCTTGTACAGACAGCCTCCACCCTTCAGGAGCCAAATCCCGTGTGGCTGCCAGGCAGACCTGCTTGGCTTGAAGTGAAAGGATCTCATCGGTGAGCAAATTGAATGCCAGCCTGCCTGCCTGTCAATCAATTGGGTAAGTGGCTGGGTGGTTTTTTTTCTTTATGTTTTAAAAAAATTATTTTTCGGTAATGTTATTGCTTTTAGGAAATGTAATTTTTTGGAAATGTTATTGTTTTTAGGAAATGTATTTTTTTTTAGGAAATAGAGTCACATAAAATTTTGGAAATTTTAGCTGTGCAGCTTTGTGAGCTCCTGCAACCAGCTTGATGGGTTTTGATGGGTTTCTGATTTTCCTGTTTAACTGGGTTAATCATGGTCCCAGGTCTTTTGTCTTTCCTATCCTGGGGGTTAGTTCTGCCATGAAAGAGGAAATGGGGAGTTCCAGGAGAGTTATTTTTAGCCTGATTCAGAATAGAAGAGAAGAGAATCTAGAATCTAGAATCTAGAATCTAGAACAGAACAGAACAGAATAGAATCAGAAACAGAGTTGGAAGGGACCTTGGAGGTCTTCTAGTCCAACCCCCTGCTTAGGCAGGAAACCCTACACTACTTCAGACAAATGGTTAAGAGCACATCACACAGCCGATGAGCCAAGAATCAAGAGCAAAAAAATTCCAACTGGATATTCCCATTGCAATGTATGTTTACATCGGAATAAATATGTATAAGATTGCAGGCATTCATTTCAATCCAATTCTCTTAAAATACAGGTAGCTTCTCTCTCTCTCTCTCTCTCTCCCTCCCTCCCACATACACATTTGTGATGACAGAAGTAATCATATTCTCTCTTGTATGAAACACATTGTGATTTCTACCTTTCAGGATTCATTTACAAATAAAATTAAACCCCAGAGATTGAATGTGAGTTTTGTCCCACTGAAGAAAATGTAATTAAAACAGCTTATCAACTCTAATTTGCTTGGGAATGAAGCTATTCACAAGGTCAAAGTTGATATTTAAACTCCATACCGCTTTCCAGCACTTCTTTCTTTCTTTCTTTAATCGTTCTTTCACTCTGTTTCTTCCTGCCACGATTAAAATTAAACTCCTGGCAGGTTATAATCTCCTCAAATGATGCTAACCTGTCCACGGTGCAAATCAAAATAAGAAATAATAATACTGTTTCTCAAAAGAAATTAAATGCTCGTATAACACAATGGCTAGCAAATTGCAAAACAACAACAACAACAACCCACCATCCATCAAAAATCTCAGCCTGTTTATAAACGGTGTAAATAAATTTATTAGAGACTGCACAATGCTTTTGATTTGAGGTCAACAAATAACAGAGATTGCAAGGTTCCATCTTTTATTCTTACCCCAGTCTCCAACTGTTGTTGTTATTTTGAATTGAGTCTATGCTTATTTTACCTGTAAGGAAAATTGTTGCTGCCATTTCACTACGAAGAACCCCATATTTGATTCACCAATTGTATTTATTCTAAAAAAAAACACACGTTTGATTGGGAGCTATCCAGAGTTGGTTATTAATTGGGCAGCCGTATAAATGTTTTAAATAAATAAACTTTTCTTTCCCTGCCATGAACACAGCAATCATATCTAAAAATAGAGCTACTTTCTCGTCAACATCTGTGCCCAGGTACCTATAAGCGCTATGCCGTCCTATTTCTGCATGTTTTGAAGCCGCGCGCATGTGTGCAAGCCACGCGCATGAGCAAAGTGCATGCGCACACTCTTATTTGTGAACCGGTTGGGAAGGTAAGTGAATACCACCTCGGCTATAAGCCCAGGGTGAACAAGGGTTTCTAAGTGAAGGTACACAGGTGTTTAAGTGGGGTTGGGAATTGAGATGTGTTCTTGGAAAACGCAGATGTACATTAATGATGTACATTCAACTGTACATAAATGAGTGACAGATACTGAAGACGAAGCTCAAATACTTTGGCCACCAAATGAGAAGAGAGGACTCCTTGGAGAAGACCCTGATGTTGAGAAAGATGGAAGGCAAAAAGAGAAGGGGACAGCAGAAGATGATCTGGTTAGATAGGGTTGACACAATTGACATGAATTTTGGGAAACTCTAGGAGACAGTGGAGGGCAGGGGGCCTCGCATGCTGTGGTTTATGGGCAGTAGTGGGCTGTTGCCGATTTGGACCAGTTCAGGTGAACCGGTAGTTCCGACGATCAGCTGGCCCCGCCCACCTGCCCTTGCGCTATCCTGTCCTATATTTCCATCTTTCTGGCTCAGTGGATTCGCACGGCACAGCTGATTTCCACACCTCTGCTGTTCTACTTATCGGAGCTGCCTTAGAAGGTAAGCAGCTGAGCTTCGAATTTATTTATTTATTTATTTATTTGTGAGATTTATATACCGCCTCACAGTGCAAGCACTCTCTAAGCGGTTTACACCATTAAGCAATGTATATTTATATTGCCCCCAACAATCTGGGTCCTCATTTTACCTACCTCGGAAGGATGGAAGGCTGAGTCAACCTTGAGCCGGTGAGATTTGAACCGCTGACCTGCGGATCACAGTCAGTTAAAGTGGCCTGCAGTACTGCCTCTAACCGCTGCGCCACCTCGGCTCTTTTATTGCTGTATTTTGAATGCTGCGTGCGTGAAGCACACGATCACCGAACTGGTTGTTAAACTGGTTGCAGCCCACCACTGTTTATGGGGTCACAAAGTGTTGAACAACTGAACAACAACAACAAATACATAAATGATGACAGTATAATGAACAGGTCAGCGGTTCAAATCTCACTGGCTCAAGATTGACTCATCCTTCCATCCTTCCGAGGTAGGTAAAATGAGGACCCAGATTGTTGGGGACAATGTAAATATACATTGTTTACTGGTGTAAACCGCTTAGAGAGTGCTTGCACTGTGAGGCGGTATATAAATCTCACAAATAAACAAATAAATAAATATAGTTGATATCGGCAAAGAAAAATTCTGGAAAGTGGTCTTCAACCATGACAGGCTGGGTTTAGAAACAAGAGATCTTTCCAGAAGTATCTGAAGAAAGGTATTTGGATACTGAATCTGAAAATTCCTTCATGTGGGGAGGTGTTTCAGCACCAAGATGCACAATTCATATCAGTTTTTGAGCTTTTTTATCAGACACAATCTGATTTTTGGTTCAAATTTTTGTAAGACTTCATAAAACTAATATTACTTGACTTAGCTCATGTCCTTGGCTTGATTGCCAGTAGTCTTAGAGCAAGGGGCTACCAGATAAGAATCTTTATTATGGGCAAAAATGGAATCTTACGAAACTGTTGGCTAGTGAGAGGATATAAAGAACTTTTTTACTCTTGCTAGCTTAAACTTTTTTCCCCTTCTACACATTCTACACATTCCAATTTCCCCACTTCTACACATTCCAATAATTAACACATTGTTAAATAAATCCTTGGCCACACTGAAGATGAGTGGGTGTTGCAGCTTTAATTAAATAATAACTACTTGCTTCTTCAGCCTTCAAATATTTAGATGACATGATTTGCTTTGGATATTGAATGGTAACATAGAGGCAGATCTGTTTATGTTGATCTATCTATCTATCATCTATCCATCCATCCATCCATCCATCCATCCATCCATCCATCCATCCAGGTATCTAGCTATCTAGTTATCTAGCTATCTAGCTATCTAGCTATCTATCATGATCGCACATCATTCAAATCAAATTGAAGACATCCATTTGAGATAACAATTCAAATTTGATAAATAGATTCAAAGTGCAAATTGACACAGATATTGAACTGAATATTCACCCAGCACTAAAATTTGCTGAGTTAATTCTTGATATAATAACAGGGCTGTTTCGAATATACCAGTAGCATCCTTAAAAACAATAAAATATTAAAGTTTGTCTGTGAAGTGTGGATGAATATAAACCTGTCTGCTGAAAGATAGACAGAGAGATAGAATTATTGAGAAATTGAGAAAACTACTTTGTGCTTCTCTATAGTTCAGTCTTGTTACTTCCATCCCACAGTTATTTATATCATCTCTTCCTTTCCATTTTTTCCCCTTTCACTTCCATTCTTCTATCAGAACAAAACAAATTGTTGATGTTTTGATGTTGATGATGGGATCCATTTAGTCATGTCCAATTTTTGGCTATCTATGGGCCAGGTCTCTCCATGCCTTCTGATCTTGCACAGCTTCTTTGAGTTGTTCTATGCTCTGGCTGGTGTCAGCTTTGATGGTGTCCAGCCACCATGTTCTTTGATGAGCTGGTTTCCTTTTCCTGCTAACTCTTCCCAACACAATTGCTTTCGCCAATTTATTTATTTATTTATTTAAATAGATTTGTATGCTGCCCAACTCCCAGGGGACTCTGGGCGGCTCACAACATGTCAAATCCATTTATCCATATAAAAAGAGACATAACAATTAAAAACTACAGAAATTAAAAGAAACATCTAGCATTCATAACTAGGGGGGAGACCCATATCTGGTCTGGTTGGTCTCACTTTCACCCCGGAAGAGCCAAGTTTTTATTGCTTTATGGAAGGCCAGCAGGGTGGGGATAGTCCTGATCTCTGGAGGGAGCTGGTTCCAAAGGTAGGGAGCTCCCACAGAGAAGGCTCTCCCCCTCGGCCCCGCCAACCGGCATTGCTTGGTCGATGGGACCTGGAGGAGACCAACTCTGTGGGACCTAACTGGTCGTAGGGAGGTATGCAGCAGGATGCGGTCCCGAAGGTAACCTGGCCCTGAGCCATGTAGGGCTTTAAAGGTTAAAACCAACACCTTAAATTGGATCCGGAGACTAATGGGCAACCAATGCAGCTGGCAGAGAATGGGTGTTACGTGGGTGTATCGAGGTACACCCACCACAGCTCGTGCAGCTGCATTTTGCACCAATTGTAGTCTTCGGACACTCTTTAAGGGTAGCCCCATGTAGAACGCGTGAATGAATTTCCCTGCAAGATATGGCCAATATAAGAGCGATGCAGTTTCGTGATTTTTGCCTTCCAGTGACATGTCTGGTGTTATGTGCTCCAATATCTGCTTGTTAGTCACTTTTCCTGTCCAAGGAATATGCAAGTGCCCTTCTCCAGCACCACAGCTCAAATAAGTCCATTTTCTTCTTGGTATTACGTAAAGGAAGGACTTACTAGGGAAGACTGGGCAATACTTCCATCCTGTTGTGGCCCGCCAGCAGCCAGCGGACCTGGCAGCAGACTCAGACAGTGAGGAGATTGGGGAGGAATGCGGGCCAGTCCTGGAGTCTGGGGAAGGCTCCAATGAGTGCTCTACGTCAGAGGCAGAAATGGTGCCATGGCTGTCCGACAGTTATCAGTTACCTTCGGAGTCAGAGATAAGTGGGGCTGAAGAACAGCTGGAGCCTGTTCCCAATGTGTGCATGCACAGAGCTGTCAGGAGAAGGGAACAATTAAGGAACAGGGGTCGACTCGGGAGTAAAGACACAAGTGGACACTGAATGGCCCCTCCCATAGAGAATAAATAGGAGCAAAACTGGAGTGGTGTTTGCAGAAGACAATTAGTTTGTTTATTAGTGTGAAGATTTGCTTATCTGAGAGACACCTTGCCAAGTATTTCATTGTACAGCGTTGTGCCTGGAAGCTCTCGGCCTGGCAAGGACTGATAAGGTCTGTGTTTGCAATTCACCCTTGAAAGACTGTTTGCCGGGACTTTTCTGTATGTCAATGTGAGGAATTCACATTAGCCAAATAAAAAGGGGTTTTGTCAGGACAAGGAGTCTGTTCCGTGATTTGGTGAAGCCTAGGTCAGAACACATCCTGGATTATGAATTTCAAATGATCACGAACATGGTGTTAATATTTATTTGCCTCTCTGCAGTCCGGCAAATGAAAGTCTCTCCCAAACTTCCCTCTCTGTAGCATTTTGCTTTGATTGATGACCTCTATTAAGTTGATAGTGCTGGTTAGCCTTAAAATGCTGAAAGGATAGTCATCTGGTTGAATTGGTAAATGTTACCGACACCAACTCTTTAGCTCTCCGAACAATGATTGAAGATCTGATCAATCATTACAATTAAATGTGTGTGTACTTCCCATTTCATGAGCCATCTGCTATGGCGCTTTAAGCATTCACAGCACTGTTCATCTAACACGGCAATCTAGCATTCGAAATAACATTTTCTTCACACAGGGGTGAAGCTAAAGTGAGGAAATGTTGCATTTCCAATCATAAGGAACATTTTCTACGGTGCAATATAATTTTCTCCCTTTTTGCAATACTCGGGGCCTTTTCCAAATCAGAATGCCTCAAGTTAAAACAGCAATTAATGTCAAATGACTAACCACAAAAGCCCCAATTTAATTAAAAAAAAGTTCTAATCTTTGATTAAACCTTATCACGCCTCCTCCTGATTGGAACCTGTTGTCTGGAAAGAGAAAGCAAATGGTAGCTAGTACCATCTATTGTCTCTCTCTTCTAATTGATACCTGATAACTGCCTTAACAGAAAATGCTTTGCAACTGCTGAGTTTAATGCAAAATGGGGATTCTTAACAAAGAAAAAATGATTTTTTTTTCAAAGGCAGGACCTGGTATCCAGTAGTGGGTTCTAAAACCTGTTGCTACCGGTTCGTGCACGCACTTGCGCGCACTTGTGATGCTTCTGCGCATGCCTCAGAAGTTTTTTTGCTGCTATGCTCCAATGTGTGAGATCTAGAGTGAACCAAATTCAACATATGTGTGTGTAACATTTTTTGCTGATAAATGAAAATAAAGGGAGACTATTATAGATCTATTTTGAGCTATTTTGCTCTCGTCAGATAGCCATACCCGTAGTGGGAATTGAACCTGGGCAGTCTGCTTGAAAATCAGAAGATTAACCTCTAGGCCACAAGGTTCTATTCCCAATCAGTATATATATATATTTGAAAACTGGATGCATGATAAATGACTCAGAATCTAGGAAAGGTGGAAGGAAAAAGAAGGATAAGAAAAAAAGGGAGAGAGCAACCAAGTGGATAGACTCCGTTACAGAAGTGATGGGTGCACCATTGGAAGACCCGAAGAAGGTTAGAGAGAGGTTATCCTGGAGAAAATCTAGATAAGAGCTGGGGTGGCACAGTGGTGAGAATGCAGTTGTCAGGTCCACCATCATGGCCTGATGTTGGGAAAGGCTTTACAGAGCTGCAAAAGTTGTCAGTTGGAATCTTTGTTGTGAAGCTCCTGTTTTTTGTCAATGTTCTAACAGGGACTGTCACTAAACGAAAAATACTTTAAATGGGACAAAAAGCCTACAACAGGTCATGTGAATAGAAGCAACTAGACTAGACAGCTTTATAAGAGACTGGAAACCATTTGTGGACTTTCTACGCGATAAATATAATAACAGATGGTAAACAGGGATTTGAAGATTAGTGCAACCTGTTAACTGCTTTCTTTCTTTCTTTCTTTCTTTCTTTCTTTCTTTCTTTCTTTCTTTCTTTCTTTCTTTCTTTCTTTCTTTCTTTCTTTCTTTCTTTCTTTCCTTCCTTCCTTCCTTCCTTCCTCTTTCTTTTCTTCCTTCCTTCCTTCCTTCCTTCCTTCCTTTCTTTCTCTTTCTTTCCTTCCTTCCTTCCTTCCTTCCTTCCTTCCTTCCTTCCTTCCTTCCTTCCTTTCTTTCTTTCTTTCCTTCCTTCCTTCCTTCCTTCCTTCCTTCCTTCCTTCCTTCTTTCTTTCTTTCTTTCTCTTTCCTTCCTACCTTCCTTCCTTCCTTCTTCTTTCCCTATCATCTATCTATCTATCTATCTATCTATCTATCTATCTATCTATCTATCTATCTATCTATCTATCTATCTATCTATCATCTATCTATCTATCTATCTATCTATCTATCTATCATCTATCTATCTATCTATCTATCTATCTATCTATCTATCTATCTATCTATCTATCTATCTATCTATCTATCTATCTATCTATCTATCTGTAAAAAGGAAGTTCTTAGAACTTTTGAAAGAAATGCTGGTCTTTACCGCAAGAATTGCTCATTTAAAATTTTGCTTCGGGATGCTGTTTTCAGCTCTTCTGTTCTATTTCCTTCTAAAACTACAAATGCAGGTTTCTGAGGCACGAGCAAATGTATGCTCCCAGAGAGTAACAGTCTAAATATTTTGACTGAAAGCCTCTTTTTGAAGAGATAATTCATAATGTACCAGAACAGCCCACTCTCTTTTTTCTGTTCATTTTTTTCCCCTCTAGCATATGTCGGAGCCAAATTGGAGTAATATTTCAGAGAGGCAGCACAATATATTTACATATTTAATTTTAAATAATTTACGCTGCCTTTTGCTAAAATAGTTTTACCCAGGCTGATGTGTTAAGCACTACGTGATTTATTGACTGCGCCGTTTATCAGAATTGCATTTCCCTATGCAAAATGCACTTACGTGGTCGCTGTCAGCCCATTTTTCTAGCTGTGGATTGACTGATGAAAAAGGAGGAGGAGGAGGAGGAGATAAGACAACGAGCCATCTCCCATATTGAAAACATCAACAGTATACAGAATTTTCCCTGTACTGACCTGTGTGTGTGTGTGTGTGTGTGTGTGTGTGTGTGTGTGTGTGTGTGTGTGTTGTTTTGTTTTCATTTTCATTTTCATTTTCATTTTCATCCTGTGTTACTCGTTGGACTATAAATAATGTTGCATGAGGTTGGAGACACATTAACATACGCAATTGGTCTTTAATTTACGATAGTCTTATGTTCATCTTCATTTCCTGCAACTGATAAGTTGTCAATTTCCTCCCATGAAGGCAAAAATTTGGATTTAAGATTGAAACAACATGAACATATCTACGTTCCAGACAGATCAAGCTCTCCGTGTTCACTCAAGGTCAGGATTCAGCTTGTTAATTACCCTCACATGATCTTATCTAAGTGATCAGGTAGTCTTATACTGCAGAGGTCTCCAACCTTGGCAACTTTATGAGGTGTGGACTTCAAATCCCAGAATTCCTCAGCCAGCCATGCTGGCTGAGGAATTCTGGGAGTTGAAGTCCACACCTCATAAAGTTGCCAAGGTTGGAGACCTCTGTTATACTGTACTTCTTTCCTCCTCCTCCTCCTCCTCCTCCTCCTCCTCCTCCTCCTCCTCCTCCTCCTCCTCCTCCTCCTCCTCCTCCTCCTCCTCCTCCTTAAACTGTTTAACTCTGCTAAAGAAATTCATCGGATTCCCCCAGTCTTGTGCCAATGCTATAAGCAGCACACCACACAATATTTTGACAGAAAACGATCATAGTAACATTAAAAAAAAAAATCTTCTCCGCATTCATGTTTGCTAAACCTCTGCTTTCTAAATGTCCAGGTAAATTATATACTTCGGAATTATCCTCAGGATTACAAGGGCTTAAGGGAGCCTTTTCTGCTGAAAGAGAATAACATTTTCTCGGGAATCTTATTTTCAGGGCTGCACAATTCACCAGGGGGGGAAGGAAATCATGTCCCGTTTATGCTTTCTAATTCTCGCCCAGGATTGTAAACAGACTCTTGCCAAGGAAATCCATGCCATTTCCATTAAAACAAATAGAATTCTTGTCACCACCTTCCACTGATGATAATTAAGACCTTAATTAGAGTGTGCCAGAGCTTACAACCAATTGACTGGGGCTGAGAGATGGATCGGAGTTGTGCTCAGATCCAGACAAGGCGTATCTCTTGTACAGCTTGCAGAGACATGGAGATAGTCACTGCTGTGTTGAGTCTAGTAATAAGCCCTTTCCCCAAAATAAATTTATTTCAGGGGGGGGGGTTTCTTCTGTTTTCCTCCAGCTTTCAAGACAGAGAAATCATTAGGTATGACTCTCTATTTTTGTTGTTGTAGTTGTGAAGTCATGTCCGACCCATCGCGACCCCATGGACAACGTTCCTGGAGGCCTTCCTGTTCTCTACCATCCTCTGGAGTCCATTTAAGCTCACGCCGACTGCTTCAGTGACTCCATCCAGCCACCTCGTTCTCTGCCGTCCCCTTCTTCTTTTGCCCTCAATCGTTCCCAGCATTAGGCTCTTCTCCAGTGAGTCCTTCCTTCTCATTAGGTGGCCAAAGTATTTGAGTTTCATCTTCAGGATCTGGCCTTCTAAAGAGCAGTCAGGGTTGATCTCCTCTAGGACTGACCGGTTGGATCGCCTTGCAGTCCAAGGGACTCGCAGGAGTCTTCTCCAGCACCATAGTTCAAAGTGACTCTCTATATGCATAGCAATTCTTTAGGGAAGGCTCAGGATTTCCAGAAACAAGTGGACATTATGGAAAACTGGAATACTGCATTCAGTTTGGGTCACCACATTACAAAAAAAAAAGAGGTTGAGACTTTGGAAAAAGTGCAAAGAGCAACTAAGATGATTAAGGGCCTGGAGACAAAAACATATGAGAGCCGAGGTGGTGCAGTGGTTAGAGGCAGTACTGCAGGCCAGCGGTTCAAATCTTTAGCTGACTGTGATCTGCAGGTCAGCGGTTCAAATCTCACCGGCTCAAGGTTGACTCAGCCTTCCATCTTTCCGAGGTAGGTAAAATGAGGACCCAGATTGTTGGGGGCAATATAACTATACATTGCTTACTGGTGTAAACCACTTAGAGAGTGCTTGCACTGTGAGGCGGTATATAAATCTCATAAATAAATAAATAAATAAATAAATAAATAAATAAATAAATAAATAAATAAATAAATAAATAAATAAATCAATCAATCAATCAATCAATCAATCAATCAATCAATCAATCAATCAATCAATCAATCAATCAATCAATCAATCAATCAATCAATCAATCAATCAATAAAATGGTTGCAGGAATTGAGTATGACCAGTCTAGAGAAAATGACTAGGAGTGACATGATAGCAGTTTTCCAGTATTTGAGCGGCTGCCACAAAGAGGAGGGAGTCAACTTATTTTCCAAAGCACCAGAAGGCAAGACAAGAAAAAATGGATGGAAATTAATCAAGGAGAGAAGCAACCTGGAATTAAGGAGAAACTTCCCAACAGTGAGGACAATTAACCAGTTTCTGGTTTGGGTATAGAAGTCCTGGATATTATGTTTAGAGGGAGGGAAATCACAATATTTGAAGAGTTCTCACCTGCACTGCAAACCTCCATGTTATTTCCAACCAAGGTGCCTTTTTTCATCATATTTTCAGCTTTTTCATGACTATGACTACTTACGGTATCCATGGATTTGTGGATAGTCTATTTAATTTAATTTAATTTAATTTAATTTAATTTAATTTAAAGTTCTTATAGGCCGCCCAATCCCGTAGGACTCAGGGCGGCGTACAGCATGAATAAGAACAGTACAGTAGATAAAAAACAATTTAAAATCATAACATAAAATTGTTTTAAAAAACAACAAAAACCATTCATCCAGGGGGAATCCGATCTTCTTCATCCCGCCTGCCGGAAGAGCCATGTCTTTATGGCTTTGCAGAAGGCCAGAAGAGTGGGGATAGTCCGGATCTCTGGTAGGAGTTGATTCCAGAGGGATGGGGCTCCCACAGAGAAGGCTCTCCCCCGTGGTCCCACCAACCGGCATTGTTTGGCTGATGGGACCTGGAGGAGACCAATTCTGTGGGACCTAACTGGTCGAAGGGAGGTGTGTGGTAGGATGCGGTCCCGAAGGTAACCCAGCCCTGAACCATGTAGGACTTTAAAGGTCAAAACCAACACCTTAAATTGCATCCGGAGACTAATGGGCAACCAATTGCAGCTGGCGGAGGATGGGTGTTACGTGGGTGTATCTCGGAACATCCACCGCAGCTCGCGTAGCTGCATTTTGCACCAATTGCAGTCTCTGAATGCTCTTTAAGGGTAGCCCTATGTAGAGTGCGTTACAGTAGTCCAGCCGTGAGGTGATAAGGGCATGAGTGACTGTGAGTAAATCCTCCCTCTCCAAGTAGGGTCGCAATTGGTGCACGAGACGGACCTGTGCAAAGGTCCCCCTAGCCACAGCTGAAAGATGTTGCTCCAATTTTAGCTGTGGATCTAGGAGAACACCCAAATTGCGAACCCGTTGCCATATTGCCGTGATGGCAAACCTATGGCATGCATGCCAGAGGTGGCACACAGAGCCCTCTTTGTAGGCACGCGCGCCATCGCCAGCTGGTCTTCGCGGATGCTGGAGCACCGGGAAACAGCCTGAAAACGGCCAGAAAAATGCCCAAACCAGACTTCCGGTTCCGGATCGCTGCATCGCGGACGCTCCTCGTTGAGCGCCTTTCCTTTTCCCCGTTAAAGCCGCCAGAACAGCTGTCTGGCGGCTTGAAAGTCTCTGCCCCGGGCAAAGGGGAGAGATGAGAGCCGGACAGGTGGGGTAGAGCCCCCCCTAGTGCCCCAAGTGTCAGCTAGGGGCGCGAAAGGTGAGGGCTCCCCAGCCAGCCTGTCTCTTGCTCCGGGGACTTGGAAACCTCCGCTTTTGCGGAGCAAGATGCTGTGACCACCCGCTGCTTCGTGAATGGGATTACAACTACTTAATTGTTTAAACAAGCAGACAGAGAGAGACAGGATTTTAAAGGGCAAGTACAGATTTTTTTTTTCTTTCAACTCCACTGCTGATTTTCACTTCGGAAGAAACTAAGTAACAGTTATTAGGCTACAACATGGCGATCGGAGAAAGTGGGAGGAGAAGTGAAAGTAACTTTCGTTTCCCTAGCAGCTTTTTTTCTTATGGAAATTTTTGATTTTGAAAGTTGGCTTTACTCTCTCTGTCTCCCGATTCTGGATTAAATAATAACTGACAATTTTTTAAAAATAAAATTCTATCTGGCTTTGGAATTTGAAAGAATTTTAAAAGAAATTTAAAAGAACTTTAACTAGAGGCTTGGCTTTTTCTTTGTTCACCACTGGAAATACTAAAATGGCTTCAAAATCTGGAAAGATTGTTTTGAATAAAAGAATGGATTATTCATCTGGTTATATTTCTAAAATGCAACTTACCACTGAGTTAACACCCCCAAAGTCTTTAACACCTGAAAATTTAATAAGTACCTTAAAGATTATGAAAGATGAACTTATTGTTGAATTTAACCAAAAAATTAGTGAAATAGATAATAAAATGCAGGCTGCTTTAAAGAATATTGACCAACAAATTAGAAATGATGTGTTGGAGGTATGTAAAGGTCTAGCAACAAATATTGAAGTTTTGGCAAACCGCATTGAAGAAAACAAACAAGTTTTGACAACTTCAGTAGAATATATAGATAAAATACAAAATGACATTGCAAATTTTGAAACAGAGGTGTTAATGACGCAATTCAGATCCATGGAATTTGCCATAAGGGTCAGGGGGTTGAAAGAAGGATTATATGAAGATTTGAAAGGAAGGATGGTGGAAGCTTTGGAGCAGGTGTCTGGACTGTCTAAAGAAGAACTAGCCAGGCAAATTGATAAAATATATAGAATCAACTCCTGGTATGCAAAACAAAAACACCTACCAAGGGATATTGTAATATACTTTACTACAAGAGCCTTACGGAATAGGATTATACAGGCGACGTTTAAAAATAACCTGCAGGTGAATGGCCAGGAACTGATGATATGGAAAGAAATTCCCTCTAAAATGCTCAAAGCCAGAAAAGATTATACCTTTCTGATTGATGAATTTAAAAGGTTAAATTTACATTACAAATGGGAAGCACCAACAGGAGTTGCAGTGAAATTTCTGGGAAAAAGATATCGGCTTAATACAACAAAGAAAGCTACTGAATTTTATGTCAACGTCTTAAAGGCTGATATATCCAAGATTCCAGAGGAAAGATGTATGAAAACAAAAGAGGAGGAGGAGGGAAAGCCATCCCTTCCTCTTCAAATCGAAACAGATTTACAAAATTTAAATGATTGGCAGAGCCAGACAGATGTCTACAGTCTGGAAAAGGAGATGGAAGATCGGGGTCAGATGGGAGGCGAGCTGACAACTACAAAATTATCAAGTTACAAAAAGATGCAACCATCATCAAGATACAACAAGATGCAGTGTTGAAGTTTATTGGACAGATGGTTGCCATTATGACTGTACTTTTCTTTTTCCCTTCTTTCCTTAATTTTTTTTTCTTTTCTTTACTTCTTGCATTCTTTTTTTTTTCTTTTGTTTTTTTTGGGGGGCTTATTCAAAGTATTATTAATTCTTTTTAAAGATTTAGAACTTTTTTGAACCTAATAATTTAATACATAGTAACATTTTGTTACTAATAGAGTGGTAGAATTTATGATGAAGTTTAAGGTTTTTGTATTATTATTTAGTTATTTTTTGTGTAATATCAATTTAAGTTTTATTTAATTGTGAGAAAGATTTGGAATTGTTATCTATCCAGTTATAAAATATTACAATTAGATTTAACATTTTTTTTTTGGGGAGGAAGGTTATTTAAAGTTTGGAATTAGTGCTTATAATCTGATATATAGTAATAGTAAGTTATTTATATACTGATTGATTTTATGATGAAATTTAAGGTTTTTGTATTTAATACTTAGTCATCATTTATGTAATAATCATTTAATTCTTAGTTAACAGTGAAGAAATGTTGTGAAGGGTAGATGATTGAAAGGAGGAGGAAGGAATTTTTATTAGTGTACAATTTGGAGTTGAAGTTTTAAAAAAATAAGGTGGAAGTCAAAATTTTTTAATTTAATTTAAATTTATTTTATTGATATTATGCCCTGTACTCTCTCTGGGAAGTCCGGGGGGGAGGGGGGAGGGAAAGGGGTGGGTTAGGGGGGAGAAAAATTAAAAAAAATGTTTGTACTTTCTATTTAATGTTTAGCTATTATCTATGTAATTTTGTACTAATAAAACTTTTTGGAAAAAAAAAAAAAATGCCCAAACCAGTCAAAAACTGGGCCATTTTCCGGGCCTTTTTCAGGCCATTTTTTGAGCTGTTTTTGGCCCAGAAAATAGCCTAAAAAACAGCCAAAAACAGGCATGTGCATGCTGGCCAGCTGGTCTTCGGTTTTCTGGTGCTCCAGCGCACATGCATGCGCGTTCCAGTTTGGGCACTCGGTGCCGAAAAGTTTTGCCATCACTGGTCTATTGCATTCTCTGAATTGTGTATTATAGAAGAATCCAGATGACCTTCTCAAAATATAGCCTTAGATGGGAAAATTTAAATAAAAACAACAACAAAACACAAGTAAATCCCTTCAGACCACTTTGACACTGACCCCCATAGCAAAGTTGCCAAGAATAATTGCATTACAACTTGGATAGATTTCATCAACAGCTCAGTTAATTTCATTGATTAAAATGATGGATGTCCATTATAACTAATGAGGTTGTTGAGTAAAGGGCTACTTCCTTACCGAGATAATATCCCATCCTCTATTTACCAAAACACAACCACCATTTTTTTTAAAAAAAAGCAGCTTAATTTTTGTATTCTTTTTCAGAGCAAAACAAAATACTGACACTCTTTTCTTCTAACAGTGAAGGTAATCTTTATTCACAATTATTCCTTCGTTCTCAGATTTCTTTTAGGAGGGGGGGCAGCATGCAAATAAGCACCTGTGTGGAAAGTTTTCTAATGGGGAAAATATATTCCCAATTAACACAGTCGCACGTTAATTAAAGGCGTATGATTAGATGGTTAAAATAATTTGAGCCGTTTAGCCTATCCCTGAAAAGGATTGGTAACTCGCCTCTTAATTAAAATACATTTCTTTATTTAATGAATTTCTTGCCTGACCTTCCAGGTGCTTTGCTGTTTCATACGGTGCCTTTTTTCCAAATGGCCTTTTCAAATGCATAAAATATCAGAAGCACAATCCTTGCAACAAATGACAGTTTAAAACCATTCATTAAAACAAGCAAAGTTTGAAGACTAAGCACATTAATCTAATGAGCACTGGAATAAAAAAAGAAAAAAAACTTTTTCAGTCATGCATCCTCAGCATGGACTGCCAAAGATTTGGACTGACACACCTATCTCTATTACAACTCTTGTTGAAGTGCTGAGATTAAATTTGAGTTTAATATTAAATCTAAAGGTCAGGCACCTCATTTTTTTTTTAACATCAACTCTCCAACTTGAAAATATAGAGAAGCTTCACTATAGGGTTTTGGTAGCCAACGTGTTGCAAGGATTTACTACCGGTTCCACCAAGCGTGGCTTGGTGGGCATGGCTTGGTGGGCATGGCAGGGGAAGGATACAGGATACTGTAAAATCTCCATTCCTGACCCCCTTCCAGGGGGAGGTTGCTGCAAAATCCTCCCAATCAGCTGGGACTCGGGAGGCAGAGAATTGATGGGGGTGGGGCCAGTCAGAGGTGGTATTTACCGGTATTTACTCAAAATTTCCACTACCGGTTCTCCAGAATTACTCAAAATTTCCCCTACTGGTTCTCCAGAACTGGTCAGAACCTGCTGAAACCCACCGCTGATATCATTGCTTCATGATTGGTTTATGGCAGTGGTTCCCAACCTGTGGTACGTGTACCACTAGTGGTACGCGAGGGCCTTCCAGGTGGTACGCGAACACTTTCGGGGTCATGAACGATTTTTAGTTAGTTATTTTTTACTTCACAAAAATGTTTATTGCCTAACACAAGATAATCTGGCAACGATTTGCAACTGTTGCCACACGCCACCCACCTGGTCCCAGCGGCCCGAGAATCCAGTTGCTGGATGCGCAGGGCCAAAAAAGGAACCAGGTGGTACGCGGCGACTGTACGGGACCTCCAAGTGGTACTCGATTACAAAAAGGTTGGGAACCACTGGTTTATGGTAACCAAGAGTATTTGTGATAAGTAACGTCTGGATTTTGAAAGACCAACACAGATACTCCTCAATTTTTAACCATTTGTTTAATGACAGAAGTTATAATGGCACTGGAAAAAAATGACTTATGACTGTTTTTCACACCATCAGATCATTAGTATTTCTTATACAGTATTATATTAACACGCTCTGATGCTAAGGAGTTAGACGTTCTACTCTCCCTCCCCACCTGAAAAGAACTCTGTTCCAACTGCCAGTTGCCTTATATTAACACACTCTGATGCTACCCCTTCGCTAAACTGGGTGTGGGCGTGGCCAGCGCATGATTCATCTGGCCTGTGGGCTGGGAGTTGACATTCTACTCTCCCTCCCCACCTGAAAAGAACTCTGTTTCAGCTGCCAGTTGCCTTATACAGTATTAACACGCTCTGATGCTAAGGAGTTACACATTCTACATAAATGTTCAAGCTTTAAGTGTCAATTTATCAAGCCCGATTACATAGTTTCGTAGCGAAGCACAGGTATCCAGCTACTAGTATATATATAAAATCAGTTCATTTAGAACCGGTATTAGTTAGCATAAATAACCATTTCTCGTACTTTTCAATTGATGGCACAGTGCGCCCTATTGTACCTTCATCCTGTTTATTTGGATTAGGTGAAGTATTGTTACGGAGTTGTATTTGTTAGCCAAGATAATATTTCAATGTGTATCAGAAACTTTGTAAGTCAGAATAGAGTTGGAAGGGACCTTGGAGGTCTTCCCCACCAGTCAGGTAGAACTGAAGAAGCTTCTTGGATGAGAAGTGAAACCTCTTCAAAAAAATCCCCAGAAAATCCAGTTGCCTCTTGAAAAAGCACCTTTGGGACAACCATGACCTGGATGACTGAGAATCTCCATAGACATAGGTAAGCTTCTAAGATGTGCATATTTGACATATTTATAATCAATTAAGTTTTTCATTAAGAGTTTGATGTTCTTCTGCATTGGTTGGATGACTTGAGGCACTTGAGATAGTCATGACAGCGAATGTTATATTTCAGAAACAGGCATGTCAATTTTCTGGCTTGCTTCAATCAATACAGTTTCCACTATACAGCAAAATTAACCAACCTTCCAGGCTAGCATTTACATTAACTTTCCCAAATATGCATTTAATTATGCCTGAATACATCCATTTCTGAATGTTGCCTATTGACTGATTTTTGATGAAGAGCGAAATGGAAAATCCTAATCCTTGAGTGGCAATGTTTAAGCCTGAATAAATGTGCTTTAGGAGTTTTCCATATTTTATTCATGGACAATAACTGTCTGATCAAATCTGTAATGACAACTCTATGGGAAGGATAATTTAAGACTCGACTTCCAAGCAATATAGTGCCTGTCATTTTACAACACAGCGGATTCACTAGTAAAAAAGGAAATCGGTGATGTGGCAATAATTCCAAAATAGCTATTTGAAAACCTGAAACTGCTCTACATATTAAAACAAAGGAAACTGCCATGTTTGTGTGAATGAGGGTTCCTGTAACTATTTCCTTTGCAAATCAGTATCTTAAACAGAATATAATTTTTGGATTCTGAATTCTGATTCCTTTCTAAATCAAGGTGACACAATATCTCTCTTTCCTACGAGGGGATAAAGCTACACACTTCTGTAATCAGGCAAGATTTAGCTTCCCTCAAACATTATATGAGTAATGTTTTTTTTTTACTTTTAAACCCTTATACTTAGAAATTCTATGTGGGCGTTCCAAGAATCATATCATTCGCTCTTTACATGTTCGGTGTAGGAAACACCAGTTGGAAGGTAATTCCAGCAGCAATTAGGTGGTGGTTCACCCTCTGTATTGGATATTTTTGTATCCTATTGTAAAGAGGGGGGGACTGTATAGATGATAGCTAGAAGCCAGACCAGCGGTGGGTTGCTCCCAGTTTGGACCGGTTCTAAAAACTGGTAGCGCCAGGGCAGGAGGCTCCGCCTGGGACGCTTCTGCTAGCTAGATGGGAGGGGGGAGGAGGGAGGGATAGATAGATAGATAGATAGATAGATAGATAGATAGATAGATAGATAGATAGATAGATAGATAGATAGATAGATAGATAGATAGACAGACAGACAGACAGACAGACAGACAGACAGACAGACAGACAGACAGACAGACAGACAGACAGACAGAGAGACAGACAGACAGACAGACAGACAGACAGACAGACAGACAGACAGACAGACAGACAGACAGACAGACAGACAGACAGACAGACAGACAGACAGACAGACAGACACTGCGGTGGCCTAGAAGTGAAGCTCTCGCCTCACAATCAGGAGGCTGTGAGTTTGATCCTAGGTAGAGGCAGTTATTTCTCTCTCTGGGCAGGTTGAGACAGGAAGGGCATTTGGCCAGTAAACACTCAGCTCCATTCAGTTGCCCAGACTCCACCCTGTAAGGGATTATGGGGTCATTAAAAGAAGAAGATGATAGATAGATAGATAGATAGATAGATAGATAGATAGATAGATAGATAGATAGATAGATAGATAGATAGATAGATAGACAGACAGACAGACAGACAGACAGACAGACAGACAGACAGACAGACAGACAGACAGACAGACAGACAGACGGGTGTTGTCTGACAGGACCTTTTCTGGCATGGCACCTGCCCTCTGGATTAAATGGGCCCTGATTTTATAGGCCTTTCCAAAGACCCTAAAAACTTGGCTTGTCAATAGGCGTGTAGGCTAGAAAATGTGGCTGAGCTGGTACAGTGGTTGTATTGAATGTTATTGTTAGGTGTGATTACCTCGACTATGAATTTTATGATTTTTTTCAGGATGGTTTTATATGTTTTCTTCGTTGTTAAATGGTTGCATTGTTCTTTCCTTTTTTTGGTGTGTGTGGGGTTATTCTTCTATTTGTTTAAATTGATCGTAAGCTTCCCACAGTCCCACATATGTGTGTGTGTGTGTGTGTGTGTGTGTGTGTGTGTGTGTGTGTGTGTGTGTTTGTGTAGCATTTTTTGCTGATAAATGAAAATAAAGGGAGATAATTATAGATCTATTTCGAGCTATTTAGCTCTCGTCAGATAGCCATACCTTAGTGGGATTTGAACCTGGGCCGCCTGCCTTGTAAGGCAGCATATATATATGGGGATGTCTTATTTTGGGGAAAACATACACACACACACACACACACACACACACACACACACACACACACAGATGGAGATGATGGAGATGGAGATTAGATAGATAAATAAATAAAAGGCCGGATTTTAGTGTACATTTCCAGATTTCATCCAGAGAAAGATGCAGGCCTAGCAATGGGGTGAAGAGAGCACTTAACGGATCAAAAGAAGTTAAAGGCAGCACTTAACAACTGTGAGAAATTCCAACATATTGCTGTGTTGTATTTGTGCAAATGCATTTTCAAGGCAGAAAATGCAATTTCAGGAGCGGTACGGGATTAACACCTTTTTTTGTGTGCTCTCACTTGAAGAACATTCTTACTTCACCCTGCAGCTTGTAATAGCACCTGCTGACATGACTTAAGTAAAGGAGCCCAAATGTTGGATTGCCAGCAAGCCATCATTAGGAATGTTACCATTAGTAGAATTTTGCAGCAATGGAAAGCACATAAATACCAAACTATCCAATGCAAGGAATTTAATCCCTTTTATTTTTTTTGTAAAGAGTGGGAAGTAACCTCATATTTGCTTGCAGAAGATAAGGGGTGGGGCACGGCATTCAGTCATTGGCTTAAAATGAGCACTGATTGGCCCAGAGTTTTCTCTGCTCAGCCATTGGCCAAAGAGAAGAACAATTACTTGTCTGAGATGCTCAGGAAATTCTCTAGATTCAAAATCATGCAACCAAGCCTCAAAGATTCATAGCTTGCTGATGTCAGAATAGATCTGGAAATAGTTAGAATGGTTCCAGTGCATTACAGCTGCATTTTAAGCTGGTTTAGGACCATCATAAAGCTCAATAACGTGGATCATTTTCTGACATGATCCATGCAAGCGAATTAGCAGATGGAGCAACATCTGATGGCTATCATTCTACATTTCCCCTGAGATCAGTGGTGAAATCCAATTTTTTTTACTACCGGTTCTGTGGGCGTGGCTTGGTGGGCATGGCAGGGGAATGATACTGCAAAATCCCCATTCCCACCCCACTCTGGGGCCAGCCAGAGGTAGTATTTGCTGGTTCTCCGAACTACTCCAAATTTCTGCTACCGGTTCTCCAGAACCTGTCAGAACCTGCTGGATTTCACCCCTGCCTGAGATGTATGGTTACTTCCAACCATACAGATCTCAGGCCCTCTGTAGATTAGTATCTAATCTGTCTAATCACACTTGACCAAATAAAGTATTCTATTCTATTCTATTCTATTCTATTCTATTCTATTCTATTCTATTCTATTCTATTCTATTCTATTCTATTCTATTCTATTCTACTCTTCTTTCCAATACATTCTATTCCATTCCATTCCATTCCATCTCCCTATCACAAAACCAATAATGGGTTTCACTTACCTTTGTTACCGGTTCGGAGATGTGCGCATGCGCACACTGCTTCTGCCCATGCGCAGAAGTTTCTGTGCATGCACAGATCGTCCATGATGATGTCCGGGCAGGTGGGCAGAGTCTCCCGCCACCGCTACTGCTTCGCCCATACCTGGGACAAACCGGTACCAACCCACCACTGCACAAGACCCATCACAAGACTCACTGATGACTCACACCTGACCCATCACAAGACCCTCAGTTGACACATCCACCCCCGAGGCCCTTATAAACAGACATCCCCTAAACTTTGCTGAACATGTTACCTAGCCTGGTAATGAAACATTCAGAAACCAACCCACAATCTCAGAGAACGAACCTTCCTATTCTATTCTATTCTATTCTATTCTATTCTATTCTATTCTATTCTAGTCTAGTCTAGTCTAGTCTAGTCTAGTCTAGTCTAGTCTAGTCTAGTCTAGTCTCCATTCCATTCCATTCCACTCTCCATTCCATTCCATTCCATTCTCCATTCCATTCCATTCCATTCCATTCCATTCCATTCCATTCCATTCTATTCTATTCTATTTTATTCTATTCTATATTCCATTCTATTACATTACACATGAAATGACAACAGCTTCTACTCCTGGGTAAACAGCATTAAAGAAAGAAAAGGATGTGGGAACGAGTTGCTAGTTGAGTGTATGACTCAACAAACTGAATTAACAAATATGAATAAGCTAGAAAAAGAACTCAGGACCCTACTGATATCAGTGGGAGTTACTTAAACAAGCACATGACTTTCCCACTGCAATCAATGTGACTTACTATATTTAGCTATAGTATTTACTCTTACTTGGAAGTCCATCCCCTGAAACTCATGTAGAGTAAACATGCCTTAGGAGCACTCCCCTATAGCCTATACATTTGGCTGGACATAGGGTGTCCATTAGTTATAACAGATGTCTTCCTGTCACTGAAGGTCTGTGTCTGTCAGGTGATTACCGACAGGTGGAAACTATCTCTGCAAATATGTCAAAGTTTTAAGCTTGCAACATGTTTGCCTGGCTGCTTAATTGGTACATTTTTTTTCTTAGAAGAGTGGAAATTCTAACCTTTTACTTGACAGATATGTGGGTAAAATGCCACCTAACAATTTGAAAGCTTATCTGCAGTGTTGTTGTTGTTGTTGCTGGTTTGGTTTTGTTTACATTGGAAACTCAGACAAGAATATACAAATATTGAAAAGGACGGGAGGAAGAGGGGGGGAGAGAATCAAAGAAAAGTCAAAGTTAAAAAGGTTGTTTCAACAAATGCTTAAACAGCCTCTGGCAGTCCTTTTTCAACTATGTTATAAAACATATGCGCTTCGCCTTTCCGGAAAATGGATAATAATACGACAATATTTGAATGTTTGAATGATCCTCTACCTATTGCACACCAGATTAAACTCAGAGATAGAGCCAGGAAAAGGGTTGGCCCTTAGAGCAAGCAGCTTATCTAACCTAAATAAGAGAATACTTCCTTTAGAAAGTATTGGGGAAAGAGAGTTAAACTTGGAAAAGCAGTGGTGGCGTAGAGGTTAGAATGCAAGAGCCGAGGTGGCGCAGCGGTTAGAGGCAGGTACTGCAGGCCACTTTAGCTGACACTGATCCACAGGTCAGTGGTTCAAATCTCACCGGCTCAAGGTTGACTCAGCCTTCCATCCTTCCAAGGTAGGTAAAATGAGGACCCAGATTGTTGGGGGCAATATAAATATACATTGCTTACTGGTGTAAACCGCTTAGAGAGTGCTTGCACTGTGAGGTGGTATATAAATGTCAATCAATCAATAAATAAATAAATAAATAAATAAATAAATAAATAAATAAATAAATAAATAAATAAATAAATAAATAAATAAATAAATAAATAAATAAATAAATAAATAAATAAATAAATAAATAAATAAATAAATAAATAAATAAATAAATAAATAAATAAATAAATAAATGCAGTATTGCAGACTAATTCTGCCAACTGCCAGCAGTTCGATCCTGACTGGTTCAAGGTTGACTCAGCCTTCCATCCTTCCCAGGTCAGTAAAATGAGGATTCAGATGGTTGGGGGCAAGAGGCTGACTCTGTAAACCACTGCTGTAGAGAGGGCTGTAAAGCACTGTGAAGTGATATGCGTGGCTAAGGGCTTTTGCTATTGTTAAACTAAGATAATATAAAAACTGAGACAGAGCAAGAAACTAGCTCCCCACTCCAAAGACAATGGGCAAGATATTTCGGCACCTAAAGCAGAAGATCAAGTTCAGAACTAAAAGAATAGAATAGAATAGAATTCTTTATTGGCCAAGTGTGATTGGACACACAAGGAATTTGTCTTTAATGCATATGCTCTCAGTGTGCATAAAGAAAAATAAAATACATTCATCAAGAATTATAAGATACAACACTTAGTGATAGTCATAGGTTACTAATAAGCAATCAAATCGTACTAGGAAACAAATAAAACAATATAAATTGTAAAGATACAAGCAACATGGTTATAGTCATAAGTGGGAAGAGATAGGTACTAGGAAGGATGAGAAGATTAATAGTAGTGCAGACTTAGTAAATAGTTTGACAGCGTTGAGGGAATTATTTGTTTAGCAGAGTGATGGCATTCGGGAAAAAACTGTTCTTGTGTCTAGTTGTTCTGGTGTGCAGTGCTCTATAGCGTCGTTTTGAGGGTAGGAGTTGAAACAATTTATGTCCAGGATGTGAGGGGTCTGTAAATATTTTCACGGCCCTCTTTTTGACTCGTGCAGTATACAGATCCTCAATGGAAGGCAAGTTGGTAGCAAAAACAAAAACAAAAACAAAAACCCACAACCTTTTGGAGTGCTTTGTGATATCGTTTGGAACAGGGCAGAATGGAATGGTCAGAGTAAATCTTTCAGTTGACCTCAATACCTGTTGAGTCTATGGACAGTTCATTTAGTTTACTTTGATGGTTGGTCTTGAGCTTTTCAAAGATCCTGACTTTTCAATCGAGCCAATGGCGTTGGGATTCCCCAGCGCCCCAAGTAACCACCAAATCTTTCCAAGCCCAGACAATGTTAGCAGGATGCTGCCATACTTTCTGTAGACATGCTGTGTTTATACCAACACCATCTAATTACCACAGACTGATTTCTCCTTCTTTTATTCCTGCCCTTCTTTACTTACTCAGAACTCAAAGCAGCTTAGATGGACAAGCTGAATTGAGCGAGATAACCTGCCCCAAAATTATCCAGTAATCTTGGTCGTTGAATGATTACTTGATCCAGAATACTCCATAGCAAGTCTGACAGATCAACCACAATATTCCATGGCAGATTTTAAAACTTTAGAACAGTGTTTCTCAACCTTGGCAGTTTGAAGATGTGTGGATGTGTGGACTTCAAATTCCACAGCCAGCGTTGCTGGCTGTGGAATTCTGGGAGTTGAAGTCCACACATCTTCAAATTGCCAAGGTTGAGAAATATTGCTTTAGAAAACATACTGCCATTATGACTAGGGGATGATGTGATAGCAGTGTTACAATATTTGAGGGACTGTCACAAAGAAGAGGGGGTACCCCAAAGCACCAGAAGACAAGACAAGAAGCAATGGGTGGAAACTAATCAAGGAGAGAAGCAACTTAGAACTAAGGAGAAATTTCCTGGCAGTGAGAACAATAAACCTGTGGAATGACTTGCCTCCAGAAGTTGTGGGTGCTCCAACACTGGAGGTTTCTAAGAAGAGATTGGACAGCTATTTGTTTGAAATGGTACAGGGTTTGCTGCTTGAGCAGGGGGTTGGACTAGAAGACCTTCAAGGTCCCTTCCAATTCTGTTATTCTGTTATATGCCTTCTTAGATTATGTAGCAAAAGGGTGCTAGATTTTAGAAAGTTAGCAACGGGTTAAGGAACCTGAGGAACCTGGAGTTATAACCTTGAATTAATTAAGAAATCTTCTCATAGGAAAATGGTTACCTTTTCATCGTAAGATTTGAAGGTTGGACATCAGAGGAAGCCAAAGGGGAACAATAACGAAAATGGAGCCAAAATCTTTGTTACAAATTGTTCAATTTTTTTTCACTAAGCTGCTTGACAAAATGGATAATCTTATTGACCAAATGGATAGAAATTATAGAAGAAAAACGATAAATTTCCCTGGATGTTTGTGAAATCACTTTGGAGGGGGGCTTAAATATAATACAAATGGATGACTCATTCCCTAAAGGAGATATACAGATGTTGAATCAGGAAAGTGATTTGAATAACTTCTTTATATTAAATATACAGAATAGCTCTGTTAATGTTGAGAAATGATAAGCAAAAGGATAAACTAACATCCTAACCCTTGCAACACAGATGAACAGCAAGATAGCACTGGGACTTTCTTTAAAAGGGTGAAAGAATATTTCTAAATACTTTGGGAAACAATATAAGGTTGGCCTATTTGACCAGGGCTAAAAGAAAGAAAAAACCTAGTTATAACTAGTTGCCCTTGCTGGACTTTTGCTATCAAGGAATGGTTGATGAAGCATTTGGATTTTGTTAATTGTTTTAGTAATTAAGAGATAAACTACGGGGAATAGAGAGATTAAATTGTATTTAGAGACCATGATAAGCTACTAAAATTATTTTATTTGTCAGGATAAAGGGAGAACTTACTTTTTTTTCTTTTTTCCCCTTTATTACATTGTTTTTTTCTTTTGCCTTTTTTATTTGTAGTTTGTGTCATTTGTATTGGCTTTTATTCTTTCCATTTATAATCCTTAATAAAATGAAATTCAAATCTGGGATAAATTGTCCGTATGTTCAGTGCTGATGCCAGGTGCAGCTGGGAGAGTATCTCCCAAATATAGACTACTATTCTGAACAAGTATTCAAGCTTACAAGTGCAATATGATAGAAGGGAAGTTGACATCTTCCATACTTTTGATTGAAAAACTCCCTGTTTTGGAGCTATTTCACATTGAACAGAAATGATCTTAACCTTATGGGTTTCCATGATTTTTTGTGTGGATTTGTGTTTGTTTTTGCTGTTCTTTGTGTGTAATTACTAAATCCACACCTATTTTCTTGCCTCTTAAGTTATTTGAATTTCACACTTCAATTGCTGGTAGATCTGATATACCCCAAAAGCGGCAGTGCTAATTCTATACACTAGAGGGAGCCACAACCAATTGCATTATGGCCTCTCTCTTTCTCCTCTCCATTAAAAGATACTGTGAGTTGGGAATTTGCAGGAAAGCAGGAAAGAATAGAAGGAGGAAGAATATAAAAAGTGTTGAGAAAAGGAGGAAGAAGGGAGTTTCAGTGGGTATAAGAGAATATTTCCTCTTTTCACTTATTCCATAAAGATTGCTTGCGACATACTCATTCTTCAATTGCATCTGTTTTATATGTTTTTCATTTCTGGAAGTTACAGGGGTTGGTTGATTTGACTGTCTTGCATGAACACTAAGGGGGGAGTGGGGAAGGGGAGGGAGGGAGAGAGAAAAGAAGGAAGGAAGGGCGGAAGGAAAGAAGGGAGGGAGGAATAGAGGGAGGAGTGGAGGGAGGGAGGAAAGAAGGAAAGAAGCGTGAGTGAGTGAATGAGGAAAAAAGGGAGGAAGGGAGGGAAGGAGGAAGAAAAGAAGTAACTAAGTAACTAAGTAAGTGAATAAAGAAGGAAAGAAGTGAGTGAGTGAGTGAGTGAGTGAGGAAGGAAGGAAGGAAGGAAGGAAGGAAGGAAGGAAGGGAGGAAGAGAGGAAAGAAGGAAAGAAGTGTGAGTGAGTGAATGAGGAAGAAAGGGAGGAAGGGAGGAAAGGAGGGAGGGAGCAAAGAAGTAACTAAGTAAGGGAGGGAGGGAGGAAAGAAGGAAAGAAGTGAGTGAGTGAGTAAGGGAGGGAGGGAGGGAGGAAAGAAGGAAGGAAGGAAGGAAGGAAGGGAGGGAGAGAGGAAAGAAGGAAAGAAGTGTGAGTGAGTGAATGAGGAAGAAAGGGAGGAAGGGAGGAAAGGAGGGAGGGAGCAAAGAAGTAACTAAGTAAGGGAGGGAGGGAGGAAAGAAGGAAAGAAGTGAGTGAGTGAGTAAGGGAGGGAGGGAGGGAGGAAAGAAGGAAGGAAGGAAGGAAGGAAGGAAGGAAGGAAGGAAGGAAGGAAGGAAGGAAGGAAGGAAGGAAGGAAGGGGCTAAAAAGAAGAAGCAGGGAGGGAAGGAAGGAAAGGAAAAAGTGGAGAGAAAGAAAGAAGTAAAAGTAATAAAAAGGAACATGAAAATGAAAGGAAGGAGGGGAGAAGAGAAGAAGAAAGAGGTTTTAAAAAAGAAAGGGAAGGGAAAGGAGGCAGGTGTGAAGGACTGAAAACAAGCTGATAGAATAAGGGAACAAAGCCCCACTACCCCCAAAAAAATAATGGGGGAGGAAAAAGAAAGCAGGACCCCTATAAGGAAGCAAATCAGATCCTTCGCTTCCTTGCTGCAAAACCAGGGGACCTGAATTTGCTGATCTGAAATCCAGGTTGGGACGTCCCAGCCTCTTCTCCTCCTCCTCCCTAACCCTTGTTTTCTGTTGGGGCTGCTCCCATTTGCAAGCCCCAGCTGGACAGCAAAGACAGAATGGACTTTTTCCCTCTCCCTGCGTGTGTGTGTGTGTGTGTGTGTGTGTGTGTGTGTGTGTGTGTGTGTGTGTGTGTGTGGCTTCTTCCCACCCCCACCCCTCTCCTTTTCGCTTTTTTAGCACAGCAGATAATGGCGAGCAAGGCAGCCGTTCTGCATGGCTACCACCCCATGTCCAAGCTGTGAAAAGGAGGCCTCGGCCAAGGAAGGAGAGCCCCTGTACGGAGAATGCAAAAAAAAACAAAAAACCCAACAACCAAAAAAACACACAAAAAAAAAACCCCAGAGGTTTTACTCTTCCCCGTGCAATGATCTTTATTTATGACTCCGAGAAGGTTAAAAGAAAAAAGGCAAAAACCAAAACCTTCCGAACGGTAACAGAAGCCATTAAATATTTTTCCAAGGGTGGGTGCTAAAGGTTCGCCCTCCCCTCGTCTTCTTCTTCTTCTTTCCCTCCCCTAACCTTCCCCTCTTGAATGATTCATGCCAGTCACCCAGGAATCATTCACAATTTATAAATGGCAGCCTGAAGCTTCCTATTTATGAATCGAGATCAATGCGTTTGAGCAATCAAAAATGTTTGCCCTTCTGTAGTTCAAATGCATCTCCTTGGCTGGAGGAGGAGAGGATGAGGCTGAGGGTTTTTTGGGGTGGGGGGTGGGGAGGGGTTGTCTTTCTCATTTGGAGATTCTTCTTTGCAAACTTGAGAAGTGGGCAGCCCTTGGAGTTCCCTCCGTCAAAGGAGCCTAGGTGGGCTGGACGAGAGGGATATCCCACAAGATGCAAAGGAGGGTTTTGGATTGGCAGGAACATCCATTGGAAAAGAAGCAGCAGCATTTAGATTTAGATTTTTAGATTTATTATTAGAGTTGGAAGGGACCTTGTAGGTCATCTAGTCCAACTCCCTGCTCAAGCAGGAGTTCCTACACCCTTTGAGACAGATGGCAGTCCAGTCTCCCCTTGAAGGTCGCAAGTGTTGGGGCTCTCACAACCTCCGCTGGCAAGCTGTTCCACTGGTTGATCTTCTGCCCATCCAGAATAACAAGAGTTGGAAAGGACCTTGGAGGTATTCTAATCCAGCGGTCACCAACTGGTGGGCCATTGGTGGTCCACGAGAAAATTTTGGTGGTCCACAGAAAAATGATTTGCATTTTTTATATTGCACCAAATCAGGGGTCCTCAAACTATGGCCCCTGGGATGGATAAGTGCAATGAACGTTTGTGTTGTTGCAGAGAGTCTCCCCCTTCGGGGTCTTTTTGTGTGGGTCGGAGGGGAGGCAGAAATTCCAAATCAGGGTCTGCTTCAGCCTCCTGGTGCGGGGCTTTGGATGAAGGCTGGAGGGAAGTGCCGCTGGTGCGAAGAGCCGGAGGGCCTTGTTCCAGGGGTGAAATCCAGCAGGTTCTGACAGGTTCTGGAGAACCGCAAGTGGAAATTTTGAGTAGTTCGGAGAACCGGCAAACACCACCTCTGGCTGGCCCCAGAGTGGGGTGGGAATGGAGATTTTGCAATATCCTTCCCCCAGAAGTGGGGTGGGAATGGGGATTTTGCAGTATCCTTCCCCTGCCATGCCCACCAAGCCATGCCACGCCCACCAAGCCACGCCCACAGAACCGGTAGTAAAAAAATCTGGATTTCACCACTGTCTTGTTTCAGTGGGACTGCATCATGGCCTGGAACTGACTGACCATCTCAGCCCGCTGAGCCTCCAGGCGCCGGTACCTGGCCTTGCACACCCGCAGATCTTCCCTCTGCTTGGAAAGCCTAAGCTCGTAGTCCTCAGTGAGGTGCTTCTGCTGAGCCTCCTTCTCGGTCAGATCCAATTTGAACTGAGCCAGCTGTTTTGCCAACTCTTTCTCGTGGTGGCTGCTTAGATCCGACAACTGCTTCCTGTTGGGGCCCTAAGGAGCCTGGGCGGCGAGTCAAGGAGTTGGCCACACCCACCCAGTCACATGACTACCTAGCCACACCCACCCAGCCGGTCATTAGGCAGAATATATATATATATATATATATATTCTCCATCCATCCACCAACCCACCCACCTACCTGTTTCCATCCTGCCTTTGTTTTTATAAATAATTCAAGGCAAGGAACCAGAGGTTGGATTCAGCAGGTTCTGACCAGTTCTGGAGAACCTGGAGAGGAAATTTTGAGTAGTTTGGAGAACTGGTAAATACCACCTCTGACTGGCCCCGCCCCATCTATTCTCTGTCTCCCGAGTCCCAGCTGATCGGGAGGAAATGGGGATTTTACAGTATCCTTCACCTGCCACGCCCACCAAGCCACGCCCACCAAGCCACGCCCACAGAACCAGTAGAAAAAAATGTTGAATCCCACCACTGGAAGGAACAAATATAAAACTCCTTCTGCTTCCTCCCCTCCCCCCATAACAACAACCACCCTGTGAGGTGGGATGGGCTGAGAGGGAGAGGGACTGATCCAAAGTCATGCAACCAGCTTCCATGCCTAAAACAAGACTAGAACTCATTGTCTCCTGGTTTCCAGCCTGTTGCCTTGACCACTAGACCAAACTGGCTTGAGCCCCACACCCATCTCAAATAATGGCCAGGACTTTGAGGGTCTGTGCTTTGTGGCAAGGATTCGCAAGATCACCTTTTCACCTCCAACTCTACTCAGAGAGCCTGGAGGCCCAAGGAGGAAGAACAATGGGGGATGATGGGCCCTCAGACCATCATCCTGGTTCAAAGGTTACTTCCTTGTATGTAAAAATAAAAAAATGAAACTTTAATCTTCTCCCCTTGGGAAAAAAATCACTTAGACTAAGCTTCTTTCTTCTAACGATCATCCAACCAACACTGCATCAAGATAATCATAATCATTGGTGGGTTACCCTTAAATCATAAGTGGGGGACTTAAGCCTCACCCCCTCCCTCAAAATAGAGATAAAGCAACTTCTCAAAGCCCGAGATCTTCTGGATCGCCCCTCGGGGTCGGGATCTCTTGCAAAAGGAAGGGATCCAAGCTCTTTTCTCCACCCTCAAGTGTTGCCCATCCCTAAGGGAGATGGAGTCCTCGCCCCCCGAATTTGAACATGGACACATTCCTTGCTTTCTTATTTATGTATTTTTCTCTCCACTTTCCATCCATCCACTCTGCTGGCGACAAGCTCCACAAGAAGGGTGAACAGATCTTTGTTTCCCACTTGGGTTGGCCTTTGTCCAACACACACCTTTGCAGGAGAAACAGACGGCCTGAACCCGCAATAGAGAGAGAGAGAGAGAGAGAGAGAGAGAGAGAGAGAGAGAGAGAGAGAGAGAGAGAGAGAGAGAGAGAGAGAGAGAGAGAGAGAGAGAGAGAGAGAGAGAGAGAGAGAGAGAGGGAGAAGTAATAGATAGATACAGATAGATAGATAGACAGACAGACAGACAGACAGAAGACACATGGAATAGAGAAATAGAGTGAAACATGGATTATAGGCATGTAGGTGGACAGAATGACAGGATAGATGATGGTAGGTAGGTAGGTAGGCAGGCAGGCAGATAGATAGATAGACAGACAGATAGACAGATATATGATAGATAGATAGATAGATAGATAGATAGATAGATAGATAGATAGATAGATAGATAGATAGATAGATAAGTAATAGATAAGTAATAGATAGATAGGCAGATACACAGACAGATAGATAGATAGACAGACAGACAGACAGATAGATACATGGAATAGATAGGTAGATAGAGTGATAGATGGATTATAGGCATATAGATGGACAGAATGACTAGATGATGATAGATAGACAGATAGACAGATAGACAGACAGACAGACAGACAGACAGACAGATAGATAGATGAGTAATATATAAGTAATAGATAGCAGATAGACAGACAGACAGACAGACAGACAGACAGATACATGGAATAGATAGATAGGTAGATAGAGTGATAGATGGATTATAGGCATATAGATGGACAGAATGACTAGATGATGATAGATAGACAGATAGACAGATAGACAGATAGACAGACAGACAGACAGACAGACAGACAGACAGACAGATAGATAGATGAGTAATATATAAGTAATAGATAGCAGATAGACAGACAGACAGACAGACAGACAGATACATGGAATAGATAGATAGGTAGATAGAGTGATAGATGGATTATAGGCATGTAAGTGGACAGAATGATTAGATGATGATGATGATGAGAGAGAGAGAGAGAGAGAGAGAGAGAGAGAGAGAGAGAGAGAGAGAGAGAGAGAGGGAGAAGTAATAGATAGATACAGATAGATAGATAGACAGACAGACAGACAGACAGAAGACACATGGAATAGAGAAATAGAGTGAAACATGGATTATAGGCATGTAGGTGGACAGAATGACAGGATAGATGATGGTAGGTAGGTAGGTAGGCAGGCAGGCAGATAGATAGATAGACAGACAGATAGACAGATATATGATAGATAGATAGATAGATAGATAGATAGATAGATAGATAGATAGATAGATAGATAGATAGATAGATAGATAAGTAATAGATAAGTAATAGATAGATAGGCAGATACACAGACAGATAGATAGATAGACAGACAGACAGACAGATAGATACATGGAATAGATAGGTAGATAGAGTGATAGATGGATTATAGGCATATAGATGGACAGAATGACTAGATGATGATAGATAGACAGATAGACAGATAGACAGATAGACAGACAGACAGACAGACAGACAGACAGATAGATAGATGAGTAATATATAAGTAATAGATAGCAGATAGACAGACAGACAGACAGACAGACAGATACATGGAATAGATAGATAGGTAGATAGAGTGATAGATGGATTATAGGCATATAGATGGACAGAATGACTAGATGATGATAGATAGACAGATAGACAGATAGACAGATAGACAGATAGACAGACAGACAGACAGACAGACAGACAGACAGACAGACAGATAGATAGATGAGTAATATATAAGTAATAGATAGCAGATAGACAGACAGACAGACAGACAGACAGATACATGGAATAGATAGATAGGTAGATAGAGTGATAGATGGATTATAGGCATGTAAGTGGACAGAATGATTAGATGATGATGATGATGAGAGAGAGAGAGAGAGAGAGAGAGAGAGAGAGAGAGAGAGAGAGAGAGAGAGAGAGAGAGAGAGAGAGAGAGAGACGCAGGTGGCCGACGGGGTGGAACGGTGTGCCCTCCCTGGTGCTCCAAGGACGCGCAGGGAGAGGCGAGGAGTGGACCCACCAGCGCGGAGAGCCTCTATCTGACCAGCCGCTTGGCTTTTCGGGGAACCAGCCGCCAAGGGAGGCAGCCGGCAACGTCTGAACGGGCATCTTGGGCGTACGTGCAAACTTCCCACCTGCTTCCAGGCTGCAGGGCGGAGCAAAGGCGACGCTTCAAAGCTGCTCCTGGCCAAAAGCAGGCGAACGGCGAGGCTCCTTCTGCCCGGCTGGATCTCCGGCTTCTTCCCCCTCCCTCCTTTCCGAGCTCTGCTCCGCGCCCCACACACCCACTCCTCCAGCCTTGGGAGTGGTGGTGGGGGTGGGGGGAATAAGGAGAGGGGGCTCCCTCCCAACCCCTCCCTTTTCTCCGCCAGACGCCCGCCGTGGATTGGCTGTTCCTAGCGGAGGCCGGCTCCTTTCCTCGGCTCGGGATTGGCCCTCGGCGACTGGGGATCAATGTTTAAGCGACGCGCGTGGGGTGACTGGAAGTCAGTCCGCCAGAGGCTCCGTGGCGGGTGGGATGGCGGCGGGCCGCCCGGCGACTGCGGCAGAATAGGAGGCGGTTGGTACCGCCGCCGTGGTCGCTTTCTTTTTCTTTTTTCCCCCTCTACCATCACCGCCTCCTCCTCTTCTTCCTCCTCCTCCTCTTCCTCCTCCTCTTCTTCTTCTTCCTCCTCCTCTTCCTCTTCCTCCTCCTCCTCTTCCTCCTCCTCTTCTTCTTCCTCCTCCTCCTCCTCTTCCTCTTCCTCCTCCTCCTCTTCTTCTTCCTCCTCCTCTTCCTCCTCTTCCTCTTCCTCCTCTTCTTCTTCTTCTTCCTCCTCCTCCTCTTCCTCTTCCTCCTCCTCCTCTTCCTCCTCCTCCTCCTCTTCTTCTTCTTCCTCCTCTTCCTCCTCCTCCTCTTCCTTCTCCTCCATTCCCAACTGTTGCTTCGGATTCTGGGATCCACAGGCTTTCCCTCTCCGGATTTGGATTCGGGAGCCGCTTCGGTTGCCTGGGCGGAGCGACTCACCCCCTTTGCGTAAAAACACAACCACAACCCACCCACCCACCCAAAAATACAAAGGCCAAAGGGAGAAGCCCCGCGCACGCCTCGGCTGTCTGGAAAAAAACGCAGGATTCTCATCCGGCACCCACCCACCCCCTTCCAATGAAGTAAACCACAAGCAGAGAAACTCTACTCACAGCTCCATCCGCCCCGGGCCCGAAATTGGAGGGTGGGGAAACTGGGCTCGCCTAGGAAGGGGAATTGGTTGGTGTTGGCTGGGTGGGATGGAGCTTGTGCCCCGCCTTGCGAGTCAGGAGTTTCACACGTAATACTCAGGGAGAGAGAGAGAAAAGAGCGGCCAAGACTTTCCAATCCAACCGCTGCTGGGGACTTGGGGGAAAAAGGGGAGTATTTTGAGGGGTTTTAAAAAATTAAAAATTAATAATAATATTAATATTTGTGCCTCCTCCTTGGGTTTGGGGGAGGAGGGTAAAAGCGGACCTGCAACGTCTCCGGCTCTTTTTATTTTTATTATTTTCTTTTTGACTTTTTATTTTTTTAAAAAGGACCAACAAACCCCCTATCCCCATCTTCCTTTCTCACTTGAGGCTTGTAATCTTGGTTCGTGCGCGGGCGTGCAAAGGTTAAGGTAGGAAAGCCGCAGCCCGTGCCACGCGCTACACGAAGCGCTTTGAATCCCTCCTGGTGGGTCCCCCCTCCATTTTTTTATTTTTTTATTTGTCTTTTTAAGCTCCTGCTTTTTTTGGACAGCTCCCTCTGATTCGCCCCGGCGGCTCGTAACACCTGAAGGTCTGGCTGCGGTTGCCTGGATCCTGACTTCCAGCCCCTGCTCCGCCAAATCCAGGGGGAGGAGGCTTGCCCTCCCCCCATTCCCCCCCCCCTTTCAATCCAGCCTCCGCAATCCCACCGTAAGGTTGCCTTGCAAAGTGAGACCCGTCTCCCCGCTCGTCACGTACGGGGGAAAAAAAAAGAGAGAGAGAGAGAGAGAGAGAGAGAGAGAGAGAGAGAGAGAGAGAGAGAGAGAGAGAGAGAGAGAGAGAGAGAGAGAGAGAGAGAGAGAGAGAGAGAGAGAGCACCTTGCAGCTTCTACATTTTATACAGCAGTCTCCTTCCCTCCTTGGCTTTTCGGGGAGGGGGGATTTTCCTCTTGCTTTTTCAATACACCGGGAAGATGGGAAGGTGGGTGGAAGAGCGAGCCCCTTCGCCCCGAAGAAGACAAAAAAAGTGGTCTTAGTCGAAAGGAAGGAGAGGAAGCGAGGAGAGCCGTTCCGCGAACGCCTAGGCGCGTTTGTCTCTCTCTCTTTTTTATTTTTTATTTTGGAGAGGCTCGGGGCGCACGCGTGTGTGTGTGTGTGTGTGTGCGTGCGTGTGTGCAGCCTCGCCGTCGCCCCCACCCTCGGCTGGCTTTCTCGCTCTTTTTTTTAAACCTCTGCGCTCAGCCATGAGTTGCCTGTTGATTTCCTCTTGACTGGCAAGGCAGGGAGCGGGGAGGCGAGCGGGACTGAAATTCAACCGCAGCGAGCGCAAAGCGCAAAGCACTCGCAGACACGCGCCGAGGCGGCAGCAGCAGCAGCAGCAGCACAAACAGCAACAGCAACAGCGGCAGGAACGAGGAGAGAGGAGGAGAGCCGGGCGGGCGAGCGAGCGATGTGGTGGCGGCGGTGGCGGCGGCGGCCCCAGCAGCACCAGCACCAGCACCAGCACCAGCAGCATCAGGACCAGCAAGACCGGCGGAGGAAGCGGCGGCTGCCGGTCTCTCTGGCGGAACCTCCCCAGCCGCTACCTTTCTAAATCACCGTCGTTCCCTTCCTTTTCCCCCCGCCGCCCTTCCGCCCGGCGATCCGCTGCAAAGCCGGAGGAGCCTCGGATCCGGAGGGCGCTTCCTTGCTCCATCCATCCAACCTTACCTCTAGAAATTTGATTCTCACGTATTTTTTCTCTCTCTTCCTCTCTCCTCTCTCGCTTTTCGGAAGTACAAATCCGGAGGGACTTGGACCTTATATATTATTATTATTACCATTATTATTATTATTTCCTTTTGGGGAAACCGGCCCTTTCCGGTTCTCTCTCTCTCTGCGGAGCCTCGGAACCGGTGGAGAAGGAGGCGAAGCGCGCCGGCGAGCGAGGGGAACCGGCGAGAAGAGCAGGGCGAGAGGAACGGGGGGAAAGCGGCGATGCTGCGGCTGACCGCAGCAGCCAAACGGGCGCGATTACATCTCCAAAGGCAGCAAACGGCGCGGTGAAAACGCACAGACTCGACACCCGAGACGCTGCGGAGCCGGAAAACGTCTGTGTCCCCTTTGCCATCCCTGAGATCTTAAGCAGCAAGATTTGGCCCAGCGGTTCTGCGCCTTCCATCCTCCCCTGGTCCTGTCTGTCTGGCTCCCGTTTCCAAGTCGTTTGGGATCCAGGAGCCGCTGTTTATTTTTTGGGTTTTTTTATTTAAAGACTCCCCATTCCCAGGCAGAAAAACTCCCTTCTCTCTTTTTGGTTTTTTTTCCTTTTTCTTTGAAGCTTCTCGTGAGGATCTTTGGCACCGTGCAAAGGGTTTGAAATTTTTTAAATATCTATTTTTTTTTTCTGGGAAGGAACCGCTACTGCATTTGGGGAAACGGGGCTGATCTTTCGCTCCTTTTGGTCGCCTCCAGAAATGAAGGGGTTTTAAGCGTTGGCTCATCCCTGAGCCTGGCTGAAGTTGGACGGAACAAGGGGAAACTGCAGCACGGAGGAGGAGGAGGAGGAGGAGGAGGAGGAGGAGGAGGAGGAGGAGGAGGAGGAGGAGGAGGAGGAGGAGGAGGAGGAGGAGGAGGAGGAGGAGGAGACGAGGACCAGAAAAAAAAGAGACCCCACTCCCTGGCCGCTGGTTGCAGCCTCGTCCGCCCTTTGCCAGCTTCCTCCATGGTGGTGCCGGCGCCGAGTCGATCGTGCCGAGCAACAGGTTTGGGAACTTGAAGGGGGAGAGCGAGAGGAGGAGGAGGACGCCGCGGAGGGGCGCGACAATCGGCTGGAAAGGAGAGGCAGCAACGCGGCGGCGGCGGCGGCAGCGGCGTTGGCCGAGAGGCGGCCTCGTCCGCGCCGTCCGCTGGGATGTCCCTCTCGGCTTGGTGCTTCCTCCTCTGCTGGGCTCCAGCCCTGGCCTTAAGGAACCTGAACTATTCGGTGCCGGAGGAGCAAGGCGCCGGCACGGTGATCGGTAACATCGGCCGCGATGCCCGGCTGCAGTCCGGGTCGAGCGGCGGATCGCCCTCGCTGGAGCGCCCCCGCGGCGGCTCGAAGGCCACTTTCCGCGTGCTGGAGAACTCGGCTCCCCACCTGCTCGACGTGGACGGGGAGAGCGGCTTGCTCTACACCAAGCAGCGCCTCGACCGGGAGGCTCTGTGCCGCCGGAGCGCCAAGTGCCAGCTCTCCCTCGAGGTCTTCGCCAACGACCAGGAGATCTGCATGATCAAGGTGGAGATCCAGGATCTCAACGACAACGCGCCCGCTTTCCCCTCCGACCAAGTCGACCTGGACATCTCCGAGAACGCCGCGCCGGGGACCCGCTTCCCGCTGGCTAGCGCGCACGATCCCGACGCGGGCGAGAACGGCCTCCGCACTTACCTGCTCACCCGCGACGATTACGGCCTCTTCGCTCTGGACGTGAAAGCCCGAGGCGACGGCACCAAATTCCCGGAGCTGGTGGTGCAGAAGCCGCTGGATCGCGAGGAGCAGAGCCACCACACCTTGGTGCTGACGGCCCTGGATGGCGGGGAGCCGCCTCGCTCCGGCACCGTCCAGCTCAACGTCCGGCTGATCGACTCCAACGACAACAGCCCGGTCTTCGAGGCGGCTTCCTACGTGGTGGAGCTGCCCGAAAACGTCCCTCTTGGCACGGTTCTCCTGGACCTCAATGCCACCGATGCTGACGAGGGCACCAACGGCCAGGTTCTCTATTCCTTCAGCGGTTACACGCCCGACCGGGTGCGGGAGCTGTTCAGCATCGATCCCCAGACGGGGTTGATCCGGGTCAAAGGCAATCTGGACTATGAGGAGGGCAACTTGGTGGAGATTGATGTCCAGGCCCGGGACTTGGGTCCCAATCCCATCCCTGCCCATTGCAAAGTCACAGTGCATTTACTGGACCGTAATGACAATGCTCCCACCATTGGTTTTGTCTCCGTGCGCCAGGGGGCCCTGAGCGAGGCCGCCCCGCCAGGGACGGTCATTGCCCTGGTCAGGGTCACAGACCGGGACTCGGGGAAGAACGGGCAGCTGCAGTGCCGGGTGCAAGGCAGCGATGGCAGTGGGGCAGATGGGGCAGTGCCCTTTACTTTAGAGGAGAACTATGACAACCTGTATACAGTGGTGACAGACAGGCCCCTGGACAGGGAAGTTCAGGATGAATACAACGTCACCATCTTGGCTCGGGATGGGGGCAACCCACCTCTGAACTCCACCAAGTCTTTCTCGGTCAGGATCCTAGACGAGAATGACAACCCGCCACGTTTTAGCAAGAGCCTTTATGTGTTGCAAGTGCCTGAGAACAACATCCCGGGAGAGTACCTGGGATCCGTGTTGGCCAAGGACCCCGATCTGGGCCAAAATGGCACCGTCTCCTACTCCATTCTGCCAGGACATGTAGGGGATGTCTCTATTTACACCTATGTCTCGGTCAACCCCACCAACGGGGCCATCTATGCTTTGCGCAGCTTCAATTACGAGCAGACCAAACATTTTGAGTTCCACGTTTTGGCCAAAGACTCGGGCTCTCCCCACCGGGAGAGCAATGCCACCGTCCGGGTCACTGTCTTGGATGTTAACGACAATGCCCCTCTCATCGTCTTGCCAGCCCTGATCAACGACACTGCTGAACTCCAGGTCCCCCGCAATGCCGGAGTGGGCTATCCCGTGGGCACCGTCCGGGCCATGGATAATGACTTCGGGGAAAGCGGACGCCTGACCTATGAGATTGTGGAAGGCAATGAGGAGCACCTCTTTGAGATGGACCCTACGAGTGGGGAGATCCGCACCCTTCACCCTTACTGGGAAGAGCTGAGTCCTGTGGCTGAACTCGTGGTGAAGGTCAGTGACCATGGGAAGCCCAGCCTTTCAGCAGTAGCCAAGCTGATTGTCCGGGCCTTAGCTGGACCTTTGCCTGAAGCAGGAGAGCCCCAGGTCAATGGGGAGCAGCACCGTCGGCCTCACTGGGACCTGTCGCTGCCCTTGATTGTAACCCTGAGCACTGTCTCCATCATTCTCCTGGCTGCCATGATCACCATCGCTGTGAAGTGCAAACGTGAGAACAAGGACATCCGTACATACAACTGTCGTATTGCTGAGTACAGTCACCCTCAGTTGGGTGGAGGGGGCGGGAGCGGGGGCGGGGGTGGGGGCAGCGGAGGGGGCAAGGGCAAGAAGAAGAAGATTAGCAAGAACGACATCATGCTGGTGCCCAGCGAAGGGGAGGACAGCCGAGGGCCCCTCAACGTCATGAACGTGGTTAGCAGCCCATCTTTGGCCACCTCGCCCATCTATTTTGACTACCAGACTCGTCTGCCCCTCAGCTCTCCCAGGTCGGAGGTGATGTTCCTGAAACCGGCTTCCAACAACCTGAGCGTGCCCCAAGGCCATGTGGGATGCCATACCAGTTTCACAGGACAAGGGACTAATGTCAGCGAGGTTCCCCCAAGTCGGATGTCCATAATTCAGGTAGGAGACTTTGAGAGATAACCTGGAACTTCTTCTTCTTCTTCTCACTTTGCGTTTTCTATTCTGCAGTGACACCTGCCGAGAAAAGCCCACCGGACAGGTGTGTCAGGACAGAGATGACTCGGTTCTGAGGTCCTAGCTAGGATTAGGCCAGGATCCTTTTTGCAGTCCTTCTGTAGCAAGGTCAAAAAAAACGTTGGCTTAGAAAACAGAGCGACAGGCAGCTTAGCATCGCAGCAGTCCGAAATTGGGGCAGGTCTGTGAGATCTAGTCTGTAGGATCTAGTCGATCTAGTCTTGCCTTTGGGGTTTGAACGTGGATCAGCCTGGGCGGGTCGCTCTTACAGGTTTCTCTATCTTGTGTCTTGAGGAAAGTAGAAAGACCATTATTGGTTCCAAAGTGGAGGTGGCATAGTAGTTAGGGCACAAACATGGTTTGTAATATTTGGAAGTGCTGCATAAGTAGCTCCTTTTGTATGCACATGAGGAACATTCTGCTTGCAAAACCTGTATATTTTGATATTTCCATCCAGTTCAATCACATCCATCAGATCATAAGTTGTTGATTTTTTTTTTCTTGGCTAAACATAAAATGGATATCTCCTGGGGACAAACAGATCTCTGTTTTATCACGGGCAATCCAAGCCCATGTCCCTCACGCATAAAAAAGCTGCGCTTGGTTGACTTGGTATGGTGTAAAAGCAGACTCCATCCAAAATTAAAACACTGGATTTTTGCAGAAAAGGCTTCAAGCCTCAGCAACATATTAGCAAAATGATATTGAGACTGGGTAGTAGATTTACACATGCATAAATGGTTGTCACTCGCTTGCAAACTGCACCCTGAGCAGTGTGACTTGCTTGAGTTAAATAGCTTAAGCACAAGCTAGAACCCTTCAAAAACAATTTTCATGTCAGCTGCTGCTGTCTTAGATGCAGTGCCTTTCAATGAAGCCTCTCTCACCCTGCAGCTGCCAGTGATCAAATTCTTCCAGTGGAACAGAATCCAGTGAGGCAAAAAAAAAAAAAAAAAGAGGTCTAAACTACTGTTTAAATGGTTTGTTTGCTTATTCTGCGATCATGCTGAAAAAAAATCCATGCTTGACTTGCAACCGATGCTGGAAGACTGTGCCATGCCACGATTTAGCCCAGCCAAGCATTGGAAAATCCGAGAGAGAAAAGCCCACACCTAACCTTTGGACTAAAATGGAAGAGAAATGAAATAGACAGAGCTTTATAGATTTACTCCATAGAGCAAAGAGAAATGTTGCAGGCAGAGAAATGCATTATTTATCTTATTTTTCTAACAGGGAGAGGGGCAAAGTATAATATAACTTGTGGTGTTTTTGAAGTTAAAAAAAAGGAAGGGGATACACACACACGCACGCACGCACGCACACACGCACATACACACACACACACACACACACACACGCATGCAGGCATTATGTATTTCAGAGCTGTGCTTCCAATTTTACAGGAAAGAAATGGGTTTTAGAAGGCAGCTTCCCAACATGCAAGAAGAAGAAGAAATAAAATGAAATAGAGCAGATTTTAAATGAGTTTGAACTGCCACTTTTAACTGCGTCCAGGGAACCTGTTCAAAATGTGCTCCCAACCCGGATTGAAATCTGAAGGGATCCTGTTGAGAATCCTACCCATTTATAGACTGGATCCAAGTCCTACAACATAGACTGTAGTGCACGCGGTGTAACACTCTCGATCTGTGTATGCATGTACCGGTAATTGTCTTTCTTTGTATATAGCGGGACAAGCAAACATGATGATGTTCCTATCAAAATACTGTGCAGGGAGAGCTCTAAGCTCATGGCTGTTGAGCGCATTGGCTGTGTCACTTGTTTTGTCCGGCACTCTTCTGATATTCTCCACTGAACCACAGGGGAGGGACTGGAGTGTATCAAAAGTGACACAGGCTGATTTTTTTCTGTTCCAACCTTAAATGGGAGGAAAGTGGTTATCTTGTTCCTAACACAGTTTATGAAGGCCTGGTCTTTCTTTTAGCAGAACACTCCTAGCACACCAAAAAGAGTCTCTCTATCTCTCTCTTTTAAAAACCCTTGTGATTATTCCTTTCCCCTTTCTTTGTTTTTCCACGCTTTGCTATGGAGCAAACTTCTTTTGGCAATAGCAAAGAGGGTTATTTTTGAGTAAACATGCCTGGGGTTGAGTTTGGAAGCTTCTGAAGCCCTCAGTTCCTTCTGCCTTATTCTTGTGTAACTAACAGGCAGCAGGACTTGTCCAGTGGGATCCCTCAAGGTTTGAAGGCCATTGCCTTGATCTCCTGAATTTGGAACTTGGAGAACCACACACTCAAAGAGCTGAACAGTTCAAATTCCTAGGGGACACAGTAAGCCGTAGCACTAGGAGAGTATGTTCTTATGAAGGCAAACTTTCCATAGAACATCCACTCTTCCTTCAGTGGAAGGGATCTCTTTCCTTTTTAATTTCTTCCGGTCTTGCAACATTTTGGGACTGCTGATCTCACCCACTTTGCTTTTCACTCTTATAAGGGTTTTGCTAGCCCATCGTTGTCCCCTAAAGGACAAAGATGCAGATGAAAACCTTAATTGTTTCCTTTCTTAGAAAGAATCTCTGATGGGTTTGCCACCAGCAAACTGGGGACTGAACTCCATCCCTTGGTTGCCTTTTAGGTAGACATTGCTGGCTTCTGTACAGAAATTCAGGAGAGACCTTTTTTACTTTGGCTCAAAGAGAAAAAAAATCTTGCCCATCTTTTTTTGGAAGGGAGGATTTATATGCAGAGTTCAGGAGCAGAAATTTCCATCATGGAAGGCCAAAGGAATTATGCTTTTTAATCACTGTCCACTGCTATGCAAGATCTCTCTCTCTCTCTCTCTCTCTCTCTCTCTCTCTCTCTCTCTCTCTCTCTCTCTCTCTCTCTCTCTCTCTCCCCCTCTCCCTCTCCCTCTCCCTCCCTCTCCCTCTCCCTCTCCCTCTCTCTCTCTCTCCAACCCTCTACTGACTTTCATTACGGAAACTATTTCATGTTATGCTTATCATGACTGGGTGTTGCTATCAATTAGAAGAACGGAGCAATACTCCACATCTGAAATTGATTTTAAGAAAAAGTGACAGTTGGAGGAAGAACATTAAGCTAGGACAGAGCTGAAGGTAATTTGATTTATAGCTCATGCATTTCAAATGGATACTTTTCCCCCCCACTCTCCCCTGTGTCACTTGTTTAAATCATGTCTTTGTTAAAGAGGTAAAATGAAGAAGTCTGAATGTCAAAGCTACGTTCTCTGCAAACTTCCCAGGCTGGGCGGGGGAAAAAACCCTTTAAGCGGATGTAATAATTACTGATAGATACTGAATTTTATTTTGCTAAAGGACTGTAATCCAACAAACAATGTATGGGCAATATTGAGTCATTAAAGAGTTTTAATGTAATATAAAGTCCCAGTTGGTAAGCTTTTTTAAAAAAAAAATAACAGTGTATACTGTATTCTAATGTCTACTTTTTTTTTGTTCTGAAATTTATATAAATCGAAAGAGAAGTTTCTTTCTTGAAAAAAAGGCACAATGTAGTTTCTGTTAAGTTCTTAAGATGATAGCCATGGATGAGAAATGAATGTATTATCTAATTACACCTATGAGATTTTTTTTAAAAAAAATGTAACCATGTAGTCACAAAGCTGATTAAAAAGGAAGAGAATTCACCAAACAGAGTAGAATGCTTGTATTCTAGTTTTATTTTGCTTGCCTCACGATCAGGAGGTTGTGAGTTCAATCCTAGGTAGAGGCAGATCTAGGGTCTCCTGCTTGGGCAGGGGGTTGGACTAGATGACCTGCAAGGTCCCTTCCAACTCTGTTAATCTGATCTGTATTTGTGGGTTTATTATTTTTGGAATGGATCTTGGAGGACATCTTCCTAAACTAGCGGTTTCAGCCACTTTGGTAGATGGCCTTCACTTCCATTGACAGTGACCATTTTATTTTAGTATTTTAATCACAAAGGATTTTTTTTTTCAAAATGCAACTTTTCTTCTACTGGGTTTTTTTTTTTTTTTTTTTGGTTTTGATGTGGGAAATTCTGCTGAGACCATTTCTCTTGCCCAGTTTTTCATGCAAAAGTTCTTAACCTCAAGTGCAGATAGTTCTCAACTTAACAATGGCTCATTTAGTGACCATTCAAATAGCAATAGCAATAGCCCTTAGACTTATATACCATTTCATAGTGCTTTACAGCCCTCTCTAAGCGGTTTACAGAGTTCAGCATATTGCCCCCAACAATCTGGGTCCTCGTTTTACCCAACTCGGAAGGATGGAAGGCTGAGTCAACCTTGAGCCTGGTGAGATTTGAAAAGCTGAACTGCTGAACTAGCAGTCAGCTGAAGTAGCCTGCAGTGCTGCACTCTAACCATTGCGCCACCTCGGCTCCTTGTTACCACGGCACTGAAAAAAGTGACTTACGAACATTTTTCCATGCAACCCTTACAGTATCCTTGTGACCACGTGATCAAAATCTGGACACTTGGCCACTGACTCATATTTATGTCAGTTGCAGTCTCCCCGGGGTCACACGATCCCCTTTTGCGACCTTCTGACAAAGGGGAAATTGGATTCGCTTAGCAGCTGTGTGACTAACATAACAAGTGCAGTGATTCACTTAACAACGGTGGTAAGAAAAGTCATAAAATGGGCCAAATCTCAGTTAACAAATGTCTCACTTGGCAACAGGAATTTTGGGCTTCATTATGCTTGTAAGCCGAAGACTATCTGTATTGCCCAGAGAGACTCCTGCATGAAATTCCAGAGAATAATTACAGTCATTACAAATCTGTGGAAAATAACAGAACCTAAATGTGCACATTTCCTCCCCATTCCCCAAACCTGTTTTGTACCTTCCTTGCAGGTTTCCAAAAGTTGCTACCCAATAGTAATTCATTTCAAGATAGTAACAGAAAAATAAACGTAATGTACTTGTGGTACATTAAATATTAACCAGATTTAATGTTTACAGATTAGAATAGAATAGAATAGAATAGAATAGAATAGAATAGAATAGAATAGAATAGAATAGAATAGAATAGAATAGAATAGAATAGAGAAAAAGAATGGGATGGGAAATAGAATAGAATAGAATAGAATAGAATAGAATAGAATAGAATAGAATAGAATAGAATAGAATAGAATAGAATAGAGAAAAAGAATGGGATGGGAAATAGAATAGAATAGAATAGAATAGAATAGAATAGAATAGAATAGAATAGAATAGAATAGAATAGAATAGAGAAAAAGAATGGGATGGGAAATAGAATAGAATAGAATAGAATAGAATAGAATAGAATAGAATAGAATAGAATAGAATAGAATAGAATAGAATAGAATAGAATAGAATAGAATAGAATTCTTTATTGGCCAAGTGTGATTGGACACACAAGGAATTTGTCTTTGGTGCTTATGCAGATTACAGATTATTAGAGATGGAAGGGACCTTGTAGGTCATCTAGTCCAACCCGCCGCTCAAGCAGGAGTCCCTACACCATTTTGGACAAATGGCAGTCCAATCTCCCTTTGAAAGTCTCAAGTGTTGGAGCTCTCACAACCTCCGCAGGCAAGCTGTTCCACTGGTCCAATGTACAGGCAATAGCAATAGCACTTAGACTTATATACCGCTTCATAGTGCTTTTACAGCCCTCTCTAAGCGGTTTACAGAGTCAGCCTCTTGCCCCCAACAATCTGGGTCCTCATTTTACCCACCTCGGAAGGGTGGAAGGCTGAGTCAACCTTGAGCCTGGTGACATTTGAACTGCCAAATTGCAGGCAGCCGGCAGTCAGCAGAAGTAGCCTGCAGTACTGCACTCTAACCACTGCGCCACCATGGCTCAATATTGACTCATTGCAGAGTTTTAAGGTAGTATCATAAATATGAACCAGTTGCCAAGCCTCTGAATTTTGATCATGTGACCATGGGGATGCTGCAAACGTTGTCACGGTGGGGAAAAAAGCCGTAAGTCGCCTCTTTCAGTGCCGTTGTAATTTTGGGCACTAAATGAACTGTTGCAAGTCAAGGACCATCTTTCCTCCAACCTAAACCTTGTGCACTTCCTTCCGTCTCTCGTGGCAGGATGGTTTGAGTGTTCCCGATCATCCTTGTGGCTTGTCTCAGAAACTGTCTGAGGTTCCCTGAATCCTATGGAAAGTGTGATGTGCGCACCCGAAGACAACTCAAACGGGCTTTCACCAAAGACGAAGAGAACGCAACCATGATTTCCTGTGATTCGGATGTCATATTTCTCTCCTTAGTAATGGGTGTGTTTCTTCATCTTATGAGTCTGTAGAGATTCTCAGTCATCCAGGTCATGGTTGTCCCAAAGGTGTTTCTTCAGGAGGCAACTGAACTTCCTTGTTTTTTCTTTTTTCTTTTGAAGACGTTTCGCTTCTCATCCAAGAAGCATCTTCAGCTCTGACAGGATGGTGGGGAATGGAAGGATTTATATTCCTTGCAGACAGATGGTCATTTGCATCCTTTTAGAGGGTCATTGAAGCACTTGGAGGTTTATCTGTGTCCTCAGGGTCACCTGAGTAGTGCAAATGGTTCCTGTAGTCTGCAATTTTTCCTCTGGAAATCCATTCCTACTCCCACACCAAAGGTGCTCATCCCGAATTGCATAGCTAAAAGTCTGTAGAGATTCTCATTCATCCAGGTCAAAATTGTCCCAAAGGTGCTTTTTCAGGAGGCAACTGGTCTTTCTTGTTTTTTCTTTTGAAGACGTTTTGCTTCTCATCCAAGAAGCTTCTTCAGCTCTGACAGGATAGTGGACAAGATCCATTCCCCACTATCCTGTCAGCGCTGGAGAAGCTTCTTGGATGAGAAGCGAAACGTCTTCAAAAGAAAAAAAAGAAAGAAAGTCCAGTTGCCTCCTGAAAAAAAATCACCTTTGGGTTCTTTATCTTATGTTCTTAACAAGATAGGATGTTTCCAGGTGTCCTTCAAAACAGTCATGTTAGTCTGTTTATAATTTCTCGATTTATTTTTCTCCCATTGGCTCTAAGATTTTGTTTTTATTAGAAGAAGTTGCATTTTCGGGACTCAGTGTGTGTGTGTCACTTGGCTAATCTGCAGTTTGTAGAGATTGTTGTGGACTAAATCCCTTCAGAGGAGAGATGGGAATGGCTCACAAACCGGGTAAACAGTAGGCTCAGCTGTTGGATGGATTCAGGTGACACACTACATCAGAGTACACAACATTGTAGGGTGGCGTGTTTGGTAGCCGCAATGATTAGCTTACAGGTTAAATGAGCTTACGAAGGCACCTGCAGGATTGGAAAATGAGCATCAGAGAATCATCAGATGGTTAATGTGACTTTGCAGCCCCAGGACACAAACTCTGCAGGCGTGCAAAACCACATCACACACATGGAAAGAAGACAGAGCCGAGGTGGCACAGTGGTTAAAGTGCAGCACTGCAGGCTACTTCAGCTGACTGCTAGTTCAGCTGTTCAAATCTCACCGGCTCAAGGTTGACTCAGCCTTCCATCCTTCCGAGGTGGGTAAAACGAGGACCCAGATTGTTGGGGGCAATAGGCTGAACTCTGTAAACCGCTTAGAGAGGGCTGTAAAGCACTATGAAGCGGTATATAAGTCTAAGTGCTATTGCTATTGCTATTGCTTGTTTGTGCAATGTTATTTTTTTGGTTTTTATCTCAAGCACACGCATACACCTTTAATCCTGATGCGGGTGCTACTGGTAGCTTCTGACATACAGGTAGTCCTCAGTAGTGGGTTCTAAAACCCTTTACTACCGGTTCCTGTGTGTGCATGCGCAGAAGCATCCCTGGCGGGTGGGTGGAGCCTCCTGCCGCCGGCTCTACTGGTTCTTAGAACTGGGCCGAACTGAGAACAACCCACCGCTGGTAGTCCTTGACTTATGACCATTGGTTTGGTGGCCATTTGAAGTTACAACAGTTCTGGGAAAAGTGACTTAATGACCATTTTTTCCCCACACTTAACGACCGTTGCGATGTCCCCCATGGTCATGTAATCAAAATTAGGGATGCTTGGCAACTGGTTCATATGTAATGACGTGGCAGTGTTCATGCAATCCCCTTTTAGATTTAGATTTATTTTAGATTTAGATTTATTATTAGAGTTGGAAGGGACTTTGTAGGTCATCTAGTCCAACCCCCTGCTCAAGCAGGAGTTCCTACACCATTTGAGACAGGTGGCAGTCCAGTCTCCCCTTGAAGGTCGCAAGTGTTGGGGCTCTCACAACCTCCGCAGGCAAGCTGTTCCACTGGTTGATCGCTCTCACCATCAGAAAGTTTCTCCTCACTTCCAGGTTGAATCTCTCCTTAGTCAGCTTCCATCCATTATTCCTTGTTTGGCTTTCTGGTGCCATAGAGAACAGCCTGACCCCCTCCTCTCTGTGGCATCCCCTCAAGTATTGGAACACTGCTATCATGTCACCCCTGGTCCTTCTCTTTGCCAGACTGGCCAAGCTCAGTTCCTGCAACCGCTCTTTGTATGTTTTATTTTCCAGACCCTTTATCATCCTGGTCGCTCTCTTCTGCACTTTCTCTAGCATTTCAATGTCTTTTACGACAAGCAAAGTCAGCAGGGAAGTCAATTTCACTAAACCACCACGTTACTTAACTTAACAATTGCACTCATTCACTTCACAGTGGCAAGAAAGTAGTAAAATCTGGCAAAATTCAATTCACAAATGTCTCGCTTAGCCACAGAACTTTTGGCCTCCATTGTGGTCATAAGTTGAGAACCACCTGCACAGGTGTAAAGGTAGAATTTTAATCAAGAGACCTTACGAAGGGTTGTTTGACAGTGAGATGGGCGGCAAATGAATTTAATAAATAAAATTAAAATAAAACCAAGACATCACATAAATGCCACCATTCTATACCCAACTGTGGCTTGTAGGTTAAGCCATGACTGGATGGGTAGTGTACCTTCTGCAGGACTATAAATGCTAGTTTACAAATCACACACACAAAACTTCCCAGACCAGAAGGGAAAATTCTTTGTGAGATACAGGCGCCTTAGAACAGGGGTCTCCAACCTTGGCAACTTTAAGACTGGCAGCTGAAGTCCACAAGTCTAAAAGTTGCCAAGGTTGGAGACCCTCTGCCTTAAAAAACCGGCTGCCGTGAATTTTTCTGTGCAGAGAAAACATTTCTGGTTTTTTTTTCCCTTTTTCCATTTGAAAAATATCCAGAGCGTTTTACTAGACTTATCTGAAATGTTATGAGTGTATTTGGTGATAATTTTGTGAAGGCAACTTACAGTACACACCGTGACACTGCAAACAACTCAACTGTTAAAGCACTTAAACTAGTGTGCAGGAGTGTTTCTAGACACAAACACCTACATTTATATATAACTAGCCTTCCAAACAGAATGCTTATGGATGGGTTAGCAGGAAAGTTCTACCTGGTAAAGGATATTTAATGGTGTTTTTTTTTTAACTTGATCTTTTGCTGAAGTAAAAGGCTGCAACTTTGCACTCAGGTTCCCAGAAGAGTGATCCAGATTATAATGAATAAAAATATAACCGCTGAAGGGTGTTCAGATCCACAGAAATGTAAGTCTAGCAAGCATGTCATAGGGATGATAAGATGGTAGTAAACCTGTTGGAATTCACGTAATTGTCTGGTGTGCTAAGAAAAAAGTGACCTAACAGAGTCCATCTTGTAAAATTAAGGAAGGATAGTATGGAGGAAATCTTTCAAATTGCCCTTTTCTTGAGCATGTAGTATCCTAATAGTCATGTTTAGCTATCTTGAAGCAAAAAGACCAGGATAGGCTGAGGAAAAAAAAAGTAGTTGTATCTACTATACAAAAAATGATGTTGAGACCAGGGGCGGGTTGCTCACTTACCCTTGCCAGTGCGCTGCATGCGCATCTCCACGTTTTGGGCGGGTGCTCGCTTGCTACGCACACTCGCTACGCGCGCGCCCCCTTATGCGATTTTCCTTCGGTGCATGCGCAGCACAAAATCGCGCCAAAATCTCTCGCATGTGTGCGTCTCCTCACAAGATTTCGGCAAGATTTTGCTTCCGCACATGCGCAGAAGCAAAATCGCCCAAAAATTCTCAGAAAAAGATGGTGATGCGCGCAATGGACCGTCGAAGACTGCTCCGGTGTGTTCGCGTGCAAATTGCGCAATTGGCCACTCCCTACTGGAGCTATGCAGGAACCCACCACTGGTTGAGACCCTAGAAAGAGTGCAGAGAAGAGCAACCAAGATGATTAGGGGGCTGGAGGCTAAATCGTACAATGAATGGTTAAGGGAATTTGATATGTCTAGCCTAATGAAGATAATGTTTAGGAGTGATATGGTAGGGGTCTTCTGCAACTTGAGGGCTGACATTCTCCAAAGCACCTGAGGGCAGGACCAGAAGTAACGGGTGGAAGCTCATGAAAGAGACATCCAATACAGAACTAAAGAGAAACTTTAGAGTTGTGGTGCTCCATCACTGTTCAAGAAAAGGTTACACAACCATTTGCCCAGGGTGGAATAAGGTCTCCTGCAGTGGTGAAATCCAATTTTTTTTACTACCGGTTCTGTGGGCATGGCTTGTGGGCGTGGTGTGGCTTGGTGGGTGGGGCAGGGGAAGGATACTGCAAAATCTCCATTCCCACCCCACTCTGGGGCCAGCCAGAGGTGGTATTTGCCGGTTCTCCGAACTACTCAAAATTTCCGCTACCGGTTCACCAGAACCTGTTAGAACCTGCTGGATCTCACCCCTGGTCTCCTGACTTGGAAAGGGGATTGGACTAGAAGACCTCTCAAGGTCTCTTCCAGCCCTATGATCCTATGTTCTCTTTGCTTCTTGTAAACATGTCAACTGATGAACATAGGAACTAATTTTATAACCTATAGCAGGTGGGTGGTGTCAACAAAAGAAGCTTTGCATAATAATCTTTGTGCTTGCTCGAACAGTAAACCCTATTAATTTCAATGGGATTTACTCCCATCAGAGGGAATGAGATAATCAGCCTACTACTCTTCCTCTTGAAACATAGTTTTCAGCACCTTCTCCAGCACAATATGTGGTCTGTAAAAAAGCAGCTTCTTAGAATGATGTCAGCTGCTTTTGATGTCAGCTGCCATTTTCTCAGTTCACTTTTGGCATAACTGTGGAAGATTTCTTCTTCTTCTTCTTCTTCTTCTTCTTCTTCTTCTTCTTCTTCTTCTTCTTCTTCTTCTTCTTCTTCTTCTTCTTCTTCTTCTTCCTCCTCCTCCTCTTCTTCTTCCTCCTCCTCCTCCTCCTCCTCTTCCTCTTCCTCCTCTTCCTCCTCCTCCACCTCCTCCTCTTCTTCTTCTTCTTCTTCTTCTTCTTCTTCTTCTTCTTCTTCTTCTTCTTCTTCTTCTTCTTCTTCTTCTTCTTCTTCTTCTTCTTCTTCTTCTTCTCCTTCTCCTTCTCCTTCTCCTTCTCCTTCTCCTTCTCCTTCTCCTTCTCCTTCTCCTTCTCCTTCTCCTTCTCCTTCTCCTTCTTCTTCTTCTTCTTCTTCTTCTTCTCCTCTATACTGTCTTGGTGTTATACTGAAAGCGGTTTCTAATGAAGCCAGCATAATCTGTAGATAAGGTTGCATAATGCAGAAATCCAGACAGTTTTGAGGGTAGCAAATTCCACCAGAAAATCTCAACCCTCTGCTGCCACCAGTGGTCATACAGGTCTTTGCATGAAGATATGCTGGCTATCTAAACCAGTGTTTCCCAACCTTGGCAACTTGAAGATATCTGGACTTCAACTCCCAGAATTCCCCAGCCAGCATTCGCTGGCTGGGGAATTCTGGGAGTTGAAGTCCAGATATCTTCAAGTTGCCAAGGTTGGGAAACACTGATCTAAAGTAGAGTTGAAGCTATAGGTCAGGGATGTCAAACTTGCTTTCATTAAGGGCCACCTCAGGGTTGTGTTTGACCTTGGGGGTGGTAGGGAGTGGTCAGAGTGGGCGTGGCCAGGGTGGGGGATGGTCAGCTCGACCTCACTCATGTCAAGGGTAGGACTTCCCTCAGACCCTCCCTCACTCTCATTATAATCTTCCTTCCTTCCTTCCTTCCTTCCTTCCTTCCTTCCTTCCTTCCTTCCTTCCTTCCTTCCTTCCTTCCTTCCTTCCTTCCCTTCTATTTCCTTCCCTCTTCGTTCTCCTTTCTTTTTCCTTCCCCTCTTTCCTTATTTTTCCTTCCTTGCTCTCTTCCCATCTTCCCTTCTTTTTCTTTCTGGTTTCCTCATTCCCTTTCTCCTTTCCCGTCCCTTCTTGCATGCTCAAATGCAAAAATGGGAAACATTTCTCCTTTTGGTTTGTTTTTAATTTGTTTTGCTAGCCCTCTGCCAGTGAAAACGGAGCCCCCGGCGGGGGGGGGGGCGCACGTGGCCACCCGGCCCCCGTTTTTGGCTGCGATGACTGACCCATTTTCAGCCATGCACAGCCCTCCCAAGCTCTTTTTTGCTGGCAGAGGCATCGCGGGCCGGTCCTTTGCTGTTTCCAGAGCCAGATCTAGGCACCCCACAGGCCAGATGCGGCCCACAGACCAGGGGCGGGTTCCTAATTTTTTTACTACCACTCTGTGGGCGTGGCTTATTTTGTGGGTGTGGCTTGCCGGCCATGTGACCAGGTGGGCGTGGCTTCTCAGACTGCTGAAGGGAGGGGAACTGAGATAGGTCCTGCCGCCCATTCCCCCTCCCCTCAGCAGCTCGAGAAGCCTTGAATATGCAAAAATGCCTAGGATCATCACTGCGCGTTCGTGGCTTCTCGGACTGCTGAAGGGAGGGGAATGGAGATAGCTCCTGACGCCCGTTCTTTCAGCGTCTCACACGCTCCCTCAGCCATCCTCCCCTGCTTGGACTCACTGTTGGGTAGGAAGGCAGCGCATGCGCAGTGCCGGAAGCTCGGCTTCTGGGCATGCGCAGAAGAAATTTTTAAAAAAAAATTAATTTTTTTTTTTAAAAATGGCAGCGCCCAGGCACCGGCAACCGACCGCACCGGTACTGTGACGTCATCAGCGGGCCGCTACTGGTGCTATAGAGTGGACCGCACCTGTAGGAACCCACCACTGCCACAGACCTTGAGTTTGTCACCCCTGCTATAGGCAGATCAAACTTCGGGTTGTGGTTAAGATATTTTGCTTCCTTTGCATATAAGGATGTTTAAATGAAGGAACGGTAGGAGATCCATTCAGGCAATACTGAATTGTTGCTTCGTTTCTCATTTAGACCTAGATTTTATATGCGTTTTGGGGCCACAGTGTGCTACCGATTATATATTAAACACCTGCACCGACTCAGTATAACACATTTAACTCAAATGGGGGTTGGCTTCTTTGTAATTGAGCATATTTTGCAAACGCAGGGACTGTGCCAGCAGAATCTGGCTTTTATCTCCAGCGCCCATGGAAACCATAGTCTTAAACTTGAGAAATCTGCTGCTTTTGCTGTCACTAAAATGACAGCTCTGGAGGTCATACCTAGTGGCTGACTAATGAAGTAAATAAGGCATGTTTGTGTGTTACAAGCCTGTCATGCTTGATGGAGTTTTCAGGCAAGCTTCCCTTAACCTTCCCTTGATATTTGTTGACAAATTATTTAGTGGGGTGTTATTGATGAGATGCGCGGTCAGAGTTTGCTTAAGTGAAGCCTCGGAGGCCAGTCCGATGGAGAGATGACCATCAAGAGACGTGCCAGCAATTCTACCCCAGTTAAAATCACCAATTACACTGAGCCAGTGGTGAAATCCAATTTTTTTTAACTACCAGTTCTTGGGCTGGTAGGGTGGGTTTTCATTGATGGGGGAGGGGCTGAAGATTTTCAATATCTCAGGGGTTGCCACCAGGGGCGGGTTCCTAAATTTTTACTACTACCCTGTGGGCGTGGCTTATTTTGTGGGTGTGGCTTGCCAGCCATATGACCGGGTGGGCGTGGGCCTCAGGAGCTTGGCAGCGGCCAGAGAAGCAGGGGGGCATTGCACCCGCAACGCAGCCCCCCACAGCGGGAGCAGCAAGACCGCGGCAGCAGTTCTTATAGGAGGCTCCATCCAGCCTGAATGCTTCTCCCCATTCGATGATCCTAGGCTCCTGCCGCCCATTCCCCCTCCCCTCAGCAGCTCGAGAAGCCTCGAACGTGCAAAAATGCCTAGGATCATCACCGCGCATTCGTGGCTTCTCCGACTGCTGAAGGGACTCACTGTGGGGTAGGAAGGCAGCGCATGCGCAGTGCTGGAAGCTCGGCTTCTGGGCATGCGCAGAAGAAATTTTTTTAAAAATTTTAATTTTTTTTTTTAAATGGCGGCGCCCAGGCACCGGCAACAGACCACACTGGTACTGTGACATCACCAGCGGGCCGCTACCAGTGCTATAGAGTGGACCGCACCGGTAGGAACCCACCATTGGTTGCCACAAAGAAGAGGAAGTCAAACTATTCTCCAAAGCACCTGAAGGCAGAACAAGAAGCAATTGGTGAAAACTAAACAAAGAGAGAAGCAACTTAGAACTAAGGAGAAATTTCCTGACAGTTAGAACAATTAATCCATGGAACAGCTTGCCTCCAGAAGTTGTGAATGCTCCAACACTGGAAGTTTTTAAGAAGATGTTGGATAACCATTTGTCTGAAGTAGTGTAGGGTTTCCTGCCTAAGCAGGGGGTTGAACTAGAAGACCTCCAAGGTCCCTTCCAACTCTGTTGGTTGTTGTTGTTGTCGTCATCATCATCATCATCATCATCATCATCATCATCATCATCATCATCATCATCATCTAACTATGCATGCATTCATTTCAGTATAGGAGTTACAGGATGGTTTTACAGGTACTGCTTGGCTTACAGGGTGGATTTGATTTAAATCAAGTCGATTTAAATCACTAGCAAAATTGGCGTGATTTAAATCAATTCCATTAAAATCATAATTTTTAAAGAGCAACTGTCATCTCTGTCCCGCAGCGGCTCCTCCTCTGACCCGCTGTTGACTCAACGACAGTCCCAATATTGCAGAATATCCAGCCTCACGCTGTATAACTAATCTCCATTTCATGATGAATAAACCAAATGATTAATGTATCTTAAATAGAAAACTACCTTTAGATTAGTGGTGAAATCCTACCGGCACGCCCCGGTTCGGGCGTACCGGTAGCGCAAGTGGTTCAGAGAACCGGTAGCGGTGACAGCACGAGGCTCCGCCCACCCGCCCAGACGTCAATTTTCTTGTTTTTAACTCTCTGCACATGCGCAAAGTCTTCTGCACATGCGCAGAGGATTTAAAAATGTGTGCAACTGTGGGACGCATGCGCTTCTGAACTGTTAGGGAAGATAAGTAGATTTCACCGCTGCTTTGGATAGATTTTTTACTCCAAAAGCATTTTTTTAAAATAAATTTCGTAAAAATAAAAAAACCCGATTTAAATAAAAAAATCCAATTTAAAATTTTAAAAATCTGATTTAAATTTTTTTTAAAAAAAAATCATCGATTTTTATCCACCCTGTTCACTTATGAGCACAGTTGAGACTGGAACTTCTGTAGCTAAATACAGGAGTTGTTAAATGAATCCCTTCTGAGTTTATTATCTTTTTTTTTTGGTGCCACAGTGGTTAAATGAACGAGTCCTTGCTGTTTAAGTGACTCACATGAATTTGCCTTCCTCCACTGAAAGTTGACTTTGCATGTCAGAAGCCTGCTGCAGGGATGGGTTCCTACCGGTGCGGTCCACTCTGTCGTTCCAGTAGCGGCCCGCCGATTATGCAATTTGCGCGCGACGGCTCAGGTACCGTCTTCGCCAATCTGTCGCACGGCGCCATCTTTTTTTCAAATTTTTGGCCTTTTTTTGCTTCCTGCACATGTGCGGAAGCAAAATTGTGCAAGGGGACGCATGCGGATAGCGAGCGTGTGCATGTGCAAAACGTGATGATGCACGCGCAACGCATCGGTAGGCAGGTAAGAAGAACCCGCCCCTGGCCTGCTGATATGATCACAAATGATGTTCATGTGAACCTGGGATGCTACAATGGCCATAAATACATGGCGGTTGCTGAGCACTCAGTTCTGATCACATGACCACATGGAGATGCTGCAACAGTTGTAAGTGCAAGGACTGGTCGTACGTCACTTGTTTCGGTGGTGTTGTAACTGTGAGCCATTACCAAAGGAATGGTTCTGGATATGAAGATGACCTGTAATCCGCTTCCTGTCTCAGAATGGTGAGAAACCATGTTCCTGGATTTTGGCTGTGATTTTTTGAGTGAAAATTGGGGGTCTGGTGGAAGAAGCATTGGCTGTGTTTAAAGTTACAAAGAAGGGGCAACTTAGGGTTACCTTCATTCTTTGTTATATTCGGAATGAAATTTAGAGTAACTTGGAGGTTTATCTTTTTCAGGGGGTCTATTAGAACTTGAATGTTACACCTAGACAAAGAACGTATAAAGGCTTACATTTTTTGCCTCTTATTTGCAAAATAACAGAGTTGGAAGGGACCTTGGAGGTCTTCTAGTCCAACCCCTGCTCAGGCAGGAGACCCTACACCATTTCAGACAAATGGTTGTCCAATCTCTTCTTAAAAACTCCCAGTATTGGAGCACCCAAAACTTCTGAAGACAAGCCGCTCCAATGATTAATTGTTCTCATTGTCAAGAAATTTCTCCTTGGTTCCAGGTTGTTTCTCTCCTTGATTAGTTTCTATCCATTGATTCTTGTCTTGCCTTCTGGTGCTTTGCAGAATAAGTTGACCCTCTCTTCTTTGTGACCCCCTCAAATATTGAAACACAGCGATCATATCACCCCTTGTCCTTCTTTTCACTAGACTAGACATACCCAATTCCTGTTCTTCACATGTTTTGGCCTCCAATCCCTTAGTCATCTTTGTTGCTCTTCTCTGCACTCTTTCCAGGGTCTCAACATCTTTTAGGAGAACATCTATTATTAGAATTTAGGGTTGGCTAGTTAAATGGACCAACCGCGAAGTCAGAAAATCAGCTTCTTACCAGAACTGGAGGGTGGTCATGGCTTAGACCGGCGGTTCTCAACCCGGGGGACGCAACCCCTTTGGGGGGTCGAACAACCCTTTCACAGGAGACTTCACCCGGACGCTGCCATTTGGGTTCTTTTACTCTCTGTGCATGCGCAGAACACTTTGTGCATGCACAGAGGGTAAAAGAACCCAAATGGCGGCGGCGGGGTGGGTGTCACGGCGGCGGTGCAGCGGCAGGGTGGGTCACGGTGGGCGCAGGTCGCAGCATTAGGAAGGTTGAGAACCACTGGCTTAGACAGTTCTTTCTTGTAAAGAGTTGAAGCATGAATGCATAGTCTCGGGCAGAAGCAGTTGCGTGCCCCAGAAGTCAGCTTTGAGAAGATAGTCCCGGTTTACAGGGAGTTTAGTCTGATTCAGCTAAGCAGACTCCAGATCTTCTACAGCCCCCATCATTTAAACAAGACAAAAGATATTTGTTCTGTTGGTTTCAGATGCAAGCACCCTTGAATGCAAAGCAGGGCGAGTGGGGAAAAAAAAAAGCAACTTAGCAGTAATTCCGTGCTAACAGGAAGCAATTCTCTTTCGTTCTTTTTTTAAAAAAAAATTCTGGCAAACAAGTCCCGCTTTCTTTCCTCCCCCCTCTCTCTCTCCTCTCTCCCCTCTCTCTCCCCCCTCTCTCCTCTCTCTCTCCCCTCTCTCTCCCCTCTCTCTTCCCTCTCTCTCTCTCTCCCTCTCTCTCTCCCCTCTCTCCCCTCTCTCTCCCCTCTCTCTTCCCTCTCTCTCTCCCTCTCTCTCTCCCCTCTCTCCCCTCTCTCCCCTCTCTCTCCCCTCTCTCTTCCCTCTCTCTCTCTCCCCTCTCTCTCTCCCCTCTCTCCCCTCTCTCTCCCACCCTCTCTCCCCTCTCTCCCCTCTCTCTTCCCTCTCTCTCTCTCCCCTCTCTCTCCCCTCTCTCCCCTCTCTCTCTCCCCCCCCTCTCTCTTTTATGTTTCCAAAAGAGATGAAAGAAGAGATGGATAAATGGGGGGGGGGGAAGAGCAGATACAGGTTTCTTTTAAAGCCAGGCGATAAAGTGGCATCGAAAACTCCCTACATATGCAAGTTGTGTTGGGGATCACAGAGAATATTTATGATGGTTCTTGTGGTCGGATGGGGAAAGATTTGTCAAGAGAGCAGGAGGGAGGATGGAATAAGAGGAGCTGGCTGTGGCTTTTTACTGAACAATGACGAGAAGGGGAGGGAGAGGAAAACAGCCTATTTTGCAAGGAGCATTCACGCTGAGAGTCACCACGGTTTGCTGCAGTAGGCAATCCTGTAACATCTTTAAGATAAACTACAGATCATTCTAATACTTCCAGGCACCTGATGTTTACGATGTGCCAACAGATTACTGTCAAATCCCACTGCAACCTAATCACCAGGTGTTTCTAGTAGCATCTGAGAAAAGAGAAGATTTCAAGGGGGGAGGGGGAAAAAACACACACCCTTAAGCTATATTCACGCTGTTGTACGATGTAATGCTGTTCCGTTGCTTGCTTTTTAAAACTTTGCTGCGTCTACTTGGAGAAATCCCAACTGTGCGCGCAGGTGATGCAAAGGGGAAAGAGAGAAGATGGAGGAGGAAGAGGAGGAGGAGGAGGAGGAGGAGGAGGAGGAGGAGGAGGAGGAGAACTGTGGGTCCTTGGTGCTCTTTGAGCTTGGTTGTTTTCTTGCAGACATTTCATTACTCAACTAGGTAACACCATCAGTGCTAGAAGGGAGGGGATTTGCAGGGAGGAGGAGGAGGACTGTGGGGTCCTTGGTGCTCTCTGAGCTTGGTTGTTTTCTTGCAGACATTTCATTACTCAACTAGGTAACATCATCAGTGCTAGAAGGGAGGGGATTTGCAGGGAGGAGGAGGAGGAGATAAAGCATCTCCTTTTACTCCAGGAGTAAAAAGAAATAAAATAAAACAAGGGCCTTCTTACTTCTGTTTTTATCTTTTACCCTGTTCTGTTATCTGTTGTTCATGGTAGTTGCTGTGACTCCGAGTCATTGGGCTCAAAAGTCTCTAGTTTTGGGAAGAAAAGAGTTAAAAACCAAACCAAACCGGAGGCTGCAAATTTGCTGAGAAGTGCAGTGGAGAAAAACCACAGGGATTTTCACCTTGGGGAGGGTGTCCACTGGAGAAGTCCCACCAAAGATAGTCAGCCAGAACTGTGATTAATGGGGAAGTTTGACATTGCACTGACATTGGACCAAGGTGAATATTACGGTAGAGAAATTTTACCAAGAGCACCCTACTTTTTCACTGTAACCCTAGACATCTATTCTAGACCTTCACAAATTTAGTGATTTTTTTTAATTGAATTCATTAAGGATGGTGACACCCCCCTTATTAAATGTAAGAATGGTAACAGTGGATTGCTCTGGCATCTTGGCAATTCATAATTAGTGGGAGCACTATTCTCCAAAGCATCTGAGGGCAGGACAAGAAGTAACAACTGGGAGATCATTAAAGAAGGATCCAACCTAGAATTAAGGAGAAATTTACTGTCAATGAGAACAATTAATCAGTGGAATGGCTTGCCTCCAGAAATTGTGGTGCTCAATGCCTGGGGATTTCCAAGAGGAGATTGGACAACCATTTGTCTGGAATGGTATATAGCAGTGATGGTGAACCTATGGCACACATGCCACAGGTGGCATGCAGCGCCCTCTCTGCAGGCATGCGAGCCGTTGCCCCAGCTCAGCTCCACTGTGCATGTGCATGCGCCTCCTGTCAGCCAGCTGATTTGCGTGCGCATGTGTGTGGGGGCGAGGGTGCATGGGGGGGTTGTGCGCACATGTGCAGGTGGGCATGGGGGGTCACGCATGCATTGCATTATGGATTATAAGTGCAGGGAGGCCTACTAGGCCCAAAACGGGGTGCAGGGGGTGGCGTGGCCCCCTGTGGCCTGTTTTTGCTCCCAGGAAGCTGCAGAGAGGCCTACTAGACCCAAAATGAGGTGCATGTGGAGCACAGGGGGTTGCGTGTGCATGTGTGGGGGCTGAGGAGCACGGGGGGTCACGCGCGCATGCACCAGGGACGCAGGGTGCGTGGGGGGTTGTCACGCACACATTGTATTATGGGTGCAGATGCGTGTGTGTGCTGTCACACGCATGCGCACACTTTCGGCACATGACAACAAAAAGGTTAGCCGTCACTGGTATATTGGGTCTTCTACTTAAGCAGGAGTTGAACTAGAAATCCTCCAAGGTTCCTTCCAAGCCGATTTTCTAGTTTCTGTGTTCTATTTTCTCCTTCCAAGTTCAAAGTAGGTCTATTTCTGCTTCTTTTCTGAGCCAGTTGTCGAGGTGCCATCCCCTGCTGAACCTAAATTTTATGAGTTTCCCTTTATGGCAATAGCATAGAATCTGTAGCTGCAACTAAGCAAATTTAGCACATCAAGATTTGCAGAGAACATTTGATTAGAGCACTTCCTGGGAGTCCAGCTTCTGCCTGTCGCAACTTTAACACAGAAGCCTCAATATTTTAAACACTGCAAAGATTTCTCCATGTTGGCAGGGGATTCTTAAGCGATTCTATGTCAGTTCTGAATTCAGAGGTGGTATCCAGCCGGTTCTCACCGGTTCCGATGAACCGGTAGCAGAAATTTTGAGTAGTTCGGAGAACTGGCAAATACTACCTCTGGCTGGCCCCACCTCCATCTATTCACTGCCCGCCTGAGTCCCAGCTGATCAGCTGCGTCTTCTTTTGTTGCCCTGCACAGGAGAATGGAGCTGGAAAGCAGGTTAGTGGGGTGGGGAATGGGAATTTTGCAGTATCCTTCCCCTGCCACGCCCACAAAGCCATGCCCACAAAGCCAAGCCAAGCCAAGCCCGCCAAGCCACGGCCACAGAACCGGTAGTAAAAAAAATTGAATCCCACCACTGGTTCTGATTATTATTTCAACAGAAAGAAGATCAGCTGGAACCAGTCAGGATCAGGGCTACAATTCTACGGAGGCAGATGGGATAAATAACATAAAATATATGATAAAAATCCAGCCTGTCAATTACACATGGTCTAACTATACTAAAAATTACAATCCATAAACTGAGTGACCCGTAGTCAGTTTAGATTTAGATTTAGATTTAGATTTAGATTTATTATTAGAGTTGGAAGGGACCTTGTAGGTCATCTAGTCCAACCCCCTGCTCAAGCAGGAGTTCCTACACCATTTGAGACAGATGGCAGTCCAGTCTCTCCTTGAACGTCGCAAGTGTTGGGGCTCTCAGTTTAATAGTAACCATTTGGATAACCATTTGTCTGAAATGGTGTAGGCCAGTGATGGTGAACCTATGGCACGTTCTCTCCTTGATTAGTTTCCATCCGTTGCTTCTAGCCCTGCCTTCAGGGGCTCAGGAGACTAGGTTGATCCTCTCTTCTTTGGGGCCGTCTCTTAGATATTGGAAGAGTCTCACCCCAATCTCAAAAACAGCAAACATGCTGGACTGAAGCTTCTGTGAGGGTTAAAGCATTTATTCTGTTCCAAACTGGTTTTGAAGTGAGCACGGCCTTGGTGTGCAATGTTTTGCTCTGTGCCTGGTGATTGTGTTAATTTATTTATTGCAAATCTGCTTAGAGCAACTCGGCGCAGTCCTTCTCCTCCTCTGCCCAATTAGGCTGGCAAGGAAAAGCCCAAATAATAAACATTAACATTTGCACTGTATATCATTTCAAAATATTTGCAACTCATTAGAAAAAAAATGGTTGGGATTGAAAATACTGGAAAAAGCAGAGTCTTGAAAAAGGGCTGAGTCTTTCCTTCTTTGCCTAAGCAAATAAGTATTATTATTATTATTATGGTTGGTCACACAGCCAGCAAGAGGTTTAGACTGGATTTTTATCCATTTTGAGTCCTGCCTGTGTACCTGGATAGGCAGTTGTTCTTGTCTAATGGTGTTAGAGATTAGAGGTACCGTATCTAATTCTTTTCTGAATTTATTTATTCATTTATTGATTTTATTTTGCTGTTCTTATATGCTACCCTACTCCCTATTACCGTGTTTCCTCGAAAATAAGACCTATCCCGAAAATAAGCCCTAGCTTGATTGTTTACATGTGCACCCAGTATAAGCCCTACCCCCAAATAAGCCCTAGTTAAGACCCCGCCTACTCCATTGCACCTGGTTGCATGGGATGGGGCGAGGTGCACAGGAAAAAGTCAAGTGAAGGTGGAGGGGTGTGTGTGTGTGTGTGTGTGTGTGTGTGTGTGTGTAGCTGTTTACCTTTGGACAGTTGCAGCCAGACCTCTCACACCCCAACACCTGCTTCGCCTTGCTGCCCCACTTGCCACTGCTTGTGCGTGTTGCCCCCTGATAGAACGATCGTTGCAGGATGTAAGCTGTTCCAAATAAAGCTGTCTTTTGCAGCTTCATTATTATTAGGGTAGGTTGCACAGTCAGCCGGCCAGATGTTTAGACTGCCTTTTTTAAAAAAATCTACCTATTGAGTTCTTCCCAAGGACCTGGAATAAGCAGATGTTGTTGTTTGATGATATTAAAGGTATTGTGGCAGGATATAAGCTTGTTCCAAGTAAAACTGCCTTTTGCAATTGACTGATGGTCATTTTGTAAATGCTGATGGTGTTCAAATGATGCTCCAGATGTTTTTGGATTGCACCCAAAGCAACAATTACTATTGATACTATCTTTGCTTTCTTTTGTCACATCCATTCTACCTTTGCGTGCAGGTCTTTTGTCCTGCACGCATCACAAATACCTTTCGTATTTTTGTCCAGGTTTTTTTTTGTTGTTGTTGTTGTTGTATTCTGTTATCTCCAGGTACTATGTCCACCATCCAGATTTAAAAAAAACTATCTTATGAATCAAGGGTATTATGTGACAGGTGCTTGCTTTTATTTTATTTTATTTATTTATTTCATCAGGCATGTATTAGATAATAGATATAAGAACATAATTTTGAATGCATGAAATAGATACGAATAAAAGGGAACATTAGGGCAGGGATGGTGGCCACGCTAGAACACTTATGCACGCTTGTGTGTCTGAATTCCAAAGTCCTTGTGTGTCTGAATTCCAAAGAACTTTAGCTTCTTCTTTTTCTGTTACTGTGTCTATTTTCTGGTCCCAACAGTTCTTGCTTGCAAGCGAAGATATTTCTTGCAGATATTCTAATGCACAATTTGTCATGTTGTTTGTTTGTAATCGGTCTGTGTGATCGTCTTCCAACAGCTGACTAGGTAGTTCCCTGTTTCTTCAGCTATTTTTCCCCCCAGAGGTAGATATTTGTTATCTGTTACTGCCTTCTCAGTTCTGGCTTTATATACTGTATTTTTTGGAGTATAAGACGCACCTTTTTCCTCCCTAAAAGTGGCTGAAAATTTGGGTGCATCTTATACTCTGAATGCAGCTTTTTCGGAGCTTTTTTTCCAGCCCTAACTAGGTGCTAACGATCTTCCCACCTCTTACCTTGCAGGCTCTTTCATTGTTACTCTCTCAGAAGAATGTTTTTCCAGCCCTAAGTCTTTGCAGGGTTTTTTTTCATTGCTCTACTTGCTCCGAAAAAGTTTTTTCTAGCCCTAACCAGGTGCTAACGATCTTCGCAGCTCTTACCTTGCAGGCTCTTTCATTGTTACTCTCTCCGAAGAAGGTTTTTTTTAAGTCCTAACCAGGGGATAAAATAATGTGCTGAAGCTGACCAGACTAAGGATGCTAGCCAGATGAATACCTGGTAGGCAGATTTCCCCTCCCCCTATTTTCCTCCTCAAAAACTAAGGTGCGTCTTATACTCCGGTGCATCTTATACTCCGAAAAATATGGTATGTTTTTTCTCAAGGCTTGGTCTCGTGCAGTGAGAATTAGTCCCTCTGTCTCTTTCTTCAACTTTTCAACTCTTAAGCAGTTGTGAACCTGTTGTTATCTGCTAATGTTTCTTCATGTGCTGGTCCTCTAACATTGCGCCTTGCCGTGTCTGATTTCTGTTCTTCATGCAGTCTTTCTTGTAGCCCAGTTTGGTCTTGCCAGTGCTCAGTGAGCCTTCATAGTATACTAGCTTCATGTCAACATCTTCATTGTGCATCAGATATTATTACAATTAATATCAGCATAACAATAGCAAGAGCATTTGGAATTGTGTTTCACCCCATGGTACTTTGCAGGACTTTCTGGGTGGTTTGCAATGTAGAAGCATTATTTGAATATTGCCCTCAACAATTTGGGTCCTCATTTTACCGACCTCAAAAGGGTGGAAGGTTGAGTTAACCTTGAGCCCACTCAAGATCGAACTCCAGGCTGTGAGCAGAGTTAGCCTGAAATACTGCATTTTCACCACTGCACCACCAGGGCAATGTAATATTATTGCTTTGTTCTCTTAGTTTGCTAGCCCTTCTCTATTTTGTGTAAGTAGACAAAACAAATGTAATGCAGAAATAAACGTCATCAGATAGTGTAAAACAATTAAGTGCTAAGATGGGCATCCATTAGGAATCAACAATTGAAATGGAAACATTTTAAAACTCTTTTGGAACATGAAAAGGGAGCAATTTAACAAGACATGTGGGTTTAGGACTATGTATTTGTTAGAACATTGGAATAGGAAGACCAGAAATCTTCCCACAATGGTAGGAGCTACTGAGCTTCCTTTGGCCATATATTCATTTTCAGTGTAAGTCTAGTTGCAGAATTGTGCAAATAAGAGAGGACAAAAAGTAGAGTTGTATGAAACGTTTTGAATGTTAAGCAACTTTTTAAAGTCTTGAAGTAGGAAGTGTCCAAAGTCAGTTGAAATGCATCAGAAGTGTTCTCCCAAAGGTGCTTTTTTTAGGAGGCAACTGGATTTCCTTGTTTGTTTTCTTTTGAAGACGTTTTGCTTCTCATCCAAGAAGCTTCTTCAGCTCTGACAGGATAGTGGGGAATGGAAGGATTTATGTTCCTTGCAGACAGCTGGCCATTTGCATCCTTTTAGAGCAACGTTTCCCAACCTTGGCAACTTGAAGATATCTGGACTTCAACTCCCAGAATTCCCCAGCCAGCATTCGCTGGCTGGGGAATTCTGGGAGTTGAAGTCCAGACATCTTCAAGTTGCCAAGGTTGGGAAACACTGTTTTAGAGGGTCATTGCAGCACTTGGAGGTTTATCTGTGTCCTCAGGGTCACCTGAGTAGTGCTAATGGTTCCTGTAGTCTGCATTTTTTTCTCTGGAAATCCATTCCTACTTCCACACCATTCAAAGGGTGTTCATTCCAAATAGCTAAACGTCTGTAGAGATTCTCAGTCATCCAGGTCAAGGTGCTTTTTTCAGGAAGCAACTGGACTTTCTTATATTTTGTTAGAATAGAATAACAGAGTTGGAAGGGACCTTGGAGGTCTTCTAGTCCAACCCCCTGTTTAGGCAGAAAACCCTACGCAACTTCAGACAAATGGTTATCTAATCTCTTCTTAAAAACTTCCAGTGTTGGAGAATTCACAACTTCTGGAGGCAAGCTGTTCCACGGATTAATTGTTCTAACTGTCAGGAAATTTCTCCTTAGTTCTAAGTTGCTTCTCTCCTTGATTAGTTTCCACCCATTGCTTCTTGTTCTCTGCTTTGGAGAATAGCTTGACTCCCTCTTCTTTGTTGCAGCCCCTTTTTCTTTGAAGACATTTCACTTCTCATCCAAGAAGCTTCTTCAGCTCTGATAGGATAATGGGGAATGGAAGGATCAGAAATGTTCCTTCCCTGGAACCATCTCCCGCTCTTCTATTTCGGATCTTCTTCAAAAGGATGGATTTTATTTATTTATTTATTTATTTATTTATTTATTTATTTATTTATTTATTTATTTATTTATTTATTTATTTATTTATTTATTTATTTATTTATTTATTTGTCAAAACATGTACAAGATAGCAGGTATGGTATAAACATAAACATTAGCAGAGTAGGTACAGGTAAATTTGGACAATAGGACAGAAGGACAGAGACGGTAGGCACAATGGTGTGCTTATGCATGCCCTTTATAGACCTCTTAGGAATGGGGTGAGGTCAACTGTAGACAGTCTAAGGTTAAATTTTTTGGGGTTTGGGGAAGAAAGCACAGAGTCAGGTAGTGCATTCCAGGCATTGACACCTCTGTTGCTGAAGTCGTATTTTCTGCAGTCGAGTTTGGAGCGGTTTACATTAAGTTTGTATCTATTGCGTGCTCCTGTATTATTGCAGTTGAAGCTGAAGTATTCATTGACAGGTAGGACATTGTGGCAGAGGATTTTATGAACTACATTTAGGTCAGATCGAAGGCAATGAAGTTCTAAGCTATCTAAGCCCAAAATTTCAAGTCTGGTGGCATAAGGTATTCTGTTGCAAGCAGAGGAGTGGAGGACTCTTCTTGTGAAATATTTCTGGACTCTCTCAATTGTATTAATGTCCGATATGCAGTGCGGGTTCCAGACAGCCTTGGTGGTTTAATTTGCTGCTCTGTGCATGGAGCTTTTTGAATTAGCAGCCTTCTCATGATTGTTAGGACAACGATGATGATTGAGTGAGCTGTGATGTTAAAGCAAAATACGAGCGGAGGGCAGGCATTTTCACAACCCGTTTGAAGCAGCCTTTGAAATAAATCTCCCAGTCATTCTTTTCAAGTCTCAACGGTGACCTTAATGTTCTCTCACCATGTGCTGATGAGTGATAATGGGAAATTATTGTGATAGCACATTTATTACAAGCATTTAGTCTACTTGCAAGCATTAAGTCTTGACTTCTGCTCTCTCTTTGTCTGTGAGAAAATTCTCCTCTCCTGGGTTCCTTTCCCTTCCTCCCTTTGTGTATCTGTAGGTCAATTTTTGTGCTATTGTCATGACCCCAGCACCTCCGACAAAGGTCAGATAAATTCCTGGGATCTCTGCAGCCTCGTTGAGATTTACCTTCCCCTTCCCTGTGCTCATGACTTGATATGAAATTAGAAAATCATATTCGGATTGTGAGTCCAAACGTAATGTGTTGGTCACTGCACACTATAAAAAAGATGTGGATAAGACAAATAGAGTCCTTTTCCAACAGAGTCTTCCAATACCACCATTAGATTATTTTTCAACTTCTAAGAAATCCTGGTTGCTTAACCAATGACAGCTAAAGGTTTCCTTCCTTCCTTCCTTCCTCTCCTTGACTTAAGTCATTAAGAAACCGATAGTTACAGCACCATAATAAACCAAGGAGGCCCATATTGCCTGTTGTATAAATACAGAATTAATCATACTCTTGAAATAAATCTCCACCTCTTTGAATCAGCAAGAGTGATTTGGTCTTCTAGAGATCAAGAGCTAATTTGCAGGCTGAAAGCATGTGCTGTTAAAGCAACAAAAACAGTCACACTCTCTCAATACATTTTTTTTCAGGTCCTCAGGCTATCGGCACATTTAGCAACATGTAGCACATTCAAGACTTTTCTGCATCTGGTAATAGATATAGAGATTGTCACCTACATTATAAAGAATCAGGGTGGAAACAGGTGACTTATCCATGCATCCCTCCAGCTGTTTGTTTAAGGCTGTCCTCCTCTGTGGTTATTGGCTAGGAAGGCATTAGGATGATTGAAAGAGTAATACAATGCCAGACAATACAATATTTAACAGATTAACAGAGTTGGAAGGGACCTTGTAGGTCATCTAGTCCAACCCCCCATCCAAGCAGGAGACCCTACACCATTTCTGACAAATGGCAGTCCAATCTCTTCTTGAAAGCCTCCAGTGATGAAGCTCCCACAACTTCCAAAGGCAACTTCTGTTCCATTGGTTGATTGTTCTCACTATCAGAAAAATACTCCTTATTTCTACGTAGGTTGAATCTCTCTTTGATCAGTTTCCATCCATTATTCCTTGTCTGGCCTTCAGGTGCTTTGGAAAATAGCTTGACCCCCTCCTCTCTGTGGCAGCCCTCAAATATTGGAACACTGCTATCATGTCTCCCCTGGTCCTTCTCTTCACTAGAAGATGTCCAGTTCATGTAACCATTCTTTATATGTTTTACTCTCCAGTCCCCTAACCATCCTGGTTGCTCTTCTTTGCACTTTTTCTAGGAGAGAGAGGGGGGGAGGGGAGAGGGAGGGAGGGAGGGAGGGAGGGAGGGAGAGAGAGAGAGAGAGAGAGAGAGAGAGAGAGAGAGAGAGAGAGAGAGAGAGAGAGAGAGAGAGAGAGAGAGAGAGAGAGAGAGAGAGAGAGAGAGAGAGCGCCTGGGCTGTCTGTCAGCCCTCACATGGAGAGTCAACATCCTCCAGGTCTGGAGGTGGCTGATTAGGAAGAGGAGGAACAGCTGGGTCCAGTGCCTGACATGCAGATGCACAGAAAGCAGAGGAGAGGAGAGCAGTGGAAATATATGGGCCGATCCTTGGGACGGAAGAGCCACCGCTGCTAGCAAAGCCCCACCCTAGCTCTGGGAATAAAAGGCAGGGGGCGGAGATGAATAGATGTGGTAGACAACTATTCATCTTCCGGCTGGACGGATTTGTTATCCTGTGTTGAGAGAGAAACTTTTTGCCAGGGCTGCTGGCACTCCTAATAAAGGAATCAACTACAGAGGGTTTGTCGTGTTTGGGGAGCTGGGTCAGAACATGCCCCAGCTCAGGTAGAGTCCATATTCCATTCGGTATGTACCAATTCTACTCGAGTAAGTCCTCTACATTTCTTAACACGAATAAGCACATTACCAGCCCAAAATATGCTCCAACTGCTATTAATTGTAAGTCCGTCTTTAGATTAATATTAAACCAGAAAGAGCTGCAGTATCTTAAATAGAGGCAATTAGGAACAAAATCCATTAATGTATACACTTTATTATAAAAATATTCCAACTCCATTTACTGTATTAACAGCAATAAAAAGCTTTCACAAATCTGGTACTTTCAAGAATCGACTCTTGTTTTCTCCCCACATTAAAAAATGAGTTCGTAGTAATACGAGGATTGGATTCAGAGTCTTTTGAATTTTTTTTAAAACTTGGCATTAAAAAATTATTTCTGCAGCTATGGCTTAGGAACCAGAAACAGTTTCAAGACACGGTATGGCGTTTTGGTTTGTTCCTCTAAGTCGGGAATTCTATTCAGGTTTTGTGATGATCCATTGTTGCCCACAACATTTTCTAAAGGAAGAAAGGTAAGGAAAAAAGAGGGAGAAGAAGGAAAAAGGAAAGAAAGGGGGAAAATCAGCCAGTTTAAATACACTGAAACTGAACTTGTATTGCCTTTGGAACAAGTTTTTACAGAGTTTTTTTTATAGTTTCGCAGTGAAAATATCATCAGGTCATCTTTCATGGACAATCCATAACAAACCTGCCACTTTCTTGGTTCAATTTCTTCTTGCTATACATGGTAAAAAAAGTTTGTCTGCCTGCCTGACTGACTGCCTATATCTATGTCTATGCCTGTGTTTGTGTTTGTGTCTGTGTCTAATCTATCTCTATCTCTATCTCTATCTCTATCTCTATCTCTATCTCTATCTCTATCTCTATCTCTATCTCTATCTCTATCTCTCTGTCTCATCTATATATCTATATCTATCATCTCATCTATATCTCTCCCTCTCCCTATACCCTTCCCTCTCCCTCTCTCTAGTTCTAACTCTATATCCATCCATCCATCCATCCATCCATCCATCCATCCATCCATTCATCATCTGTCTCTCTCATCTATCTAATCTGTCTGTCTGTCCGTCCGTCCGTCGGTTTGTCCATCTGTTTATCATCTGTCTATCTATCTATCTATCTATCTATCTATCTATCTATCTATCTATCTATCTATCTATCTATCTATCTATCTATCTATCTATCTCTATCTCTCATTTGTCTGTCTGTGTCTGTCTGTCTGTCTATCATCTGTCTCTCTCTCTCTCTCTCTCTTTGAAACCATCTATCTATCTCTGTCTCTGTCTGTCTGTCTGTCTATCATCTCTCTCTCTCTCTCTCTCTCTCTCTCTCTCTCTCTCTCTCTGAAACCATATATCATCTATCTATCTATCTATCTATCTATCTATCTATCTATCTATCTATCTATCTATCTATCTATCTATCTATCTATCTCTATATCTCTCGTCTGTCTGTCTGTCCATCTGACTTTCAATTCTGTCTCTCTGTCTCTGTCTCTGTCTCTGTCTGTCTATCTGTCTGTCTCTCTGTCTGTCTGTCTCTTCTACTGTATATGAGTGTGTCTCTGTGTATCTATGTCTCTTTCTCTCTCTGCGTTTGTGTGACTATTTTGGCCTTTACTTTCCACAACATTCCAGCTCCTCCTTCAGGCCCTGGTACGTCTCCAGATTAGCAGGTAGGAAGGTAGGAAACCTATAATTTTTCTTCATTCCAGATTTGATTAAAAACGCCCCAAGTGTTTTTGAGCACCCTTTTATAAGCTTTTATTCAGGAAAGACAAGCGAGCAAGTTTCTAACTCTTCTGCATTCAGCTGTTCCAAGCATGAAAGTACCATAGTTGATGTTGATGTTAAGAGGGGAAAAGGAAAAGAAAGGAAAGGAACATCTTGCATTCAGTCAGCCAGGCCTCCATAATTTCTGCCTTGGTGGGTAAAATGTTGAGTGTTTGCATTTTTCTATACCCCATTAAAATAAATACACAAATAAACTCACCAATCCCAGTGCTTTCTTCCTTGAGCAACTGCCAGTGGAAATGAAATTGTCACCCACCTTTTTTTTTGTATTTTGTCAATCTGTATTTCAGGATTTGTACCTCTCGTTTGGGAAAACAGGGCAGAGCCAAGGATATTTTCTTCTGTATTGTTGGAAGTAATATCCTTCTGGGTTCAGTTCCAAGTGGGGGAAAAGACACTGGATCCATGGAAGTTGCTTGGAAAGAAGGTTTAATGGTGGACAGGAGCACATGGCAAGAGCCCCTGTACAGAAAAGGTAGATCACATGCTTCCAGATGTGGGTGAAGAGAAAAAGGAAGGACAAAATGCTGGGAGTTCCTTGCTTTATACTCTCTCTTGGGCCCCTCCCTAACTGTTTCCTGTTCCTATATAGAAATGTATTCCATTGGCTGTCAGATTCCCAGGGGCATGCTGGGGCAACTCTTGTGGGCTGTCCTGAATCCCAGGGGCATGGTTGATGGAATCTTACCAGGTCCCACGTGGTGTTATGAAAGGGCTTTGGGATTCCTATTATGGTTCTTTGTTATGTAGAAGACTGTTCCAGGCTAGGTGGGAGGAATGTGGCAAGGGTGGGGGCAGGGAGCTGCAGGAAGCTGCTTTGTATTTAAAACATGTTTCTCTTTTCCTCATTCAGGGAAACATATTCTTTCCTTTTTCAATATTTCCTAGGATATTTCATTTTTTCTAGGAGGGGGTGGGTACTAACTTCCTACAGTATTTTCTGATGCTTCAATTCACAATGTTGCCTGTTCTGATTCACATCCAGAAATGGAAAACTATTAATGCATTTTTTTTATAAAAAAAGATGCACACCGCGTGTCAACAGGCTTAGTTGCATACCTGCTAAATATGTACAATTTTTTTCCCCATTAAAATAATATTCCTTACTGAATGAGCTGGTACCCATGGTTTGCTCTCATGTGCTGCTGTACGTATGAGAAGTCCAAAGTTTCTGTTATGAGTAAAGTTGTCGAATAGCAATAGCAATAGCACTTAGACTTATATACCGCTTCATAGTGCTTTACAGCCCTCTCTAAGCGGTTTACAGAGTTCAGCATATTGCCCCCAACAATCTGGGTCCTCATTTTACCCACCTCGGAAGGATGGAAAGCTGAGTCAACCTTGAGCTGGTGAGATTTGAACAGCTGAACTGCTGAACTAGCAGTCAGCTGGAGTAGCCTGCAGTAACTGCATTTAACCACTGCTTAGGAACGTCAAACCCAGCTGCTGTGGCCTAGAGGTAGAGCTCTTGCCTCACAATCAGGAGGTTGTGAGTTTGATCCTAGGTAGCGGCAGATGTAAGGGTCTCCTGCTTGGGCAGGGGGTTGGACTAGATGACCTGCAAGGTCCCTTCCGACTCTGTTAATCTATGAAGTTCTATGAAATTCAATTTCATTGAGGGCCGCATCAGGGTTGTGTTTGACCTCAGGGGGGGCAGCAGGGGCGTGGCCAGCATGACATCACTCATGTCAGGAGGCGCCTGTGGTGGCCCATGTACTCTGCCAATGAAAATGGGCTCCCGATCTCTGTTTTTAGCTGGGACGGCCTCCTGGAACCCCCTGCCAGCAAAAACGGAATGGGGGGGGGGCGTGCGCGGTCCTTGCAAGCTCCATTTTTGGCTGGGACAGCCTGCAACCCTCTGCCAGCGAAAACGGAGCTCGGGCCTTGCGAGCTCCTTTTTCGCTGGCAGAGGCACTGCGGGTCGGTCCTTCATTTTTTCCAGGGCGGCCCTGCGGGCCAGATCTAAGCACCCTGTGGGCCAGATCCGGCCCTTGGGCCTTGAGTTTGATACCCCTGGTTTAGATTAATTTTCTTTGAATGGTTTTCAAAGGAATAATGTCTCATATTTTGCTTTATTTGGACCAGCCTAGTCTCCGAAGATAAAACAGCCATGGAAACTATCCAAGTGAATTGCCACATATAATTCACTGATCAGTTCTGGAAATGTTTCTGTTACCTTATTTTGCCTAGCTGGCTTAACAGAATAACAGGGTCAGAGGGGACTTGAAGGCCTTCTAGTGAATCCATACAGAGTCGGGCCTGATTTCATTTCAGTTTCATTTACCTCATTGAGTCTGTTGTGATTCAGTTGGGAACCACTGCATTGGCTGTGGTTCTGTGGGATGTTCACATAGAAATACTTTCTTGTGTACAACTTCTATATGTCCCGCTCCAATCTATGTCTCTCAGAAAGTGGCAGCTAGAGAAGACAGACAATGGGATGGGCCCTTGACTCCTTCCTCTCTGTGGCAGCCCCTCAAATATTGGAAGACTGCTATCATGTCTCCCCTGGTTCTTCTCTTCACTAGACTAGCTATGCCCAATTCCTGCAACTGTTCTTCATATGTTTTAGCCTCCAGTCCCCTAATCATCTTGGTTGCTCTTCTCTGCGCTCTTTCTAGAGTCTCAACATCTTTTTTATAGTGTGCTGACCAAAACTAGATGCAGTACTCTAGGTGTGGTCTTACTAAGGCTTTATAGAGTGATATTAGTACCTCCCTTGCAGAGGTGGTTCGGACAGGTTCTATAGAACCGGTAGCGGGAATTTCCCCCCACTCGCCGAACTGGCAGTGATGGCCAGCTGGACATGCCCCCGAACCGGTCCTCCGGCTTGAATTCTGTCCACTGGAGCCAAATTTACGTGAAAAAAACATTGTGCATTGTGCATGCGCAGACCAGTTTAACCCTGGAGCGACAGGGGCACATGTGCCCACTACGCTCGCGTGCACAAGCAAAATGTGCACTTCCAGCGCGACCCCGAAGAGATAGGGAAGGTAAGTAGAACCCACCCTTGCTCCCTTGATCGTGATTGTATCCGTCTGTTAATGCAATTTAGGATTGCATTGGCTTTTTTGGCTGCCGCCGCACACTGTTGGCTCATATTTAATTGGTTGTCCACGAGGACCTCCAAGGCCTCTTCTAATTCAATGATATGGTGTGCAGCAACCAGTGTGTGGTGTTGGAAGAGGACTGTATTTGTCTTATCCACGTGGTGGAAATGAAGAATCCACATTTTTCTTCTAACCGTTATTTTTGGGTTTGCTCAATTGAATGATTGATACGAAATTAGCTTCCAACAGTGTTCCAGACAATCTGTTGAGATTCATATGTCAGCATTCCGTTTGCCCATTCTAATCTTACTGAGGTTATACTTAGCGCTATTTCCAGGCCATGCCCTGGATCAGATCCAGCAATCTTTATCCCCCCCTGAAATGGCTCTTCCAATTCATTGCGCATTTAGCATAATATGGTTTAATGTGATTGGCGCGTTTAAGCATCTTTGTTCAGGGGGAAAAAAAAGTGATCCGATAGTTAAACTGCATAATTATGGGAAATGAATCATAACAATAAAAGGCCATTCAAGTTAACAAGCTTTGTGATCAAGGGATAAATTGCAGGTTGGGTAAATAAGATTGTTAGATTCAGCTAATCTACATAAATAAGCTTTGGTCTGATTAGAGGAATATGAGAATGAATGAACGAACAAATGAATAAGAGTGACAGAGAGGATATACTTCACTCTTATTGCTTCTTGCATTTTGATTCAAAGTAACTGCTTAATTGCTTTCATAAATAATATGCAGCAAAGAACTCAAAACAATTAGAAGTTCCTGCCATCAACATGGAAATGGAATAAGTGAACAGGTCCTAATTTTGAGCGTTTTATCTATTGGCCACTTAATGCATTTATTTCTATAATCAATAATCTATAGCTGATATATGCCTATGGAGATTCTCAGTCACCCAGGTCTTGGTTGTCTCAAAAGCGCTTTTTTAAAAAAGCAACTGGACTTTTTTTTGTGTGTGTGTTATTCTTGAAGACGTTTTGCTTCTCATCCAAGAACCTTCTTCAGTTTCTTCAGAAGCTTCTTGGATGAGAAGTGAAACATCTTCAAGGAAAGTCCAGTTGCCTTTTAAAAAAGCACTTTTGGGACATATCCAGAGGTGGGTTTGGACCGGTTCTTTAGAACCGGTAGTGGGAATTTCCCCCTGCTTGCTGAACCGGGAGCGATGGCCAGCTGGCCACGCCCACAAACTGGCTCTCTCGGTGGCACCATAGGAGCCGCCATCTTCTTTTTTGCTTCTGTGCATGCGCAGAAGCTGAGTTTTTAGCACTGCGCATATGCGCGCACCCATACAACGTGGGAGGAAGCGAACCGGCAGCGAGGTAAGTTAGAACTCACCCCGAACATTATCTGGGGATAATGACTAAGTCTTGACTGTCCGAACAGAAAAGTACATGGAAAATAAATATATGGGTGAGAATAATAACAATTTTGTTTACCCATTATGGTGCAATGTCCAAACCCAGTTAGCATTGCAGAGTCCTAAACTAGTCGTAATTATTACTATGGAAATTTTCTGTCTGAATGTTGCTATAGAGCCAGTCACCATTTAATAAAAATCAACTTTGTTCCCAAGGAGGATTCAAAATTACACAGATGAGGCTTGACAGTTTAGAGAGTTGATGGTACCTATGGAGATTCTCAGTCATCCAGGTCATGGTTGTCCCAAAGGTGCTTTTTTCAAGAGGCAACTGGACTTTCTTTGTTTTTCCTTGAAGACATTTCCCTTCTTATTCAAGAAGCTTCTTCAGTTTTCAGAATTGAAGAAGCTTCTTGGATGAGAAGCGAAACCCTTTCAGGGAAAAACAAAGTCCAGTTGCCTTTTGGAAAAAAAAAACAACTTAGAGAGCTTTGTTATAGAATAGAATAGAATAGAATAGAATAGAATAGAATAGAATAGAATAGAATAGAATTTTATTGGCCAAGTGTGATTGGACACACAAGGAATTTGTCTTGGTGCATATGTTGTATGCTGCCCTGAGTCCTCAGGGAGTAGGGCGGCATATAAGAACACTAAATAAATAAAATAAATAAATAAATATGCTCTCAGTGTACATAAAAGAAAAGATATGTTCGTCAAGAATCATAAGGTACAACACTTAATGATAGTCCGGGTACAAATAAGCAATCAAATCATATTAGGAACCAGTCAATATAAATCATAAGGATACAAGTAACAAAGTTCAAAGTTTGTTGTTTTCTTTAACTAGTTATTTTTATCATTTCAGTTTCCAAAAAAGATGAATTATTTTCAGTTTTGGTCATAAACCCATCCATTTGCTCTACCATTCTTTGCATTACCCCAGAGTTAGAAAAGATGCCCTGACTAAAGTTTTGGATGATTGGTATATCTGAAGAAGGAGGTTAATATGGGAACTTTTTAATTCAGAAAGGTCCAAAATGTAACATTTTGCATACCACTAATGAAAACCTAAGTTTGTTGCCTTCAAAGCAGGAATGTCTGCAGGAATAGAGAGGGGGTCAAGAGAAACAAGTTGGCACCTAGGAAATTGACAACTTGCCCCTTTGCATTGTTACCCACATAAAGTAGGTTCAAGGGATAAAACAAATACCTGAACAACTATCAAAGCAAGGTCCCGTGCAACCAATGGCCCAGAACTCAAGTAAGCCTCCCTAATGGCTTTCTTAAGCATTTGTAGATGCTGGCTCAGGAGTTTTCTTCACCTAATCTATTTTAAGTTGGGAACTAGGAAACAACTAACCGCAAAAGCTGACTCATGCCAATTCTCACCGTAAGCAGAAAATCTAACCCATGTTATCAAAAATAAGACGATTGGCAATCAACATCATTAGTGGTCAGCACATATTATAAATAGAATAGAATAGAATAGAATAGAATAGAATAGAATAGAATAGAATAGAATAGAATAGAATAGAATAGAATAGAATAGAATGGAATAGAATAGAATAGCTAAGGATACAAGCAACAAAGTTACAGTCATACAGTCATTAGTGGGAGGAGATGGGTGATGGGAGCGATAAGATTAATTGTAGTGCAAACTTAGTAAATAGTTTGACAGTGGTGAGGGAATTATTTGTTTAGCAGAGTGATGGTGTTCAGGGAAAAACTGTTCTTGTGTCTAGTTGTCTTGGTGTGCAGTGCTCTATAGCGTCGTTTTGAGGGTAAGAGTTGAAACAATTTATGTCCAGGATGCGAGGGGTCAGTAAATATTTTCACGGCCCGCTTTTTGACTCGTGCAGTGTACAGGTCCTCAATGGAAGGCAGGTTGGCAATAATGGTTTTTTCTGCAGTTCTGATTGTCCTCTGAAGTCTCTGTACGTCTTGTTGGGTTGCAGAACCGAACCAGACAGTAATAGAGGTGCAGATGACAGGCTCAATAAATCCTCTGTAGAACTGTATCAGCAGCTCCTTGGGCAGTTTGAGCTTCCTGAGTTGGCGCAGAAAGAGCGTACTACTATACTAGGGTTGATTGCCCCACTCTTTAAGAGGGCAGACCTTTGCATTCTGTCCTCGGGACTGTCCAGGGGATTCTCAGTCATCCAGGTCATGGTTGTCCCAAAGGTGCTTTTTCCAAGAAGCAACTGGACTTTCTTTGTTTTTCCTTGAAGTCATTTTACTTCTCATCCAAGAAAATTCTTCAGCTCTGACTGGATTGTGGGGAATGGAAGGATTTATATCCCTTGCAGACAGCTGATCATTTGCATTATTCTAGTGAGATGTTGAGGCCACCTGAGGTTTATCTGTGTCCTCGGGGTCACCTGAGTGGTGCAAATGGGTGTGGAGCCTTCTTAGAACTGCTGAAAGGACTGTGTTGTAAACTGGAGATGGATGATGTTGTACCCCTTCCCCTCTGTTGAGAGAGGGCTGTTCAATTTTGACATAGATGGCCTCTTTGATCCCTCTTTCAAACCAGCAGTCCTCTCTGTTCAAAATGTGGACTTTGCTGTCTTCAAAAGAGTGGCCTTTGTCTTTTCAATGCAGATGGACTGCTGAATCTAGTCCTGGTGGGCTTGTTCTGCTATGTTGTGCCATGCATTTATGAAGTGATTGTCCTCAGGACTGTTGAAATAAACTTGGTTCAAGTAGATTTCGTGGTCTCCACTCATCTGTTGGGTCATGGTGGATTTTGCTCCTCAGGTTTAGGCTTTGATTCCATAGTCTTAGCATCTAAAGGTCAGGAATCCCAAGTTCAGGAAATGCATTTTGGACTTCTCAATAAACTTGGCCACTGTTTCCTATGCAAATAGCCTCATGGGGAAAAAAAACACCAACTTCAAAATCAAAGAATGCATAATATTTGATTGATTTTTAATTAAAGAAGAAAAGCATTCAAGGAAGGGTTGAAAGGATTAATTCCCTGGTTTACCATTGCCTCCTTCCTAGGGCTAACAGGTGATGACTGACCAGGTCACCCATTGGGTTTGTGCCTAATATGGGATTAAATCTCATGAGCTCCCAGTTTCTAGTATGATGCCTTAACCTCTACACCAAACTGGTTCTTTTTGTTCAGAATTTGTTTGTTGTTGTTAGTTGCGAAGTCGTGTCCGACCCATCGCGACCCCATGGACAACGTTCCTCCGGGCCTTCCTGTCCTCTACCATCCCCTGGAGTCCATTTAAGCTCACGCCGACCGCTTCAGTGACTCCATCCAGCCACCTCATTCTCTGTCGTCCCCTTCTTCTTTTGCCCTCAATCGTTCCCAGGCTCTTCTCCAGTGAGTCCTTCCTTCTCATCTGGTGGCCAAAGTATTTGAGTTTCATCTTCAGGATCTGGCCTTCTAAAGAGCAGTCAGGGTTGATCTCCTCTAGGACTGACCGGTTTGATCGCCCTGCAGTGCAAGGGACTCACAGGAGTCTTCTCCAACACCATAGTTCAAAGGCCTCAATTCTTTGGCACTTAGCCTTTCTTATTCCATAGCCACATTCATTTGTTAAAACAATGAAACCAACAGCGCAAAATGCACTGAAATGACAATGCCTGTGCAATAACGCAATAACAGAGTTGGAAGGGACCTTGGAGGTCTTCTAGTCCAACTCCCTGTTCAAGCAGGAGACCTTATTCCATTTCAGACAAATGGTTGTCCAATCTCCTCTTAAAATCCTCCAGTGATGGAGCATCCACAACTTCTGAAGGCATTCCACTGATTAGTTGTTCTCATTGTCAGGAAATTTCTCCTTAGAGAGAGAACCTTTAAAAAAGAAATATCTATGGAGATTCTCAGTCATCCAGGTCATGGTTGTCCCAAAGGTGCTTTTTCAAGAGGCAACTGGACTTTCTGAGCTGAAGAAGCTTCTTGGGTGAGAAGCGAAACGTCTTCAAAGAAAAACCAGAAAGTCCAGTTGCCTCTTTAAAAATAAAGGTCATGGATCTATCCAGTTGTCTTTTCAGCCAAGTGTCAATTTTGGGCTTTTCTACCTGCCCAATCAAAAACAGGCCATGGAGTTGTGAATTCTATGAGAAAGCACATGAGTGGAGAATACAATGTATGGTGGAACAGTGGTAAGGTCATAGTAGATAGGACAAATCGCCCCTGGTGCATGTAGAAATGCAACAGAGATGTCAAGTCTGAAGTTTATAATCTCCTTTGGTCTCAGGAGAAGGCTGAGGGGAGGAGGGAAACGGGAAGCCTTCCTACGGTTGGGAGGTCACCATACAATCTCAGAGCAGTAAAATCAAGGTAATTTGCCCTCCATTCGGCTGCCAAGAAAATTATATGAATTCAAGTTGAAGGAAAGTTCGCTTTTACCTTAATCTCCTTTGAGAGCCTGAGTTGACGGACGCCTTTCATACGAAAGAACCCTCATTCTTTACAGATTTATGATTCTTTTCAAGATTGCTTCACTTTACTTGGTTGTCTTCCATTCGGTCTTGGAGAATTGTCTTTCCCTATAATCCTAAAGCTGCCAATTTGATGGGCTCTCTCGCACGCATCCTCCTGCTTTGATGGTCAGATTTTTTTTAAAAAAATTATCCTGCTGCAATGACAGAAAAATCATCCAGTGTGTTATTTCCTGATCACTTTGTTGTTTTCCTCGATCAAATGACAGTCAGAATTTAGAGTGGGTGGAAAATAATGGGTTTTAAAGCTTTTTTAAAGCATTAAAACCTTTTAAAAATTATCTCAGACACATTCTTCAAAGATTTTTTTTTAAAACACAAACAAATTGTGTGTGTGTGTGTGTGTGTGTACTCAGAGGCAGAGATCCACATCAATATGAGTGGGAAGAGGAATCTTACTTAATAACATTACTATAATTGCATTCTCTGGTCAATAGTGTGTGACTTGTAAAGAAATATTACAGTCTTAGAAATTGTGTTGTTCATTTTTCAGCTTCATAAACAACAAGGACTAAATATCATTGATTTACAGCAAAATCTGCTTGGGATACTCTTGACATTGAGGAATGCTGAGAAAAATCCACTCTAGGCCAGAGATGAGGGAATTTCTTACGAGAACATTTTCTTGCCCTTAAATGATTAATTTACTTCACTTGTATTTTGTTTTCCCTCTAAGAAAATTGGGATTGTTGGTGAGCAAGACATTTTGTGCATGCATGGGTGCGGTGGCTTAAAGGGGAGAATTCTCACCTCCCACTTGGAAGGTTGAGAGTTCAATCCTAGGCAGCAACGGATGTTTCTGCCTTTGGGCGCAACGAGAAAATGTCTGCTGTGAACTCTGCATAGGCATCAGGAAGGGCATCCAGCTAGTAAATGCTCAGCTCCATTCAGTTGCCTCGATGCCACTCCGAAGCAAGGGATTACAAGGTCATAAAAGGAAAAAAAAGAGGTGCGTTTCCAAGGATGTGAATATAACCTGAGCAAGGATTACTTGTGCCAGTTTAATTACTAAAAGAAAAATGAGACTTGTAGGAAACACCTGATAATGTTGGCATCTAACTAACAACATTCTGTTCAAATAGATGAGTCTTCCAATTCTGTGAAATTAGCAAGGTGATGAGCACAGAGGTTTCTGTTGCTTCTAGTGTTCTCCCTTCAGCTCAGTCACCAGGAATATAATTCATTTTACTTTTGCTAAATTGGAAGGAGGGAGAGCTTTGCCTTCTGTTTCCGAGAATTTTAGTCAGAGGTAGTATTCTGCCGGTTCTGTCCGGTTCACCCGAACCGGTAGCGGAAATTGCAGGAGGCCCCGCCCACCCTCCCCGGCTCTTTTTAGTCCTTTTTTAGGTATGGTTTTAAGCTAGGGCGCATGCGCAGAGTGATCTGGGCATGTGTGAAGGTGCGCGCGCTCACATTTGCGAACCGGTAGGAAAGGTAAGTGAATACCATCCCTGATGTTAGTAGAGAATCCCTGATATTTATTAGTTATTTTGTCTGACTCCTGACCCATTGCATAAAGCAATTGTTTAACTTTGCATGAGAGAAATGAGAGGAAGTAAGAGAGGTTAAGACAAGGATTTTGAGAAGTTGGTATTGATGGATATCAAAGGGCGAATTTCCAGAGATCAGGGGACATTACCGTAAAAGCATGCCACTAGATCACTGGTTCCCAACCTTTTTTTGGCCATGCCCCACCTAAGCATCTCTAAAATCCTGATGCCCCCCCACCCCTGTGACATATAATTCTTACTATTCAAAAAGTGAACTCCTACTCACGCGGAGGAAGTTTAAAAGGCCATTAACTTGGTTTAAACAAGTTAATTGTTTAAACTTAATTGTTTAACTTAAACAATTGCCCCCATTAAAAATCAAATTGCCCCCCCCCCGTGGGGCATGGGCCCCACGTTGGGGACCACTACACTAGATGAAAACATAGACCAAATATTGCAGAAGCTCTTGTGTTAGATAGATAGATAGAATTCTTTATTGGCCAAGTGTGATTGGACACACAAGGAATTTGTCTTTGGTGCATATGCTCTCAGTGTACATAAAAGGAAATATACATTTGTCAAGAATCATGAGGTACAACACTTAATGATTGTCATAGAGTACAAATAAGCAATCAGGAAACAATCAATATTAATATAAATCGTAAGGATATAAGCAACAAGTTACAGTCCTACAGTCATAAGTGGGAGGAGATGGGTGATAGGAACGATGAGAAGACTAATAGTAATAGAACAGTTTGACAGTGGTGAGGGAATTATTTGTTTAGCAGAGTGATGGCATTCAGGAAAAAACTGTTCTTGTGTCTAGTTGTTCTGGTGTGCAGTGCTCTATAGCCTCGTTTTGAGGGTAGGAGTTGAAACAATTTATGTCCAGGATGCGAGGGGTCAGTAAATATTTTCACAGCCCTCTTTTTGACTCGTGCAGTATGCAGGTCCTCAATGGAAGGCAGGTTGGCAGTAATTGTTTTTTCTGCAGTTCTGATTATCCTCTGAAGTCTGTGTCTGTCTTGTTGGGTTGCAGGACAGAACCAGACAGTTATAGGGGTGCAGATGACAGATTCAATGATTCCTCTGTAGAACTGTATCAGCAGCTCCTTGGGCAGTTTGAGCATCCAGAGTTGGCGCAAAAAGAACATTCTTTGTTGTGCTTTTTTCCTCATATAGAAAGCTAAGCAGGGTCCATTCTGATTAGTACATCCCAAAGCTGCTTTTTTTCAAGAGGCAACTAGACTTTCTGGTTTTTCTTTGAAGACATTTCACTTCTCATCCAAGAAGCTTCTTCAGCTCTGACTGGATGATGGGGAATGGAAGGGATGACATGAGAAATGGATGAGAAGTGAAACATTCCACAATGTAGAAAGGATGTTGAGACTCTAGAAAGAGTGCAGAGAAGAGCAACAAAGATGATTAGGGGACTGGAGGCTAAACATATGAAGAACCGTTGCAGCAACTGGGTATGTCTAGCTTAATGAAAAGAAGGATCAGGGGAGACATGATAGCAGTCTTCCAATATCTCAGGGGCTGCCACAAAGAAGAGGAGGTCCACCTATTCTCCAAAGCATCTGAAGGCAGGACAAGAAGCAATGGGTGGAAACTAATCAAGGAGAGAAGCAACCTAGAACTAAGGAGAAATTTCCTGACAATGAGAACAATTAATCCGTGGAACAGCTTGCCTCCAGAAGTTGTGAATGCTCCAACACTGGAAGTTTTTAAGAAGATGTTGGATAACCATTTGTCTGAAGTAGTGTAGGGTTTCCTCCCTAAGCAGGGGGTTGGACTAGAAGACCTCCAAGGTCCATTCCAACTCTTTTATTATTATTATTATTATTATCTTCAAAAGGGAAAACCAGAAAGTCCAGTTGCCTCTCGAAAAAGCACCTTTGGGACAACCATGACCTGGAGGACTGAGAATCTCCATAGACATTTTGATTCGTACCTGAATGGGGGAGAAGCTGGCACATTGCGAATTATACTAAGAAGTTGAGGGGGGAAATTAAATTAAAAAACCCACCAATAAAACTCCCTGGATATACAATATGCCTGGATATACAATCAGACAATAAATAGCCCAGTAGTTCTTTCTCTCTCTTTTTTTTTTGGTCAGCCTGCTAGGATTGTTATTAATACGGTTAATGAATAATCAAATTAAGCTGAAAATGCATACAATTTTTGAAAAAGAAAAAAAAAACTAATCCCGGAACAATTATTGGTGAAAACAGCCCATTAAAATGACACTGCTGATATTTTATGACTTAGCATTTTGCTTTGTTTTCTTTTGCATGATGTTTGCATCTAAATAGTTTTAATTGACTACCAAGGTTTGCATAAGCAAATGTAGAAATAAACATTTGGCACTCGCTGGTAATGGCTTTACTTGCATACAAAATATGCCATTAGCGCCATCCAGGTGTGAAATAAATTTTGAGAATCAAGTTATAATTGTGTCGGGGAAGGAGGACAGATTTCTTCTCCTTCCTACAGGGGATTTATTTTATGTTTGTCTTCCCTGTGGGCCAGTAGTGGGTTTCACTTACCTTCGCTACCGGTTCGGAACCGTGAATGCACATGCGCGCTCGCTTCGCTCACATGCGGACCTTCTGTGCATGCGCAGATCATCCGTGATGACGTCTGGACGGGTGGGCAGAGCCTTCCCTGCCACCGCTACCAGTTCACCCGAACCAGGGCGAACCGGTAGCAACCCATCAGTGCTGTGGACCAAAAGATCACAAACATATTCTACTAGAAACCGGAAGGTTTTATTTCTTACACAGCTAACATGACTTGCAGAAAATCACTTCTTAGTGTTGGAAGGAAAAATCCATCTGGTTCAATTCCAAGCTGGGAGAAAAGACGCTGGAAACAAGATGGAGGCTGATTGGAAAGAAAGGTTTATTGATGAAGCAGAACCACCAGGGTTTGTGGTTCTGGTGCAGCTGACAAAATGGTTGGATGAGTGGATGGATCTGTTGGAAGAAATGTCTATCTGGGTTCAGTTCCAAGTGGGAAGAAAGACACTGGAAACATGGAGGCTGCTTGGAAAGATGGTTTAATGGTGGACAGGACCACATCGCTTGAGATCCTGGGCAAAAAGGGCAGAGATGCTGAGGGGGCCTGGGTTTTATGCCCTCTGTTGGGCTTTGAATTTGAGCTTGTGTTCTGATTGGTTGTCAGACTCCCATGGGGCCATGCAGGCGTAACTTTGTAGGTTGTCTTTTGAGTCCCAAGCTTGATTGACTCTTGCTGGGTGATGATGTAATGAAAGGGCTTTTGGAAATTCCTACTATGGCTCTGCTTGAAGGAGGTAGATCTTTGTTATGTAGAATAGACTGACCCAGGCCTTAATGGCCCATTGACAAAGGTAGGGGGGATGAGTTTCTGCCTCCCTTTTAGGTGAAATATTCTGCCCTTTTAATATTTCCTAAAATATTTCATTTTCCTAGGAGAGGGGTGGGTGCTAACCAGGGGTGGGTTCCACTTACCTTCACCACCAGCTGATATCGTGACATTGCGCGCATGCGCGCGCAATCACTACACTTGCGCACGCAAGTGCATCCCCTTGTGCAATTCTGCTTCTGAAAAATTTCTCATCAAATGAGTGTTGAGTAGCACATTTGATAAGTTTCAAAGCAGCTGAATACCAAGGTACCACTCAGTGGTGGGATTCAAAAACATTTACTACCGGTTCTGTGGGCATGGCTTTGTGGACATGGCATGGCTTTGTGGGCGTGGCTTGGTGGGCATGGCAGGGCACCTCTTATCCGCAGTGGTAGTGTAACCATTGTGTCAAAATCCCCATTTCCTCCCAATCAGTTGGGACTCGGGAGGCAGAGAATAGATGGGGTTGGGGCCAGTCAGAGGTGGTATTTACCGGTTCTCCGAACTACTCAAAATTTCCGCTACCGGTTCTCCGGAACCGGTCAGAACCTGCTGAATCCCACCTCTGGTACCACTATATTTTCCATAGAGGTTTGAGTGAATGCATACTGGACTTTTGGATGCTTCAAAATGTTGTGTATTCAATACAAGGGCAGCTCCTCCTTTGTTATTCAGGAAAGGCCGAGGATGGGAATCCCTTCTTTCTAATCATTTTCAAAGCATACCCAGCTCTAACACATGTCCCCGGGAAGCAACATGAGTTTTAAACCACAAAGAAAAGATGATGGAAATGAGATAGAAATGATGAAAAAAAAAGTAACAGCGTGAACAGGCTCCAATTTTAAAAGGATAGAGTAAGCTGTAGATAACATCTGTGCTTTGCTCTTTCAGCGGACATTTACCAACCAGATTTCCCTGTATTTTCTGAAACATTTCCTGGAGCTAACAATTGTTTTGATTAATTCATTTTTCCTCCCTTCCAGATTCACTATTATTTAAGTTGCCACCTGATAGGTTGTTATGAGTTTCCTCCTACTCTATGGGGGTAGTTCCTTGAGGGAGACAATTTGCCAAAAGTGCCTTGAAGTACAACAAGGGGATTTGGTCACAAAAGCTTGGTGTGAAGATAAATGTAAAGGTAAAGGTTCCCCTCGCAAATACGTGCAAGTCGTTCCTGACTCTAGGGGGCAGTGCTCATCTCCGTTTGAAAGCCAAAGTGCCAGCGCTGTCCGAAGACGTCTCTGTGGTCATGTGGCCAGCATGACTGAATGTTGAAGGCGCATGGAACGCTGTTACCTTCCCACCAAGGTGGTCCCTATTTTTCTACTTGCATTTTTATGTGCTTTCGAACTGCTAGATTGGCAGAAGCTGGGACAAGTAATGGGAGCTCACCCTGTTACGCGGCGCTAGGGGTTCGAAACGCTGAACTGCTGACCTTTTGATCGACAAACTCAGCATCTTAGCCACTGAGCCACCTTTACCCTGGTGTGAAGATGGGATTAAGTAAAAGATTGTGGGAAGGCTAAGAGTCCATTGTCAGTTTATTTAATAAAAAGAAACTTAAGCTAAATGGGAAGAAATCTGAGAAGAAGCATATCAACACGCTCAAAAAGATTCAGCCTTAATGAACTCACCACAGAGAGTCCTTGACTAACAATCATTCATTTAATGACCATTTGAAGTTACAGCGGCACTGAAAAAAATGACTTATGACCATTTTTCACACTTATGACTATTGCAGCACATCATAAAAATTCAGACACTTGGAAACTGACTCATATTTATGACGGTCGTAGTGTTCCAAGGTCATGTGGTCCCCTTTCGTGACCTTCAGACAAGCAAAGTCAATGGGGGAGCCAGATTCACCGAACAACCATGTTACTAACGTAACAACTTCAGTGATTCACTTAACAACCGTGGCAAGAAAGGTCATAAAATGTGGCAAAGCTGACTTAACACGTGTCTTGCTTAGCCACCGAAATGTTGAGCTCAATTGTGGTCGTACGTCAAGGAGTGCATCAGTAGTGGGTTCCTACCGGTTCGCAATGGTTCGGTGAACCGGTAGTGGCGGCTGTGGGAGGCTCCGCCCACCCACCCAGACGTCATCAAAAATGCTCTGCGCATGCGCTGAAGCTTCTGCACAAGCACAGAAGCGTTGCTTGTGTGCAAAGCGCGCCTGGGTGCCCGCACGCTCCTGTTCCCGAACCGCTAGCAAAGGTCAATTAAACCTACTACTGGAGCGCATGTATCAATGAGGGTATGAAAGTCTTTACAGCTCTCAAGGTTCCATATTTACTCCAAACCATCATGAAAAAAAAATATCTTGTTTAAGTCTCAGCCATATAATCAGTGTTGAAAATAAATCCTTAACTTCCTTGAACTTGCCTAGCTGTGTGGGACTTGATGGATTCCCTATTAAATTTTTCCTCTTATCCGCAGTGGTAGTGTAACCATTGTGTCAAATGCACTCTTTCTCGATGCTAAACATTGTTGATCTAAGGCTAAGAAGAGTCCCCTGTGAAGAAGAATTTTGCTCATTTGGTATGCTTTCTTTAAAAGTGTTCAAGCCTTTTTACTAATTATTACATTGTTAAGATTACATTAAAATTCTACTACAGTCCTCATTAGGTGTAACAAACAAACTTGCAAAGCTAAAATGGGAATTCAATATAGCTGCATCACCATTCCGGTTCTTTTATTCCCGCTTGGCTTGAGTTTTAATAGCAGCTGAACACTTACATTTTTCAGGGGGAATATAGACACGTATGAAGAGTTTTAATTCCATAGATCCTGGTACTTTAGATTAAAATACTAGGTTGTTTTTTTTTGGTGGGTGGCCAGTGCTGTGCATGAAATAGAAACAAAAATGTTTTATTCCAAGCTTGGAGTAAAATTATTTCATTAGGATCCTTTGTTCCATAAATACATTTTGTTAATCCCATGTTTCCAATGGAATAAAACTCAAAACATGTCATGTAGAACAATGGAACTTGAAAGTGAATTGTTCTATACCAGGGGTTGGCAACGTTAAACACCCAAAGAGCCACAAAGATCCTAACCGGAAGGTCTTCCCCGCCCCCCTTCAATTTTGGAAGTCTGGTTCCCCCACCATAAAGTCTCCTCTTAGTGCGGCCTCCTTTTTCCTCTGCCGACCTGAAGTCCGGTTTCTCCACCATAGAATCTCCTCCTAGCACAGCATCCTTTTTCCTCTGCCAATCAGAAGTTCAGTTCCCCCACCATAGAGTCTCCTCCTAGCGCAGTGCCCTTTTTCCTCTACCTGTCCTAACTGAAAGCCCTATCAATTGTGGGGGCGACGGGCGATAGGAAGCCGCAGCCGAGGGATGAAAGAACCACATGCGGCTCCAGAGCCGCGGGTTGCCAACCCCTGTTCTATACATATAATGATGTACCTTGGATGGATGTTCATGCTCAATGTTTCCTTCACAAACATATAGAAAAAAACAATCAGATGATAATCTTTGGATAAACAAAATGCATTTTTTTTCAGCATGGGAAGAAAAGCAACTTTTGCGGATTTTTGTCTGACCAGACATAGAACTAAGCCCAGAAATGCAATAATTGCAAAACAGTCCATGAATTGACAGTTTAATTTAATTTAATTTAAAGTTCTTATAAGCCGCCCAATCCCGTAGGACTCAGGGTGGTGTACAACAGTGATAAGAACAATGAAATAAAAAACATGACAGTTTAAAACATGACATCATTTTAAAAATCACTCATTCATGGGGGAATCTGATCTTCTTCCTCTTCAGCCCGCCTGCCGGAAGAGCCATGTTTTTACGGCTTTGCGGAAGGCCAGCAGGGTGGGGATAGTCCGGATCTCTGGTGGGAGTTGGTTCCAGAGAGATGGGGCTCCCACAGAGAAGGCTCTCCCCTGTAGACCTACCAACTGACATTGTTTGGCTGAAGGGACCTGGAGGAGGCCAACTCTGTGGGACCTAACTGGTCGTAGGGAGGTATGTGGTAGGATGCGGTCCCGGAGGTAACCTGGTCTTGAGCCATGTAGGGCTTTAAAGGTCAAAACCAACACCTTAAATTGCGACTGGAGACTAATAGGCAGCCAATGCAGCTGGCGGAGCATGGGTGTGAGAATGATTTGTTTCATAATTCCATTCCACCTGATTTACAATTCCAGCCAAACACATGTACTTCAAAGCTAGGAGATTTATTCAGCTTCTAGAATTCACATAATCTATCAGTCAACTCAAATGTTCATTAGGTAATGTTCACCGTCATCAGGGTTTTCCTTATGATCCTGAAATTCTTAATAATCTTCAATGTGCATGTTACAGCTTTCCCTAATTATTATCTAGCTTTAAGTTACAACAAAATACACCAGTTATAGCATGTTGGAGAAATAAAATAAACATTGAAATTAGGGTGCAATTTAATTCCAATTCTCTGCATTTTCTTAGGAGAGATCCTATTCCATACGGATGTAGATACATTATGTGGATATACGCTTTTCCTGCCTGTATGATATTGAGAGAGTTTAAGGAGAAAGTCTTGTAAAATTAAATGATAACGTAGTGAGATCCGGCCATGTGTTGGGATTATTGAATTTGATTTCATGTCGTATGTATTCTGCCATTCTCTTTTATGAAGTTCATATATTGGGGAAAGGGATTAAACAATTGGTATTTCAATCCAGGAAATCAAATTCCTGCAATATTTATATAATCTCAAAATAGATGGCATTCAATGCCATCCTTTAATCCCATTTTCTGGGTGTTTCCCCCCCACCCTGCCAGATACTGAATAGTTCAATAAAGAGAAAAACCAATTATATTGGTAGAGTGACTTCATTAATGGGATACTGATCTGAGTTATCGACAAGCCTGGTGCTTTTAATATGATCCAATATATTAAACTGACATGGAAAGAAAACAGAATGACAAAATCTATCTGCAGCTTAATTGGCAGGGAAGCAGGCTCCAAAGTTTTGTTCTCTCCCTCCTCCTTCTTCTAATGGGTTTTTATTAGTGGCAGAATGACTTCAGTAAATAAGATATAACTGTGCTGTGAACAAAAATGAGTGTAAATTAGAACAAAATATATATTTCTCTGATGGTTTCTCCATAGCTGCATGTCAAATTTGGTAATCAGACAAGCCACACATTAGCACCTGGTCTTCAAAACTCTAACCCTAACCCTAACCAACCCTAACCCTAACCCTGGGAGGAAAAAAACCCTGGATTTTTCAGTGAGATGATGGTGAGAACAATTATACTCTTAATTCACCATCAAAGTCTGCTTTCTGTAATTCAGGATACTGCTTATAAGCGCTATGTGCTTAGAGCTCAAAGTATTGTTAGAGACCCCACACACCCACAAGTTAGAACAAAATATTTTTTTTCTAATGGTTCCGCTGTGGCTGCATGTTAAATTTGGTAGCAGACAAGTCACACATTAGCATCTGGTCTTCAAAACCCTAACCCTAATCTTAACCTTTTAAAGCTTCACTCTCAAGAAGGCTACTCATAAACATTTGATATCAAACTGTATCACTGTCTGGTTTGGTGGCAGCAGTGCCTCAGATAGAAAGTTCCTACAGAGAGTGGTGAGGACAGCAGAGAAGATTATGGGAAGCTCGCTTCCTGTTATTCAGGATGCTGCTTATAAGCGCTATGTGCTTAGAGCTCAAAGCATTGTTAGCAACCCCACACACCACTTCATAGTCTGTTTCTGTTGCTCCCCTCTGGGAGGAGGTTTCCAAATATTTCTAGCAAGACTACTAGATTCTGTAACAGCTTTGTTCCTTAGGCCATTTGTCTTGTAAACTCGCAGGATTCTTTTCTCCCCCGCCATGTATATGTATATATTCGAACTAGACTGTGATGTTTCTCTGTGTCATATATGTGTGTGTATGTGGGTATATGCATAACGGTTATCCTTTGAGAGCTGAATGCAATGAAATTTCATTGTATGCCGATTTGTGTACATTCAGAGTGACAATAAAGTTATTCTATTCTATTCTATTCTATTCTATTCTATTCTATTCTATTCTATTCTATTCTATTCTATTCTATTCTATTCTATTCTATTCTATTCTATTCTATATTCCATTCCTATTCTATTCGATTCTGTTCTGTTCTGTTCTGTTTATATTCCTACTCCTACTCCTACTCCTACTCCTACTCCTACTCCTACTCCTATTCCTATTCCTATTCCTACTCCTACTCTACTCCTACTCCTACTCCTCCCACTCTACTCCTACTCCTACTCCTCCTACTCCTACTCCTACTGCTATTCCATTCCATTCCATTCAGTTTCATTTTATTATTTTTCTTTTTCAATGGGTAGTAGCAATGACGATAGCACTTAGACTTATATACCGCTTCATAATGCTTTACAGCCCTCTCTAAGCAGTTTACAGAGTTCAGCATATTGCCCCCAACAATCTGGGTCCTCATTTTACCCACCTCGGAAGGATGGAAGGCTGAGTCAACCTTGAGCCGGTGAGATTTGAACAGCTGAACTGCTGAACTAGCAATCAGCTGAAGGTCGCAGTGCTGCTTTTAACCACTGTGCCACCTTGGCTGCCTCAGATGGAAAGTCCATACAGAGAATGATGAGTAATAACCTAACCAAGCAATGCAATACATCATCAATTTTGTTTAATTTATTTATTGACTCTGCTGGATGACAGCTGAAGGGGGGGGGGGAAATAACCTATTGCATTCGTTCCCAAGTAGAAATATTTATATGATGTGACAGTTGACACTTCTTATAGGAACCTCATCTACTTTCTTAGAAGAATTAGTTGATCTCAAGAAATCCTATTGAGATACCATAGACCCCATCTTTTCGTCACTCAATCACTCAGCTCATGGTTTTAATGAAGCTTAGTGAAGCTTAAAGGACATTCGTTTTAAGAGGGTTTTCAGCACATTTTTATAGATATTTTTATTCCCTGTTAATCTAGGTAAGTCAACCATGAATCAAGAATAAATTCAAGCAAAGATAAATGCGAAGTTTCAAGTACATGTAATAATAATTTACTTTCAGGGAGGGCAATTCAGATGTCTTTCTTGATGGATTGCATTGTGGAACGTTGGAAGTACATTTCAGAAGATGATTTGAATCAAAACTCTTTGTGATATAGTTTGCATTCTGTTCAGAAATTAATGAGGAACATCTAAAGACAGGAACTAGACTACAAAACGTGATTTGATTCTTTTCATCTGTTAGTGACAGTGATTAGAGACCCAAACAGTTTGTGTTTACACACCTTCCAAAGCCCTTTCTTTCTCTTTCATATTTATTTATTTATTTATTTATTTATTTATTTATTTATTTATTTATTTATTTATTTATTTATTTATTTATTTATTTATTTATTTATTTATTTATTTATTTTGTGAGATTTATATACCGCCTCACAGTGCAAGCACTCTCTAAGCGGTTTACACCAGTAAGCAATGTATATTTATATTGCCCCCAACAATCTGGGTCCTCATTTTACCTACCTCGGAAGGATGGAAGGCTGAGTCAACCTTGAGCCGGTGAGATTTGAACCGCTGACCTGTGGATCAGTGTCAGCTAAAGTGGCCTGTAGTACCTGCCTCTAACCGCTGCGTCACCTCGGTTCTTGATTATTCAGTGAAATCCCATTTTTTGGGGATGATTTACAATTCTAGGGGAAAGAAACAGTTGAAATGGAAAGAAAAAGGCAGCAGAATAAACAGGCAACAGTAAAATCACAGATTAAAGGTAGAGAAATAGAGAATGGCAGGAGAGGCTAGAATGACAATTTCGGAGGGTGGGGTATCCTAGTATAGAAATGATAACAAGCTAAATGCCAGGAGAGTTTTAAAGAAATTAGATGCTACAGATTTTAAAAAAAATATTCTCAGTGATTCAATATTTATCTGAAAGGGACGCAGAGAGACAGAGTCAAAAATTTAGGATCCTCCCTCCCAAAAATTTCATCTTCAAGAACAGCTATCTAAAGCAGTGGTCACCAACCAGTGGTCCGCGGACCACTGACGGTCCATGAGAAAATTTTGGTGGTCCGCAGAAAAATTATTTGCATTTTTTATATTGCACTAAATACTATTCATCTTTTTAAAAAATTCATATTAGGGGTCCATGGGGTTTAAAATTATGAATTTAGTGGTCCCCGAGGTCCGAAAGGTTGGTGACCCCTGATCAAAAGCATCTTGTTTCTAATCATGAGAGGACTTTAAAATTGAATATAGTAATGCATTAACCAAATGGGAAAACATCACAGTTGGTCTTTGGGACCAGTTCTGGAGATTCCTAAACATTAAATCCTGATAGGTGCTGTGACTTCCAAAGAAAATTCTCCTTTGTGGAGATGAGGGAAAGGTGCTACTTGCTTGGCATTTCTGCAAGTACCTTTAAGAATAACAGAGTTGGAAGGGACCTTGGAGGTCTACTAGTCCAACCACCTGCTCAAGCAGGAGACCCTATTGCAGTGATGGCGAACCTTTTTTGGCTCGGGTGCCAAAAGGGTGTGTGTGCGCGGGATAGCGTGCATGTGCGTGCCCAATCCCATAATGCAATGCCCTCCCCCGCGCATGCACATAATCCCCGCACTGCCCCTCGCGCATGCGCACAACCCTCCGCACTGCCCCCGCACATGTGCACAGGCCTCACTGAAGCTTCCAGACTTCTGGTAGGCCCATTGGGCCATTTTTCGCTGTCCCCAAGGGTTCAGGAGGCTTTCCTGAAGCCTGGGGAGAGCGAAAACAGCCGAAAAGAAGACTGAAAATCAGCTGACTAGCCCGCACATGCACGCTGGAGCTGACATAGGGCAACGCCTCGCTTGCCCTCATATATGGCTCCGCGTGCCACCTGCCCTATAGCATTTCAGACAAGTGGTTGTCCAATCTCCTCTTAAAAACCTCCAGTGTTGTCATACCCACAATTTCTGGAAGCAAGTTGTTCCCTTGATTAATTGTTCTTACTATCAGGAAATTTCTCCTTAGTTCTAAGTTGCTTCTCTCCTTGATTAGTTTCCACCCATTGCTTCTTGTTCTACCCTCAGGTGCTTTGGAGAATAGCTTGACTCCCTCTTCTTTGTGACATCCCCTGGGATATTAGAACACTGCTATCATGTCACTTCTAATCCTTCTTTTCATTAAACTAGACATACTCGATTCCTGCAACCGTTTTTCATATGTTGTAGCCTTCAGTCCCCTAATCATGTTGTTTTCCAAAGGTTGTTTCATAAAGAAAGGTTTAATTTTGAAAGCCGTGACATTTGTGGGCTGTATATATCAGTTAGAAATTTTCTTTTCTCAGGGTTTCTTTTTTTAAATATATATTTTAATGTAAGACCAGGGGCTTTTTAACTGGAAAACTTAGTTTTCACTGATGCGTATAAACAAACATGAAATGCTTGAAAGCCTTCTTCCATGACACAGCTGAAGAGACATGTCAACTCTGCATTGTTTCAGTACATAAGAGTCACTGACAGAGATAGGCAGCTATAGAAACAGAGTACCGTATTTTTCAGAGTATAAGACACACCTTTTCCCCCCTAAAAGAGGCTGAAAATTTGGGTGCGTCTTATATTCTGAATATAACTTTTTCAAAGCTTTTTTCAGCCCTAACAAGGTGCTAACGATCTTCCTGGCTTGCAGGCTTTTTCATTGCTACTCTCTCTGAAGAAGGTTTTTTCCAGTCCTAAGTCTTTGCATGCTTTTTTTCATTGCTACTCGCTCTGAATAAGGTTTTTTTAAGCTCTAACCATGGGATAAAATAATGTGCTGAAGCTGACCAGACTGAGGATGCTAGCCAGATGAATACCTGGTAGGCAGATTTTCCCCTCTATTTTCCTCCCCAAAAACTAAGGTGCGTCTTATACTCCGGTGTGTCTTATACTCTGAAAAATATGGTAAATAAATAAATAAAAATATCAACAAAGAGAATCAGAAGTGTGTTCTCTTATTTAATTGGCCTCAGTGTACTATGCACAGGATCAGCTGGTGAAACAATGGAGCAGCACACATTCTTTGACCTTGTCTAAAGCAAATACTGAAGAAGGCATGGTGGCCTAGTAGTTAAGGTGCTGGGTTTGTTGACTGGAAGGTCAGCAGTTCGAGACCCAAGTACTGTGTGATGGGGTGAGCCCCCATTACTTGCCTCAGCTCCTGCCAACCTAGCAGTTCAAAAGAATGCAAATGTAAGTATATAAATAGGTACCACTTTGGTAGGAAAGTAACAGCATTCCATGTCCTTGTTGGCCACATGATCACCGAAGTGTCTTCAGACAACGTTGCCTCTCCTGACTAAGAAATGGAGACACCCCCCAGAGTCAGATATGACTTGGAAGGGGAAATCAATCTAGAATTTTATTGTTAAATCTTCTCTCGAGTTGCTTAAATTAGAAAACGTAGAGCCAAACTCCATTTTTGTAATGTTTCATATTTATATGTGCGTTCTGAGAAAGAAAGGAAGAAAGAGAAATCTTTTCAAAGCGTAGCATTCTTTATAGAATCAAAAAGTCTATAAACACTCTCTTTTTTTAAAAAAAAGCCTGATTTCCTATCAGATGTGAAAACTGCATAAGCTCGTTCTGCAAAAGGGAGAGCAATCACCTTTGCGGAGAAAAGCTAGGATGTGTTTGTTCAAAATCTTAATTACAGGATTTTTCATGGGGGTGGGTGGGGGAGGAATCTTATTCTGAGCCAAAAATTTGCAGCAAAAGAACCAGAGTCATTGACTGTTTTTTGAAAGAAAAAATAGCAGAGTCTAAATCTGTTGCACTTCTATGGTTCTGATGTGAAATTACTGTGACGTTAGAAGAAAATATTTGGAAGTAAGAACTGAAGAATATTTGCATGAGATAATGTATTTTTCGGACTATAAGATGTATAAGACCTGCCAAGATTTTGAAAAGGTAAGTAAGAAAAAAAAGTTTTTGCCCTCCCCCAGCAACATTCTGTACTCCCCGTTTTTGTCTGGTTTTTTGCAAAAATGGCCTTTTTGCCTTTTTTGCAAACAGGCCTTTTTTGTCTGTTTTTTTGCAAAAATGGGGGCATTTTTGCCCTCCCCCAAACCCTCTGCACACCCATTTTCGTATGGGGTGGGGCTTTGGGAGCCCAAAAATTGCTGTATTCGGTGTATAAGATGCACCAACATTTCCACCCTCTTTTAAGAGGGAAAAAAGTGCGTCTTATACTCCAAAAAATACGGTTATACAGTCTGGTTAATGGTAGAGACGTTCCACATATTTTTTCCCCTTTTACTAATGTTTCATTAAAAATCATTACAATTAGCAAAGATTGCTGATTGTCTTTGTCACATATTCTGTCCTTTTGCGGCCAGGGTTAGGGTTGGTTGGTGCAGGTCTTCTTATTTATGGTTTCTGTAGAGTAATTGAGATTTTTTTTCTTGGATATAGAGTAAAACAAATAAATTTAAAGCCAGTTAATGAAACCACAGGTCTTTCATATGGCTCCAATCTATCAAGGGCAACAATCCAGTGATGAAATCTACTTACCTTCCCTACCACCGTCGCACGTGCTTTTTCACCCTCTGTGCATGCGCAGAAGGCTTTGTGCATGCGCAGAGGGTTAAAAAAAAGAAAATGGCAATGTCTGGGCAGGTGGGCGGAGCCTCGCGCTGCCGCCGCTACTGGTTCTCCGAACCATCTCGGCGGCCGCCGCTACCAGTACGCCCAAACCGGGCCAAACCGGTAGCATTTCAGCCCTGCAACAACCACAAAAAGTGTTTAATAATATTTAATAAACATGCAGGAAAGCTAATATTTGTATTCAGTGCAACTTTGCTGGTTCAAAACTTAACAAACAAACAACAACAAAAAACTAAGGAAAATGTAATTTGGGTTTATCAGTTGAGTAAGAGGCCAGATTTAAAATTTTGCGGTGATATTCAAAGAAAACATTCTTGATGTCATTTATAAAAAGAATATTGTCCATCTGACGCTGATGGGTGAGAATCTTCTATTTCTTCTTTAGGTTAAAATTGTTCAGGTTTCTACAAGCTTTTCTATATGAAAAGAAGAACAAACATTTTCCATAAATGAGCAGTAAAAATTGAAGAAGAAGAAAATTTGAAACCTTTCTTGTGAAAATGAAGCAAAATAATTAAGTAAATAGGCTTATTGTAGAAACAACATGTCATAACCACGTAGTAATGTAGCATACGTTACACTAAAATGAAATAACAATTCACTAAAGTAATGAATACAAGAGGGGTCAAAACAAAATAAAGCTATGGGGCTATGATTAAGAATGTAAATATTGTTTTCTGAGTTTAAATGACAGCAACCAAATGTAGCAACCTGATTTCTAACACTTGGAGATACATCTGTAAGAAGATAGCTCAGCTGATGTCTGAGCCCTTAAATTCAGCTGCCATCAAAAATTTGGCCTTGTTCTCATTCTGAATGGGTGAATGGAGGACATTGTGAATAATTCCCTTCACTTGACCAACAAATAGTTATATGATATGGAAAACTGAGCTGGCTATGAATTGTTTTGGGCAGGTAGAACAAAGAAGGTGCTTGCCCAGATATATTTTTTTAACACAATTGCACTGTGGCACAGTGGTTAGAGTGCAGTACCGCAGGCTACTTCTGCCGGCTGCCTGCAATTTGGCAGATCGAATCTCATCAGGCTCAAGGTTGACTCAGCCTTCCGTCCTTCTGAGATGGGTAAAATGAGGACCCAAATTGTTGGGGTCAACATGCTGACTCTGTAAACCATTTAGAGAAGGCTGTAAAGCACTATAAAGCGGTATATAAGTCTAAGTGCTATTGCTGTTTAGGATATTTTATTAAAGAAATCAATGAGGCTATTGGTTTGTCACCAATGAGGCAGTCACTGGAATAGATTTGCTCTTGACAGCAAATAGCACTTAGCACTTAGACTTATATACCACTTCATAGTGCTTTACAGCCCCCTCTAAGCGGTTTACCGAGTTCAGCATATTGCCCCCAACAATCTGGGTCCTCATTTTACCGGCCTCAGAAGGATGGAAGGCTGAGTCAACCTTGAGCCTGGTGAGATTTGAACAGCTGAACTGCTGAACTGCAGTGCTGCTCTTTAACCACTGCACCACCTTGGCTCATATAAGGGAGAGGATGAAGATCCAAAAGCATTATGTAGTCCCAGCAAAAGATTATTACTAATAAAAATGGTATTATCCCTCTAGGATTTTAGCAAAAGAAGGTTAATAAGGTTTGATTTATCCACCACAATGCCCTTTAGACTTCACCTCAACTCCTCATATTCTGTCAAGAGCACATCTATTCTTCTCAACAATTGCCTTGAACTCATAAATCAGCTCAACAGAATGATGCCACTCAATGAACAATGAAGACTTGTTTCTTCTCATGAAATTCTTGGTAGGAGATAAAAGGGAGATGGCATCATTTCAGCATCCAGCTGAAGTTTGTCACCAATGAGGCAGTCACTGGAATAGATTTGCTCTTGACAGCAAATAGCACTTAGCACTTAGACTTATATACCGCTTCATAGTGCTTTACAGCCCTCTCTAAGCGGTTTACAGAGTTCAGCATATTGCCCCCAACAATCTGGGTCCTCATTTTATCGACCTCAGAAGGATGGAAGGCTGAGTCAACCTTGAGCCGGTGAGCTTTGAACAGCTGAACTGCTGAACTAGCAGTAGCTGCAGTGCTGCATTTAACCACTGCACCATCTCGGCTCATATGAGAGTAAGCACACTATAAGCCATCTCTGTTAAGAAGACATCTTGTTAGAGTGAACAAGAACAGGGAATTAATCAGTGGAACAACTTGCCTCCAGAAGTTGTAAATGCTCCAACACTGGAAGTTTTTAAGAAGGTGTTGGATAACCAATTGTCTGAAATGGTGCAGGTTTCCTGCCTAAGCAGGGGGTTGGACTAGAAGACCTCCAAGGTCCCTTCCAACTCTGTTATTCTAAATGCATCACAGGAACAATAGAGATGAAACCTAGAGTGGCAAGGCGATACAGGAAACGCCTACAACAGAGAGGAATGATAGAGCTGCATATAGGGGCTCATCCGGCATGTGCGGCCTTCTCCTTGGCCTCCTGTATATAAGGCGCATCTCAATTTTCAAGTAAACATTTTAAAGAAAAAGTAGCATCTTATACACAGGAAAAATATGATATAACAATATAGAAATATAATAAATAAATAAAATAAAACGGAACATTTACTAGCTTGAAACCTGAACCTACTTGAGGCAGATCAGTCCATCTCCTAGCAATTGCTCTACAGTAGATTCAAGTGGCCCCAACTTTTCGGACACCAGGGCCGATTCTGTGGAGAGTGGTTTCTCTGTGGACTGCAGGGGGCGTAGTTTCTCATTTATTTATTTATTTATTATTAATATTTGTATGCCGCTCAACTCAGCAGGGACTCTGAGTGGCTAACAACAATATAAACAATATAAACAATGTAATATAAAACAATTTAAAAAAACATAGCTAAAAACACAATAAAAACATTAAAAGCACACAGTCACTCACATACTCATGGGCCTACATCTATCAACTATTAGGCCCAGGCTTGCCGGAAAAGCCAGTTTTTCACAGCTTTTCTGAAGGCCAATAGGGTGGGGATAGTCTGGCTCTTGGGAGGGGTAGTTGATTCCACAAAGTAGGGGCTGCCACAGAGAAGGCCCTCACCCGAGGGCCCGCCAGCCAACATTGTCTGGCCGACGGAACCCGTAGCAGGCCAACCCTGTGAGATCTAACAGGTCGCAGGGAGATATATTGTAGGAAACGGTCCCAAAGATACTCTGGCCCTGCACCATATAGGGCTTTAAAGGTAATTACCAACACCTTGAATTGTACCCGGAGACCAATGGGTAACCAATGCAGTTCGCGTAAGATGGGAGTAGTGTGGGTGTACCTAGGCACACCCACCACAGCACGCGCTACTGCATTTTGGACCAGCTGAAGTCTCCGAATATTCTTCAAGGGTAACCCCATGTAGAGCACATTATAGTAATCAAGCCATGAGGTGACAAGGACATGAGTGACTGTAAGAAGTGCTTCCTGGTCCAAGTAGGGTCGCAATTGGTGCACAAGATGACCTTGTACAAAGGTCCCCCTGGCCACAGCTGATAGATGTTGATCCAATTTAAGCTGTGGATCAAGGAGGACACCCAAATTGCGAACCTTTTCCGAGGGGATTAATTTTTCTCCCCCCAGAACCAAGGACGGACAGTTGACATCATCCTTGGGAGGCAGTATCCATAGCCATTCAGTCTTGTCTGGGTTGAGCTTGAGCCTATTGACTCATGCTGCCTGTATCCTGTAGATGGGATTTTGCTTGATAGAGCGGCCTGGATTCTGGCATGCCAGGGCCCAGTGCTGGTCCATGGAGGAAGGTTTGGAGACCCCTGATCTATATCCTTGAAGTTTTGTCATATTTGATCACCCTTAGCCTCTGGAGCAAGTGAGAATAAGTCCAAACCCTCTACAATGTGACTGCTCTTCAAAATATTTGAAGAGACCATATCGCCTCTCAACCTGCTCCTTTGCAAGCTAAACAATGAGTTGTCAAACCCAGTTTTGACCATTTGGTTGAGAGACTTAGTCAAAGGATTTGCTAAAATCAAGATATACTATGTTCATGCCATTCCCCCAGTCAACCAGACTAGGAAGTCTATTATAAGAAATTATAAATTACTCTGGCCTGACGTGTTCAACATACATCCATGTCGGCTCCGTTAGTTAGTGAATTCCTATCTAAGAGCTTTTTATTTTATTTATTTATTTATTTATTTATTTGGTTTTCTTATATGCCGCCCAACTCCCGAGGGAGAGTATAGATATTATACTTCATAAACTGCTCAATGACCTTGCCCAGTGTCACTGTCAAACTTATAGACTGTTGGGTTTCTATTCATCCTCTTTTTGAAAATAGGAACAACATGAGCCCTTCTCCAGTCTTCTGGGATTGGTCTGTTCTCCAGAAGTTCTCAACAATTACAGACAATGGTTTTGCAATTACCTCTGTGAGTTTGTTCAGTACCCTAGGGTGCAATTCATTTGGCTCTTGAGACTAACTCATTTAGATTACCAGTAATTCCCTCCCTTACTCTCTGCTTACCTTGAGCTTCAGTTCACTTCTCTCCACCCACCTAGTAGAGATGAGGGTCAACTGAGAGTTCATTTGTCTTCTGAGAGAGAACAGTTGCAAACTGGGAGTTAAGAAGTTGTGCCTTATCATCCTCTTAGTAGCATAGAACTATTTCCTTTCCTTTCCTCTTTCCTCTTTCCTCTTTCCTCTTTCCTCTTTCCTCTTTCCTCTTTCCTCTTTCCTCTTTCCTCTTTCCTCTTTCCTCTTTCCTCTTTCCTCTTTCCTCTTTCCTCTTTCCTCTTTCCTCTTTCCTCTTTCCTCTTTCCTCTTTCCTCTTTCCTCTTTTCTTTCCCCCCCCTCCCCTCCCCTCCCCTCCCCTGTCCTTTCCTTTCCTTTCCTTTCCTTTCCTTTCCTTTCCTTTCCTTTCCTTTCCTCTTTCCTTGATTAATTAGAATGTGAAAAAAAGAAAAGTTTGGAAATGCATATTTACAAAATTGTATTATATTTGAAATCATATGTCTGCTGTCAAACTACAACAATCTTCTTTCTTCTATTTTCTTTTTACTTCATGCCTCCTGAAGCACTTAGATAGATGAGGTCCTCCTTCTACAGTGTGTCTCAAATGCATATGTAGCTACACAAACTAGTCTGTTTAAATTCACCCTCTATAATGATAAGCATTACTTCAGAAATGTTGACGCTAAATGCTTGATTATACTCCTGTGTCTATGTACTGAATCTGTGCATCTATGTCTTAAGTGTGATTTATTTATCACACATGTACAAACACAAACTTGGGTTGGAAAAAGCAGGCAACCTAGCCTCAACTGAAAATGGATTTTTCAGGTGAACGCTATGCAAGATTTGAAATAAATACAATTAATCCTATTTTTATTCCAAGAACATATAAATTAATTGAACTGAGTGCTTGTGCTTTTTAGTAAATAATCCTGAAACTCATATTTTCTTCTCAAACTGTTGATATACTAGAAGAGAATCTTCTCTTTTACCATATCGGTCACAATAACAATTCACAGGCATGACTACAGACTTTTCAGAGGTACAACTGGACACTTGAGATATGTGCCTATCCCTGAAAATTTCTGGACATTATTTGCAGTAGAGTTTACAAATGAGTGAGCTGCATTTCACAGGTATTTGCTCTTCTTTTAGTTGAGTTCGTCTTTTGCTGAGTCAAACTGTTAGTTTATATAACTTTTGGTTGTAACTTCTCTAGTTGCAACTAAATGTGCCTAGAGCAAAATTATAGAAATACTGGTCAGGCTGAAACATCTAAGAGAATGAAAAAAGGAAACAGTTTCAATAAATTCAGCACCTACCTCAAGTTTATTCCAGACAAATTGGTGGAGCAGTTTGTTTATGAGAAATAAGTACAAATAGTTCCCGACTTATCACTGTCCTTAAAATGATGGTTATAAATCATTGTGGCTTAAACAGAGGCATCATTTGACCAGATATTTTGACAATTTTTGCAGTAGTTATTGTGAACTCCACTATCATTAAGTGAATCAATTTTCCCCAATGGGGAGGGAGAAGAAGCAAACACAAGAAATTGGGGTAAAAATGCAAATTGCAGTCATATGACTGAAGGGAAGGGGTGTGGCCATTATAATTTTGAAAACAGGTTGTAGTAGCTTTTGGGGTGTCTATCGTAACTTTGAACAGGCATTAAGCAACCGTCATAAATTGAGGGCTACCTGCATTGAAACCCTTGCCCTTCATTAAGGTGTAATTCTCCCAGTCAAGAGCAGGTGAAGCCAGAAATCTACAATTTTGTCCACCTGCCATACAGCACACTCTAGTCAGTTCCACCTCTAGAGACCCGGGAAAAATAAGACCCAAACTAGACTGACACCTATCCTTTTGTGAACTTGTTGAGTCCAATAGAAAGTAGAAATACAAAGTCTGGGGTACAAAATCCCTAGATCGGGTTCGGCAACCTTAAACACTCAACAGGCCACAAAGGTCCTAACCGGAAGTCTCCCGTTCAATTATGGAGCCGACTGGAAGTCCGGTTCCCTCACCATAGAGTCTCCTCCTAGTGCAGCGTCCTTTTTCCTCTACCTGTCCTAACTGAAAGCCCTATCAATTGTGGAGCCGACTAGCAACAGGGAGCCACAGCAGAGGGATGAAAGAGCCACATGTGGCTCCAGAGCTGCGGGTTGCCGACCTCTGCCCTAGGTATTCAGTAAGAGAATGGCAAGGAAATGGGGGACTTCTCTTTACTGCCATCTTGTGGTCAGCCTTGTATTTGCAGCCTGGCTATAGCAGTCTAAGAGTTGCCATGGCTTTTTAATAATCTCTTAATCATTTCCCAAAGTTTCAAAAAGAAGGACATTTTTAAAGAAGTGTTGTCAAAGAATTCATGCATTGTGTCTCTGTATCATTACTTCAATACCTGAAGCTATATTTGATGGGTATCACACAACCGTTACAAATTCTTTGGAGTAAACATATAGATTGATCTTAGCTTTAAGTATCAGACTGTAAAAAGCCATGAAGGCAAACTTGGCTCAAAGCTGACATTAATTTTACATATACTGTGCTTAAATAAATGTTGTAGTATTGATATTGTGGCTTAAGTAGCATAGCCTTTGTTTGGATCTGGTCTACAGAATGCGTAGGGGCACTGTTCTACTCCTGACGTTTCTCTGTAACTTCATTTCTCTCTATAGCTATAGATAGACACTATGACTGCATAGGCATCAAGGCAAATTTGTCTGGGCTCAGAAATTAAGTGGGGTTGGCACTATTTGATGTTTGGATAGGATGCTTCCAAGACATTTCAGATGGGTTGGTCAGACTGGCAAGCTAGAAGACATTTAAACCAAGAACTCTTTACAGTCATAGCAGAAGAGTAGGACAAAGGTTTTACACAATATGTCAAATTAAAAATGAAGTACTTAAAAAAAAAGACCTTATCAGCAATATTGAGGAAGCTACTGTATCCACATTTCGTTTTTTCAGTTGTTTAATCACGACAACTTACAAATGAGACGGTGTTTGTTTGTTTTTTCTTTTCTATGTAGAGGGGAAGTTTTGCCACGAACGTTCTTTCTGCCACTTTCAATTCTAATTAGGATTACTCTTCTTAGTTTAACAACTTGCTAAAATGTCTGCCTCTAAATTTTAGCTATTATCACAATGGCTCTGAAGGGTCACAGGGTCTTATTCTCTGAAGCAGCTTGCCTGTGTCTGGCTTACTTCATCTGCAGATGGTTTCAGAGATGATATTGACTCAATAAAATGTATTTTTCTCCCTGATATACATTTTTTTTAAAAAAAGACACTTAGCTGGTGTTCGTTACTTGAAACTTGGCTGTATTAAATGAGACCAACTGCTTTAAACCTCTCGTTATGTGGCTTAAATGCATCATCATCGCATGAGCTCGTTCAGCAAAAATGTTTATCTCGGATAGAATTTTGGATGACTTCAAGATTAGTTCCAGGCTTTTCTCATTTCATAATGTCACCTTTGTTGGAGATCTGAGTTAATGTCTTTTTACTCAGCTCCACCGGCCTTGACATTACAACAAAGCTGGACTTTTCCTTTTAATCGTTAGGTGTGGCCCATGTTTCCATGTTTCCTCGGCTCCTACTGAACCTCTATGAAGAAGGAATAATGATTGGTTCAGTGTTCTTTTTCATGGAGTGGCTCCATAGGGATTGTTCAGAACTTTTGTGTCCTTTCCCATGATCCAACACCTTAAAAAGAATGGGAGAATAGCAATAGCAATAGCACTTAGACTTATATACCGCTTCATAGTGCTTTACAGCCCTCTCTAAGCGGTTTACAGAGTTCAGCATATTGCCCCCAACAATCTGGGTCCTCATTTTACCCACCTCGGAAGGATGGAAGGCTGAGTCAACCTTGAGCCGGTGAGATTTGAACAGCTGAACTGCTGAACTAGCAGTAGCCTGCAGTGCTGCATTTAACCACTGCACCATCTCGGCTGTTGGTTCAACGTTTCCACCATGATTTCATTTCACTTTCAAAGCTCATGGGAGTTTTCAAATACAACAGAGGAATAGCTACTTGATGGCAGAAAAGCTTCTCCTTATGGCATTCACTCACTTCCTTCTCTTCCAACAGCATGTGCACTGAAAAATGTAATGGAATCAGAAATTATGCATTAATAATATCAACCACAATATTTGCCTCTAAGGATAGACTGTATCTAAAAATGTTAGAGAAGAGAAACAAGTTTTACCTGCAAGACAGACACTGAATTGAAAATGGACTTACAAATGATGGGCTACAAGAAAGTTATGGGAAAAGTTGTTAACCTGGACATATAAAAGAAAGTGGCTGATGTTTTAATAATTAAAAGGATTAGGCAAACAATGAACAAAAAGAGTGGCCTGGATAATTTTTCTATTTTGGACTAATTTTCTATATTGGACTTACAGAAAAAGACTTGTTAAAGCTTTGAAGTGAGATGGAACAAAGAAGAAATGAAAAGAAATCAAGTTCTACAACATTATTTGAATGCACTAAAGATTAATATTGTTAGAAGTAAAAGGAAGGGATACAAGGCTGGTTTATTTGATCTAGATTAAAGGGGAACATTGTTCTCTCTGGTAACCTTTAGTGAACTTTTGTAAGACACCAGGACTGAAATGATGAAGCCTTGTAGATTTGTTTATAAGTAAGAGATGATATAGAGAGAGTAGAGATCATGTGTTGTGTTTTAACAGAAGGTGATAAGTTAACAATTAACCAGTGAAACAGCTTGCCTTCAGAAGCTGTAGGTGCTTCATCACTGGCAGTTTTTAAGAAAAGACTGGACAGCCACCTGTCTGAAACGGTATAGGGTCTCCTGCTTGAGCAGGGGGTTGGACTAGAAGACCTCCAAGGTCCCTCCCAGCTCTATTCTGATTGATTAATTGAAAGTTAGTAAACTTGTTTATACTTGCTGAGATTAAAGTTGGGAGTTACTTTATATATTTCTTTTTCTTTACAATATTCTTACTTTTATTTTTTTTTATTATTTATCTCTTTCCTGTTTTCTTCCCTTTGCACCTTTTTCTTTCTCTTTTTCTACATACTTTTAGTTGGATGAGTTTTGACTATTGCATTTATAATCTTTAATAAAATTACTTATTAAAGGCTGAGTCAACCTTGAGCCGGTGAGAACCGAACTGCCAAAATAGCCTGCAGTACCGCATTCTAACCACTGCACCACCGCAGCTCTTACGGTGAATGAGCTCTCAAAATAGGGGTCAATTTTAGAGTCGGGGCAACTGGATGGAGCTGAGCTTTTAGTGGCTGGATGCCCTTCCTGACACCTACACAGAGTTCAAAGCGGATATTTTTTAATTTGCATCCTAGGAGAGAAACTTGCTTTGGTTTCACAAGTTTCCATTCCAATCTTAGAGATGCCAGAAAGGACATGAATACCCACCCCCTCTCCCACCAGACATATGTTGGGAGGAAGACTAAAGGTGTTTTTATCCCTCTCCTGTTAAGAATTTCGCAGGGTGTTGCTTCTGATTTTGAACAGAGGTATAGTATCCTGGCAACTGCAGTTTTCCAAGTTGGCAAGCAATGTTGGGTCATTGACCCATTTGTGTTTGAGAGAAACAAGATGCTTCTTAATTCTTTTGAATTCTTTCAATGCTCAGAATAGCAGAGACTGGCAAGTTTCAACAGTCTGTTAGAGTTATCCTTTAACACTTGAGGAATCTCATGGGAAGAAGAAGTCATGTCACATCTGTGCCACAGTGAATGCAATGTAATTGTGTTTTCTTATTATTTGTAAGCTGCCTAGACTCGCTGTGAGCAAATAGGCGGCTATATAAACTTTCTAAATAAATAAATAAATAAAATTTCTGTGTTAAGACAAGGGCTTGTGACAGTCCTTCTCTTGATTTTGCTGTGCTCAAAAATATTTGCATAATTGCAACCTGTAACCACAGTTGTAACATGGAGACATCCAGGGGTTCAGGCCAGCAGTCAGAATATCCTTTTCCAAATTGCCGCATTCCATCCAGGGGCAAGAAATCAGGAACCGAGGTTGTTCAAATAAGTACAAGTTTATTCCATGAATCCTCTAAACAAGAATCTGAACTACTAATTGTTAGAGCAAAATTGGCACTAGATAAGAATGAATGGAATTCAAGGGTATTGGACTTAGATCTCTTGTGAGCACAAAGGGATTCCAAACTGATGATATGCTTGACTCCTCCCTAGGACTCAGCCTGGTCATCTCCTATATCAAGTTCTTTTATAGCTCCGTTTGTATAATCCCTTAATTTGGGATAGAGTCAGGGCAACTGGATGGAGCTGAGCGTTTACTGGCCAGGTGCTCTTCTTTCCTGACACCTACACAAAGTTCACAGCAGATATTTTTTCTTTGCATCCTAGGAGAGAAACATCTGCTGCTAGCTAGGAGTGACTTCTCAAACTTCTAAGTAGGAGGAAAGTGTCTTCACCACTAGGCCACCATGGCACTCTTAAAAAAAAACCTGTGTGACTGTAGCTATGGATCAATTCATTATCATTGTCTTGCTCTTATCCCCCTAGCTTTTTCCCCCTCCTCTTTCCATCTCCTTAAGCTTGCTGATTCTTTCTCTTTTTTGCATAAATGAAGCAAGGCTATAGAAGTCTCAGTGCTTGGATAACTCATTCTGAGTTAGGAGCAGAATGTACAAATAATACTATTTGCTTTGGTCCTTACATGGTGACCCTTTTATAATACCATAAGACATGCTCTGAACACCTCATTATTAAAGTTTGTTGCAAAATCAAAACCAGAAGCGCACACAGATGACTGATTCAGCTGGATTCAATAACTTCTTTATAAACATAATAATATACAGTATATATGTTCAATACCATTAGTAGAGTTCTTCTTCAATGTAGTTACAGATAGCAGAGAACAGTTAGTTTCATTTCAGCAGAGTGGAAGAGTACAGAGTGGGCAGAGAGCAGAGAGGAGAGAGGATTGGAGCCACACCCAGCCTTAAGCTTAAGTTTTTCGGTTTTGATTCTCTGCACAGACTCAGATGTGGTTAGCTCCCATTGGCTGATTTAGTTGCTATGCCTATTCATTGTCTGACCTTCTTACCATTGGCTCTCCCAGTTCATGAATATCTTAACACTCATCATTTCTAAAAAGAGGGCCACACAGATAAATATTATGTTTATTATTATTTTAACCAATGCTAATCCCACACTTACTTATCAGCTGCTCAAATACCTCCCCCCAATTAACACAACCACAAAACTTAATTTCACACCTTTCCAAGTTTATTGTCCTATTATTATCTTTTCTTTTCTCCCATAACACATTGCTGTGTTGGACTATTTGTCTTTTTACTGTGCTCTTTATTGTGGAGGCCAGTCAAAGATCCATATAAAAATATTTGATTTAATTTGCCATTTGAATTTAATAATTGAGGACGATGTCCTTTAGCTGACCAGGGTGACATGATCACAATGGCTTAGGGCAAATTATGGTTGTTTGAGGACCTGTGGACTTCAACTCCCAGAATTCCTGAGCTAGCCATGCATGCATGGCTGGCTCAGGAATTCTGGAAGTTGAAGTCCACAGGTCCTCAAAGAACCATAGTTTGCCCACCCCTGGCTTAGGACAATGAAGAATGCAATGGAGTTTCCCTAGCTTCTGTTTGCTTGTTTGTTTTCCCATGGCAAACTATTTTGCATTCAGCCAGATTAAATATTCAACACATATTCAAGAGCGCCCTGGATGCCAGCAATGGAGGGACAATTCCCATTCAATCTTGGTCAGCTCTGCACATCTTATAGAGTTTTGCATCTGGCACAGATGGCGATTATTAGCTAGATAAACAAGCCCACGATAAACTTAAGTTGCTGCCGGGAAGAGAGGTACAGCATGATCTGATGGAAAACACAGTAGGAGTTTTGTCATCCGTCCAGCTGCACTATGTAGATATACAGTGCTGGAATTCTCTCCGATAGCCTCCTCTGTCACCCAAGGAAAACTAGAAGCGAAACAACAAGAAGGGTTCAGTTTGAGGTTTTGGCTATTTTCTATTCATGCTGCAAATAACCTCCTACGACTCTGCAGTTAATTACTGAGATATAAAAGAAATGCCACCAAACTTAAAATATGAGAATTCTGTGAGAAAACATCTTTTTAGTTTCCCCAATCCATCTAAAATATCTTTGTATTTAACCATTTTACTCATATCAATTGTGTTTGGATAAATCATCGCTTCCATGGTAGACAGCCAATCAGGAATTTTCAAATAATATTTTTTCTTTACCTCCTGCCATATTTGCATCTAATCATATGTCTATGGAAATATTTTTGTGTTTTATTTTATTTGTTTGTTTGTTTGTTTGTTTATTTATTTATTTATTTATTTATTTATTTATTTATTTATTTATTTATTTATTTATTTATTTATTTATTTATTTATTTATTTATTTATTTATTTATTTATTTATTTATTTATTTATTTATTTATTTATTTATGAATTCTTCTATGCCACCCTACTCCCTCTCTTTCTCCCATAGAAATGTGTGCCATCCCTTTTGTAGATCATGACCTTCCAATGCCAACATCCTTCTATTCCTCAAATTAATCCATTATCTGAGCCATATAATATTGCTGCTTTATAATATAGTCTCCAATCTGGGAGCCCAAAGCCACCTCTACTTCTACTATCTTGTAGGTCAATTATTTTTATTCTCGGCTTCTTGCCTTCCCATATAAATTTCAACATCATTTTATTCAAATCACTAAAAAAAGTTTATCCAATTGTATTGGTATAGTCTGAAAGAGATAGAGTAATTTTGGTAGAATATTCATTTTCATGGTTGCTATCCGACCTAGTAAAGATAATTGCAATGTCCCCCACCTCTCTAAATCAATTTTTATTTTTTGCACTAGTTTCATATAATTGTTTTCCTTAATTGAGGAGCATCTAGCTGTTAAATTAACTCCTAAATATTTAATGGTTGAATTTGATCTGATTTTATTTAATAATATTTCTAAGGTCAAGTTGAAAAGTAGAGGTGACAATGGGCATCCCTGTCAGACTCCTTTCATTATTTGGAATGGCCTTGTGATATCACCGTTTATTATTACATTGGCTTTCTGGGAAGAACGGCGGGGGCGGGAATGGTGGGGCCAGCCAGAGGTGGTATTTGCCAGTTCTGCGACCTACTGAAAATTATCGCTACCAGTTCGCCTGAACTGGATAGAACCGGCTGAATACCACCTCTGTAATCTGTGTCTGTAAATATACATGGTATCTGAGTGATCTAATTTCTCTCCCTGGAAAAATTTTATTTATTTATTTATTTATTTATTTATTTATTTATTTATTTATTTATTTATTTATTTATTTGTTTGTTTGTTTGTTTGTTTGTTTGTTTGTTTATTTATTTATTTATTTATTTATTTATTTATTTATTTATTTATTTATTTATTTATTATTTATTTATTTAAATAGATTTGTATGCCGCCCAACTCCCGGGGGACTCTGGGTGGCTCACAACATGTCAAATCAATTTATCAATATAAAATCATAACAGTTAAAAACTACAAAAGTTAAAAAAACATCTAGCATTCATAACCAGGGGGGAGACCCATATATAGTCTGATTGGTCTCACTTTCACCCCGCCTGCCGGAAGAGCCAGGTTTTTATTGCTTTACGGAAGGCCAGCAGGGTGGGGATAGTCCAAATAATAGAAATAATCTTTTCTGATGACAAGTATCTGATTCCCTCCATATTATCACTAATAAATGGAGCTGATCCTTCCAGTCACCAGCAGACAGCCAATTTGCTGCTGTGTGCATGAACATCTGTCAACTGAGACCATCGTGTGCGTGTTTATGAACCGATACCCAACAAGGACCTCAGAAACGAACAGATCCTGGAGTGATAAAACTGTTATTTGATTGTGCAGTTTCAGGGTGTGATGGAGTGAGGTTGAGCACTGCATGATTTTTTTTAAAAAAAATCTGTGCATAGATTGCTAATTAAACTAATTAGTTTAGAACTCTTCTCCCTAACTCTAGTTTTTTCTTGACTGCAAAGTTGATTAATCTACTGGTGAGTTGATAAATATAACATGTAATTATTGCAGGATGAACTGGGCTTTCTGGAACAGGTCTTTTTTTCTTTCCTTCTTTCTTTCCTTCTTTCTTTCTTCCTTCCTTCCTTTCTTTCTTTCTTTTCTTCCTTCCTTCCTTCCTTCCTTCCTTCCTCCTCCCCCTCCCCCTCCTTCCAAAGCATCAGAGAGCAGGACAAGAAACAGTGGTTGGAAACTAATCAAAGAGAGAAGCAACCTGGCATTAAGGAGAAACTTCCTAACAGTGAGAACAATTAACCAGGCTTGCCTTCAGGAATCATGGCACTTCATCACTGGAGGCTTTTAAGAAGAGACTGGACAGCCATTTGTCTGAAATGGTATAGGGTCTCCTGCCAGAGCAGGGGACTGGACTAGAAGACCTCCAAGGTCCCGCCCAGCTCTATTCTATTCTAATTCTTCCTATCATCCATCCATGATCTATCTATCTATCTATCTATCTATCTATCTATCTATCTATCTATCTATCTATCTATCTATCTATCTATCTATCTATCTATCTATCTATCTATCTATCTATCATCTCTCTCATATCTATCTATCTATCTATCTATCTATCTATCTATCTATCTATCTATCTATCTATCTATCTATCATCTATCCATCCATCGTTTGGAAAATATAATCTGCAGGAGAAAATGGTGATATCTGTGAGAGACTGAAGGGAAAAGAGTTCACTTGAACATAGCCTTTCTATCACAAGAGATTCGTCTATTAATCATCCTTGCTTCTGGGATTTTTTTTAAAAAAATGTTTTTTAAAAAATTAACAGGTTCCATGACCCAGAAAATTTGGAAGCTCTCTGGTTTAGAGAACATATGAGAATGTATCCATTGTTAAGATGCAAAGGGATGGAACCGGTGGTGGGCAAACTGCAGTCAATCAATCTTGCCTTATTAAAGCGTTTCAGAGGAAGTGCATTATGCCTGATTGCAAAGCACTTCTTTGTGTAAATCTTACTTGTTTGTTTAAGCAGGTGATTTGTGGACCAGGATCGCTTTAATGGTATATAATAATATGCTGACATTTCCCAGGGAAATTAAAAAGTAGGAATCTGAAGTTTAAGGGGGAATTGTTTCATTTTTTTTCCTTATTGGAATTATTAATCATGCCACCTCTAGGAAGTCTTGTTGCTCTGCAGGAGATTTGTCCATTGTGCAACTAGATGTATTTTTTTTTCCTTCTCTTTCACAGACAGACAATTTTCCTGCAGAGTCCAATTACATGGGTAGCAGGCAACAGTTTGTTCAAAGGTAAGGCCCTATTAAATAACTTTCTTGGCTTCCCCATTTGCATTCCTGTCAAAATTGTTTGCCAGAGACTACAATTCAAGTCAGGGGCCAAGTAAATACAAATTTGACATGTCTCTCTCTCTCTCTCTCTCCCTCTCTTTCTCCCTCCCTCCCTCCCTCCCTCTCTCTCTCCCTCCCTCCCTCCTCCTCTCTCTCCCTCTCCTCTCTCTCTCCTTGCTCCCTCTCTCCCTCTCTCTCCATCTCCTCCTCTCTCTTTCCTCTCCCCCTCCCTCCCTCCTCCTCTCTTTCCCCCTCACTCCCCCTCTCTCTCCCTCTCTCTCCCCACCCTCTCCTCCCCTCTCTCCCTTCCCCCTCTCTCCCTCTCCTTTCTCTCTCCTCCGCTCTCTCCCTCCCCCTTTCCCTCCCTCTCCCGCTCTCCCTCTCTTTCTCTCTCCCTTTCTCTCCCCTCTCTCTCCCCTCTCCTTCTCTCTCTCTCCTTGCTCCCTCTCTCCCTCTCTCTCCATCTCCTCCTCTCTCTTTCCTCTCCCTCCCCCTCCCTCCTCCTCTCTCTCCCCCTCCCTTCCCCTCTCCTTCTCTCCCTCCTCCCTCCCCCTTGCTCTCCCTCTCCTCCCTCTCCCTCCCTCCCTCTCTCTCCCCTCTCTCTCCTCCCCCTCCCCCTCTCCCTTCCCCCCTCTCCCTCTCCTTTCTCTCTCCTCCCCTCTCTCCCCACACTCCCTCCCCTTCTCCCTCCCTCTCCTGCTCTCCCTCTCTTTCTCTCTCCCTTTCTCCCCCCTCTCTCTCCCTCCCTCTCTCTTGCTCTCTTCCTCTTCATGTCCAAATGTCAGTAGTTCCACGTTCAAGGATCCAGAACGAGCCAGTTTGAGAGACAGCGGGCACGGGGATAGTGACCAAGCAGACAGTGACCAAGATACCAACAAAGGCTCGTGCTGTGACATGTCGGTGAGGGAAGCACTCAAGATGAAAACAACTTCAACCAAAAGCCAGCCGCTTGAACAAGGTGAGTGAAGAAACCATTGCTTGCCATGTCTTTTCAGAGGATCACTTTAGGTGAGCTCAGGACTCCATCAGACTTCCAGAAAATATATCCCAGTTGTTGGTGTGGTATGTGTGGGTGTGCTTTGAGGCTGTGATCTACACACAGAGATACAACATGGAAATCTGTACATGTGTCCACGTGTGCTTTTGTTAGTGTATATAATTATTACAAACATACAATGGAATGACGGGTGAATAGCTTATATCTGGGATGGCCTAAAGTGAGTGGCTTCTGTTATGCATTTAGGAGGGCATGTTTTTAATATGGCATAAGGACCTGTTGTTGAAAAAATGGGAAGAGGAAAAACATTAACAGGACATGCATGGAAAACTTGATTCTTTGGATCCTTGTATTTGTGTCCTTGGATAGTCTCTTATTTTGCACAGTTTGTTGCAATTTTGCTTAGTTTCTCGGGAAGAATCAGGCTGGTTTCACATGACTAAGATGATGGCTTGATCCGTCTTGGGCGGTCCTTCCCAGTGATAATGCCACACACCTCAAGCTTCCTTTGAGTCAAAGATGAAGAATTCAAAGGCTCTTAGCACTGGCTAGTTTACTTTTCTTGGAATAAGTAAAGTGAATCCTGTTTGCTCTTTTTACTTGTTATACTATCAAGCGGAGTGGCAGAGTCGAGGTAAATGTAATAAGAAAAAGGGTTCCTGGATATAAATGGATGTTCCCATAAATTATAAAATAGTTCATTTTAAAATCAAAGGTGCAGACTTCTGCAACTTGTGTGAGTTGTAAAAGTACACTCTTGAGTCTTGAGGAACAGAGGTTAAGATCAGGCGATTTAGACCTCACAAGTAATGGATGATTCAGTCTTGCTTCTATGAAGTTTCTTGTGGTTTTATGGCAGATTTAACTGGCACCCTTTCTATGTTCCATTGTGATATTTTTAATATATTCTATTCTCACTGTTAGGTGTATATGTTTTGGACAGGATTCTAGGCAATTTTCTAGAGACAGACAGAGATCAGGGAGGACATTATCCAGGTCCTCTTAGGTTTACTGTTATCTGTGTCAATTCAGTCTACATGTTTCAAGGTTGCCAGGCATAACATGGCATAGCATGACATAGCATAGCATAGCATAGCATAGCATAGCATAGCATAGCATAGCATAGCATAGCATAGCATAGCATAGCATAGCATAGCATAGAATAGAATAAGGAATGGCATAGCATAGCATAGCATAGCATAGCATAGCATAGCATAGCATAGCATAGCATAGCATAGCATAGCATAGCATAGCATAGCATAGAATAGAATAAGGAATGGCATAGCATAGCATAGCATAGCATAGCATAGCATAGCATAGCATAGCATAGAATAGAATAAGGAATGGCATAGCATAGCATAGCATAGCATAGCATAGCATAGCATAGCATAGCATAGCATAGCATAGCATAGCATAGCATAGCATAGCATAGAATAGAATAAGGAATGGCATAGCATAGCATAGCATAGCATAGCATAGCATAGCATAGCATAGCATAGCATAGCATAGCATAGCATAGCATAGCATAGCATAGAATAGAATAAGGAATGGCATAGCATAGCATAGCATAGCATAGCATAGCATAGCATAGCATAGCATAGCATAGAATAGAATAAGGAATGGCATAGCATAGCATAGCATAGCATAGCATAGCATAGCATAGCATAGCATAGCATAGCATAGCATAGCATAGCATAGCATAGCATAGCATAGCATAGCATAGCATAGCATAGCATAGAATAGAATAAGGAATGGCATAGCATAGCATAGCATAGCATAGCATAGCATAGCATAGCATAGCATAGCATAGCATAGCATAGCATAGCATAGCATAGCATAGCATAGCATAGCATAGAATAGAATAAGGAATGGCATAGCATAGCATAGCATAGCATAGCATAGCATAGCATAGCATAGCATAGCATAGCATAGCATAGCATAGCACAGCATAGCATAGCATAGCATAGCATAGCATAGAATAGAATAAGGAATGGCATAGCATAGCATAGCATAGCATAGCATAGCATAGCATAGCATAGCATAGCATAGAATAGAATAAGGAATGGCATAGCATAGCATAGCATAGCATAGCATAGCATAGCATAGCATAGCATAGCATAGCATAGCATAGCATAGCATAGCATAAGGAATGGAATAGCATAGCATAGCATAGCATAGCATAGCATAGCATAGCATAGCATAGCATAGCATAGCATAGCATAGCATAGCAAACTTTCATCTCATCCAGCAAATTTTGCTCCTTGACATAGAAATGTAATTGACCTCCTAGAAATGTAATTGACCTCATGGACACCTTCTCATCCAAGTCATCTTCCAAACTATGCCAAGATTTCTGCAAAACTTTGGTTGAAAACCAACATTGTTTTGGTGACATAGCGGTTAGAATGCAGCATTGCAGGCAAAACTCTGCCTACCGTCTGGAGTTCGACCCTGACCAGATCAAGGTAGATTCAGCCTTCCATCCTTCCAAGGTTGGCAAAATGGGGACCCAGACTGTTAGGGACAATATGCTGACTCTGTAAAACCACTTAGAGAGGGCTGTAAGCCACTTTGAAGCGGTATGTAAGTCTAAGTGCTACTGGTATTGTTTTGGCCTGAAACAATTTAAAACAGGGGCGTCAAGCTTGATTTCATTGAGGGCCGCATCAGGGTTGTGTTTGACCTTGGGGGGGCAGAGGAGAGTGGTCAGCTTGATGTCACTTGTGTCGGGGGGTGCCTGTGGGGGCATGAACGCTCTGCCAGCAAAATGGGTTCCGTTTTTGGCTGCAACGGCCTCCGGCAACTCTCTGCCAGTGAAAACGGAGCTCGGGAGGGTAGCCCGCGGCCTTCCCAATCTCCATTTTCACTGGCAGAGACACCGCGGGCCGGTCCTTCGCTGTTTCCACGGTGGTCCCGCAGGCCAGATCTAAGCACCCAGTGAGCCGGATTCAGCCCGCGGGCCTTGAGTTTGACGCCCTGATCTAAAAGCATCGATGAAGCCATCTTTGATAAATGATACATATCCTCGGACTTAGTTTTAGATCCTCAATCTATATCCAATGAAAAATAATAATAATCAGTTCTGGAGATACATCTGAAGTAGCTTGCAGAGGAACATGGACTGTTCCAGCAGGCCTTCATTCAACCTTTCTCTTTCAAAACCTATCTCTGATATTGATTGACGCTGCCTTTTACTAGCTTCAGTGCTGATTAATTTCCAAAGATACCGACCACTTCCTTTCCAATGCCAGCTAAATTCAGCGTACCAGCTGTGTCTCCCTATATCGCTGTGAGTGGGATTGTGTGGGGTTGTGAGCTTCGCCTGTTGTCTTCCGAGCAAAGATGGGAAAAACAGCTGAATGGTTGGGTGTTGTTTTTTTTAGTTCACTTTTGCATCCCTGTTAGTCATTTTGGCTTGTTGCGTGCAGAATGAGTCACCGTCCTTAGAATGTTTCTTTTAAAAAAAAGATTAATTAAGCCTTGCTTAATGAGAAGCTATATGTATAATTAAAGCAGAAATATATTTTAAGCTTTCTATTAATTGGTGATTAATTAGAACTAGATTTTGGGGGTTTTTTTGCCTCCAGCACAGTGAGAACTGTAGCACATTCATCAGCAAATCCATGGTTGGCTTCCTTTGCGTGATCATGTCAGGAATGCAATATGTAGAGTATTTAAGATGTTCCTTTGGCATTTGTTTTAGATAGGTTGCAGAGACAATCACATTCTTTATTTCGCTTCCAAGTGATACATGCCAGAAAAGACATTCCTCCCCACCACCATCCCATCCCTGGCCCCTTTCACACAATGAATCTCTGTTTATAACTGGATAGTGATCTAGAAACATGCAAGATTATTCTTGGTTTCCCTTTGAAAGATCTCTTCTAAAACACTGCAAAATACAGGTAGCCTTCGAGTTACGACAGTTCATTGAGTCACCATTCAAAGTTACAAAAGTGACTTATGAGAGTAGTGGTTTTCACTTACCTTCGCTACCGGTTGGGAACTGTGAACGTGCATGCGCGCTCACTTCGCTTGCGTGCGGCGCTTCTGCGCATGCATAGATTGTCCGTGATGACGTCTGGGCGGGTAGGCGGAGCCTCCCGCCACAGCCGCTACAAGTTCGCCCAAACCGGGGTGAACCGGTAGCAACCTACCACTGACTTATGACCATTTTGCACACTTACGACCTTTGTAGCAGCCCCAGGATCGTGTGATCAAAATTCAGATTTATTTATTTATTTATTTTGTGAGATTTATATACCGCCTCACAGTGCAAGCACTCTCTAAGCGGTTTACACCAGTAAGCAATGTATATTTATATTGCCCCCAACAATCTGGGTCCTCATTTTACCTACCTCGGAAGGATGGAAGGCTGAGTCAATCTTGAGCCGGTGAGATTTGAACCGCTGACCTGCGGATCAGTGTCAGCTAAAGTGGCCTGCAGTACCTGCCTCTAACCGCTGCGCCACCTCGGCTCTTAAAGATGCTTGGCAATCGTTTCATACTTATGACCGTTGTAGGGTCCCAAGGTCCGGTGGTCACCTTTTGACAAGCAAAATCAACGGGGAAGCCAGATTCCACTTAACAACCGTAGCACTAACTTATCAACTGCAGTGATTCACTTAACAATGGTAGCAAGAAATGTCGTAAAATGGGGCAAAACTCACTTCACCGCAGACATGTTGGGCTCAATTATGGCCGTACTACGTGTTTGATACCATAGAATATACACAGCAAGGTTTCCAAACTGTTCTACACGATAAGAGTTGCACCCAGATAAAGCCTCCATACCCATTGGAGGGAATTATGGAAAAGTTTGGTTGGCCACGAAGCATTCTCCATCTTTTTCCATTCACCAAAATTCACCCCCTCTTGAATTTGAAATAGCTTCTCAAAGTTCTATTCAAACTGTTGCATGGGTGGGCTTCTGAAATTAGACCTGAAAAGTATGTTGGTATTTTGGAAGGTACTTCTTAGGACCATGCACATTTTGAAAATGGTTATGAAGTGTTTTGGACCTCCTATTCCATCAGATAAAGTGGTATGGTTATATCTTCATTTTGCTCAGCGTAACCCAAGTAGAATCTTTTTCAAGAGGCAACCTGGACTTTCTGGTTTTTCTTTGAATGTCTTTGAAGACATTTTGCTTCTCATCCAAGATGTTTTTTCAGCTCTGACTGGATGGTGGGGACTGGAAGGATTTATACTCCTTGCAGACAGCTGGTCATTTGCGTTCTTTCAGAGTTGCTGAGGCCACCTGGAGGTTTATCTGTGTCTTTATCTGTGATAAACCTCCAGGTGGCCTGAACGACTTTCTAAAATGATGCAAATGGCCAGCAGTCTGCAAGGAGTATAAATCCTTCCATTCCCCACCATCCAGTCAGAGCTGAAGAAGCTTCTTGGATGAGAAGCAAAACATCTTCAAAGAAAAGAAAAAAAAACACCAGAAAGTCCAGTTGCCTCTTGAAAAAGCACCTTTGGGACAACCATGATCTGGATGACTCAGAATCTCCATAGACAACCTAAGTTAGAAGTTTATAACATATACTGAAACAGTTGAAGATTATTCAACAGCTATCAGAAGATGTCTTGGTTGATTAAAGAGTCCATCTGAGTGGATTCTCAAATATAAGCCAACTTCTTTTGCCAGTAGTCATACTGCACAGTGCTTCCTCCATCCACAAAGCTCTAGAGCACTGTTTCCCAACCTTGGCAACTTGAAGATGTTTGGACTTCAACTCCCAGAATTCCCCAGTCAGCGAATGCTGGCTGGGGAATTCTGGGAGTTGAAGTCCAGATATCTTCAACTTGCCAAGGTTGGGAAACACTGGTGTAGGGTCTCCTGCTTGGACCGGGGGTTGGACTAGATGACGTACAAGGTCCCTTCCAACTCTGTTAATCTAACCCACTTCTAGATTAATCTAATCTAGAAAGGGAATTGGCTAACTCATGCTGGACAGCTCTATCAAGGTTTATGAGCCTTGACGATTCGATGTAATCTCCAACATGCCTCCAAATACTTCTGGAAGTTGAAGTCCAGATATCTTCAAGTTGCCAAGGTTGGGAAACACTATCTAGAGGAAGTATGAAATGTTTGTAGTGAATAACAGAAGATGTCAATTTTTTTGATGTAAGTCCTGTTTATCTCAGTAATGAAGACCTTCATATTAGATAATATGGTGATAATATAATCAGGCTGTTGTTAATAGAAAGTTATTCCCACCATATTTTCCTTTGCCTCTAAGTAATTTTTTGAGTAAACTTCACTTACTTTTAACTCACGATGGGCATCAGATACTAGTTAATGTCACTCAATTTTGAATCTCCAAAGACATCCCTTGCAACACAATTATAATATTTTATTGGGTGGGATTCACTGAACTAGAGGGGTGTCTGAAACATTTCCCCTGGTTTAGCATTTACTAGTCTTATCTCGGAAGCAGTTGACTTAATTCCTACAGAGGTATTTTAATTTGTATAATCTAGAGATGGTCAACAGACCATATTTGTAAGAGCCGAGATGGCGCAGTGGTTAAATGCAGCACTGCAGGCTACTGCTAGTTCAGCAGTTCAGCTGTTCAAGTCTCACCGGCTCAAGGTTGATTCAGCCTTCCATCCTTCTGAGGTGGGTAAAATGAGGACCCAGATTGTTGGAGGCAATATGCTGACTCTGTAAACCACTTAGAGAGGGCTGTAAAAGCACTATAAAGCGGTATATAAGTCTAAGTGCTATTGCTCTTGGAACTCCTTGGAATCTAATCTGGTCATGACTACTAGCATGTTATCAGAAGTCCAATATGATATGACACACAAAACCTGGTTTTCACTTTCAAATTCTGGAGGAACTCATGAGAAACCCCAGCATCTTCATGGTAGAGAAGTCCCTGAGGCTTAATCATTGTGTACATTTTGGAAGGGATAGGGGTATATAGTATAAAATAGAAATGACTAACTTAACTGGTGGTGGTGTGGTGGCTCAGTGGTTAAGACACTGGGCTTGTCAGCTGGAAAACTCGAAAGCTGGTAGCCCAGGTTTGAGACCCCAGCGTCACGACCGGGTGAGCTCCCGTCCTTGCCTCAGCTCCTGCCAACCTAGCAGCTCAAAAGCATGCAAATGCAAGTAGATAAATAGTGTCATGGCCCCGTTGGAGCCTGAATCTACGGAGGAAGACAAGCCAGAGCTGGGACCGAAGGAGGTCGAGGGGGCAGCTTCGTTGGCTCCAGAGGAATGTGGGGAGAAGCAGCCCTGGGTCCCTTGGGTCTTGGACGGATTGCCAGCAGGGAAGAGTAGGGGCAGGACAACCAAGAGAGGGGGAAAGATAGGGCAGGCAGTGGAGATGAGGAGCGACGGAGCTCAGGCAACGAGCAAGGATTGCACCCTCCTGATCCCCAAGCACGGAGAGTGGAGAGGAGACAGGAGCAGCACTGGCCGACCCGATAACTCGGGAGGAGGGCGTCCCACCCCTCTTCACAAGGCACACCTGGGGACGGAGACTTAAGGAGACACTGTGGGGAGGGGCATTTGTCAGGAACAAGTGCTGAATACATGGAGTTTTGTTTGCTGTTGCTGACATCTGGATCTCGCTGGACTTCGTGCCTTATTGCTGCTTTGTTCCTTTGCCTCGCTGGACTTCTTGCCTTGAAGCTGTTGGGCTAACAGGGTTTTGCTGGACTACTCGCAGCCAGAGGCTGCTGGAGGTGTTTCTGTGAGCGTTTTGCTCCGGGACTTTCCATAAACATGGGAGTGTTTGGGGGAAAGTTGGAACAATAAAGGGGAGTTTGAACTGTCAGCTGGCTGTGTTGCCTCCGTGCCTTGTCCTGGGTCATCACAATAGGTACCACTTTGATGGGAAGGTAACAGAGCTCTGTGACATCTTGTTGGCCACTGACCATGGCAATGGTCTTGAAACAGAGATGAGCATAGCCCCCTACAATAGGCAACAACTAGGGTGTAAGATCCACAGGGACTCCTCCCAGGGGTGAAATTCAAAATTTTTCCCTACCGGTTCTGTGGGCGTGGCTTGGTGGGCATGGCAGGGGAAGGATACTGCAAAATCTCCATTCCTTCCCCCCTCTTGGGGGAAGGATATTGCAAAATCTCCATTCCCACCCCACTCAGGGCCAGCCAGAGGTGGCATTTGCCGGTTCTCCGAACTACTCAAAATGTCCACTACCGGTTCTCCAGAACCTGTCAGAACCTGCTGAATTTCACCCCTGACTCCTCCTTAACTTAGCTCAGAATCCTTGGCAAGGCTGTTTATATTTTACAATTAAATCCAAACCTATTTTCATTTCACGCGACAAGGTTGGTTTAAAAAAAGGAAGCACCGATGAAGACAAAAGCTCAAGAATATCTTCTCTCCAGGAAACACTGTTTAAAATAAATAAATAAAGGTGCTTTTGATAAATCTTGGCAAGCAGCCCATTGCAGGGAAAGAGAACGGTTGTAAAAGAAAACATAATTACAGAGACAAAAGTCTTGTGTAATAAGCAAGCATGCTCACTTTAAGTTAGCTTCATTTTCTGTAGGAAGCTTCTGCCTACAAATTTATTAAATTAAAAAAAACACCCTTATTGTCTGATTCTCTCTGATACATTGGCTTTGCTAAGCAGCTTCCTTATGTTTATTAATCTTTAAGGGGAATTTTTCAGCTTGACATTTTCTTGTGGCCTTTTTTGTAAATATTGCCCAAGAGAGACAGAGAGTGGAAGAGATAGCATTTATTTCCTTTCCCCTTTTTTCTTACTATTCTTATTATTTAATTATTTGCTATTTTTATCTGTAAACTATCCAGAGTCACTTAGATAGTGAGATGGGCGATGCCTAAATTTGACCAATAAATTAACTAAATACATACATTTGATTTACGTGGCTGTCCATTTCACTGAGACCGTTCTTTAGGTTCTTTCAGAGATTAAGATACCAACTTGATATCTTTAGCCTTGAACAGTATGAATAGATACATGAAACTATTCGCCAGTGTAGTTCTAGGCAGCTAATAAAAATAGCTTTCCTTTAAAACTTATAATTAAAGTTCTGTTTTCCTCTGTAAATGGATTATTCTTATCAGAGGTGGTATTCAGCTGGTTTGGACCGGTTCAGGTGAACTGGTAGTAGCGACCTGCGGGTGGGGGTGGCCTTCTGGTTTTTGGCGTGCATCAGAGGTGGGTTCCTGCTGGTACGCTCTTACCTGTTGGTCGCCGCAGAACCGAAGAAGCCCGCTTTCCCCTGCCCGCCTAGACGCCGCCATTTGCATTCTTTTGCCCTCTGCTCATGCGCAAAGCGTTCTGCTTGCGCAGAGGGCAAAAGAACGCAAATGGCGGCATCCAGGCGGGCGGGGGAAGCCCCATGCTGTGAACACCACCGGCTTCTTCGGTTCTGCGGCGACCAACAGGTAAGAACATACCGGCAGGAACCCACCTCTGCCGTGCATGCACTCCCATTTTAGCACTCGGTGCTGAAAAGGTTCACCAACACTGTTATAAGGGATTTCCAGTTGACCAACAATGTGGATGTTGTTGTTTTTCCTGCAATCAAATAGGTTAATTTAGTCACCTTCACAAGTTCTATCTTCTTCTTCAATCATTCTACGTTGTGTGTAGTGTTTAGCCTTTCCTCTTTTGATCATTTAATAATCTCTCTGCAATATTCATATATAAAAACTGAGTTCTTTTCTCTAGTTGCTTTTCCATTAATTTCAAAAAACATGTCTCTGGTTTCAGTTATACTTTAACCTTTAAAATCTTTTAAATTAATGCATGCATTTCTATCCAAAATGTTTTTGGTTTATTTTTACATGTACATCAAACATGATAAAAAGTTTTTTTTTACTTCATTCCATATCTCAGCACAATTATTTTGAAATAACATACAATTCATATTTGTCATCGTTCTGCCCAAATATCTTACCTTCGCAGTCTTGAAATCTGTTTTTATTTATCTGTTCTCTTTGATCTTATAACTTCATACTTTATGTTAACATCTTTGTCTTTTGTTTATTAATTTAAAAGCCTGCTAATGATCCACATTATTTTAATTTGCTCATTAAAAGTTCAATTTTCTTAAAGACTCTGCCAAAATCAAAACCAGGTCATCCGCAAAAATTTGTACGACTCTTTCTTAATCTTTACACCTTTGATCTTCTCATTTTGGTTTGAATCTCTAACATTTCAAGAACTAAAATAAATAAGAGAGGAGGCAGGGAGCAATTTGTCTTGTTCCTTTTTATATCTTACATGATTTTAATTCAATCTTCATTAATGATTATTCATGCTGTCTGTGAGACGTAAATCGTTTTCGCTCATTTTATAAAATTCTGCCAAAGATCTGATGTTCCATAACCTTGAAGAAAAAACTCCAGTTTGAACTGTCAGAAGTGTTCTTTGCATTTTTGAAGATCAATGCAGTTTGCTTTTTTGTTACATTATTTCAAAATATCCAATAGTTCTAACATTATCTTTCAAAACAAGGTCGTTGTTTTATTTTGGGGGGGGGGTATTTTGTTATTTTCTCCATAACTTTCTCTTCTCTTCTGCTTTCTCCGAGTTCTGCCACATTCATTATCCAGATCTTTTTGTCTCATATTGATAATTGTTAAGTCTGGGGTGTTATGTGGCAGGGTCTTGTCTGTTTGAATTCTAAAGTCCCAAAGAACTTTAGCTTCTTCGTTTTCTATGACTCTGGCTATTTTGTGGTTCCACCATTTCTTGCCTGCAGGAAAATATTATTTCTGCAGATACTCCGATGTACCATTGTTGCTGCTTTTTCATGTCATTGTTTGCAGTCAGTTTATGTGATCTTCTTTCAGCAGCTAACCAAGTGACCCTTGGCATAGCTAAATATCTAAGGAGATTCTCAGTCATCCAGGTCATGGTTGTCCCAAAGAGGACAAGAGGCAACTGGACTTTTTGGGTTTTCTTTGAAGAGGTTTCGCTTCTCATCCAAGAGGCTTATTCATCTCTAGGATGAGAAGCGAAATGTCTTCAAGGAAAAACCAGAAGGTCCAGTTGCCTCTCGAAATAGCACCTTTGGGACAAGTTATCCTTGGTTTCGTCAGCTTCTTTGCAGAGGTGGCATTTGCTGCCTGTTGCTGTCTTCTCGATTCTGGCATTGAATGAATTTGTTCTTGACTTTTGGTCTTGGTCAACCAGAATTAACCCCACTTTCTCTTTCTTCAACTTTCCTTCCTTTAGCTAATGCCAGTTCTTGTCCTTATCTGTTTCGCCTGCTAGTTTGTTTTATGTATTATCTTGAAAAAAATTAGTAATAATCCCAAATATAAAAGGAACTTCCAATTTGTGTAGCAAAGCACAATCAGTGTCACTAAGAAATGTTTGTTTTTCTGCTAATGATGTTGAAAATATTTTCGTTTCATTTTAATAACTCAGCATGTAACTTTGTTGCTAGCCAAACTAAATTTGTATATACTTAAATGACAGATTAACTAGTTATCTCAGTGATGAAACCAAACATTAAGGACATTAAGGACATTTTTATGGAGCTTCTAAGAATATACCAAATATTCATCTGTTCTTTCATCCTTTCTCAAAGGATTTGAACGACAAATTTGGAGACTTACTTGCGATAAAAAAAAGTCTCTATGCACATGTGAAGAGTTATCGGTCAAGGTGTTTGTGATTAATGAAGAGACTGAAAGAAAGAGATCTATTTAACTCTCTATGTAAACCCATATGAAACTGAATTAATTGAGAGTTTCATTGGAAAACAAGAGTTCTAATAAATAAATATGCATATTACTATTAGTACTATTTTTGCTTCCTTTTGCCATAGTTGTTCTCTTTCTGTTTGCAGGTTTTTGTATTTTGCAATTTTTTATTTTTTATTAAACTTTTACAAAAGATAACAACTAATAAAGTGAGAGAGAGAGAGAGAGAGAAAGAGAGAGAGAGAGAGAGAGAGAGAGAGAGAAAGAGAGAGAGAGAGAGAGAGAGAGAGAGAGAGAGAGAAAGAAAGAAAGAAAGAAAGAAAGAAAGAAAGAAAGAAAGAAAGAAAGAAAGAAAGAAAGAAAGAAGGAAAGAAACAAGCTTCCAATTTTATCTTCAAAACCATTCTTCCATGTAGATTTCTTTATTATTCTTCACCTATAGACAGAATCTTGCCAAACTAAAGCAAAACTACCGGTCACATAAAGCATATCCTCAAAACTACAAATCATAAGTGATTTTTTTTGTTTTTTTTTCTACTAGGCGACTATAACGGATTTCCATAAATTGAAAACAAATAAATATATTAAACAAACAAACAAACAAACAAATTGCAATTCAGCTTTGAAAACTTAGCTTGTCTCAGATCCCTAAAAACCTAGCTTTTAGTGTGAAGCCATTAAACTACAGTATTTATTGACCGATTCCTGCATCTACTGTATAATCTGTACAGGCAAAGTAACCTTTCTTTTAAAACACACACACACACACACACACACACACACACACACACACACACACACACACACACACGATATACCATTTGCAAAGAATTATTAACTGACCTCAGAAGCCAAGGTCTTGCACTTCTAATTTCCATATCCATTCCAGTTTCCAACTGAAACAGCTGCAATGAGCTTGGTGATGTGTTTGGACTAGGTTTTTTTTCCCCTGCTTGTAGAGTTGAGAATTTGGAGAATTTGGAGTTTTATGCTCAGATACAGTCAAGATCTAATGTTATTGATTAGGGATAGAACAGTTCCTTGTGCAGAAACTTAGCTGGAGGAGTTTTATGGCAGAAACGTATGTTTTTCCTTGTTTCTTTGACACGCAATTCCCCCTTTCCTTTGGCAGTATGGTGTTAAATTAGTGGATTTTTGCAGTTTTGGGTCAAGGGAAAAGCTCTATGAGGGCAGATATTGCTCTGCTATCCAGAATCTGAAAAGCAAGAGACACAGTTCAGCTATGGTTAACCTTTCTGATTTTTTTAAAAGTAAAGGAATCGTTGCTATTTTAGTTTCTACTACTAAAATCAATGAAACCTACAAATGCATCATGCCAACTGTGCATTTTTTAAAAAAGAAATCTATCCCCCACTTGGAAAAAAAAACCCCAGCCAAGCAAAGTGGTTCAGCATGATAGAAGAAGGGGGAAAAAAGAGCAAATATGCAAACTTTAACCCTCAGGATTCACAGTTTCCAGAATTCATGGATACGCTTCAGTTCATTAGTTCTCCGTGGACTGCTACTTCCAGTTAAAGAGTTTAGGTGACCCTATTAAACTGTATTGCACTGTGAAGGTGTGAAAGATCTATGATCGTTTGCCGTGAATGGTCCGTCGTGTTCTTTTAAATACAATTCCCTGGATTTTTACGAGCAAAATGTGATGAACCAATTAAACCAATGAGGCTAATGGGATCTTGAATTTGAATCTGCAGGTCACATGCAGGTCTTCTTCAATATTGCTTGTACCATAGTTTCTTTGAGAAAGCAAAGACTACAAATCTTGAAATCCTATAGTAGAGCCTATAGTAGGCAGTCAGGGTTGAAGTCAATGGTGGGTTCCTACCGGTGCGGTCCACTCTATAGCACCGGTAGCGGCCCACTGGTGATGTCACAGTATCGGTGCAGTCGGTTGCCGGTGCCTGGGCTCCGCCATTTTAAAAAATTTTCTTCTGTGCATGCCCAGAAGCCGAGTTTCCGGCACTGTGCATGCGCTGCCTTCCTACCCCACAGTGAGTCCAAGCCGGGGAGGATGGCTGAGGGAGCGCATGAGATGCTGAAAGAATGGGCGGCAGGAGCTATCTCTGTTCCCCTCCCTTCAGCAGTCCGAGAAGCCACCAATGCGCGGTGATGATCCCAGACATTTTTGAACATTCAAGGCTTCTCGAGCTGCTGAGGGGAGGGGGAACGGGCGGCAGGAGCCTAGGATCATCGAATGGGGAGAAGCATTCAGGCTGGATGGAGCCTCCTAGAAGAACCACTGCCGCGGTCTTGCTGCTCCCACTGCGGGCGGCTGCATTGTGGGTGGGCAATGCCCCCCCCCCGCTTCTCCGGCCACTGCCAAGCTCCCAAGGCCCACGCCCACCCAGTCACATGGCTGGCAAGCCACACCCACAAAATAAGCCACGCCCACAGAGTGGTAGTAAAAATATTAGGAACCCGCCCCTGGATGAACCAATTAAACCAATGAGGCTAATGGGATCTTGAATTTGAATCTGCAGGTCACCATGCTGTCTCCTTCAATATTGCTTGTACCGTAGTTTCTTTGAGAAAGCAAAGACTACAAATCTTGAAATCCTATAGTAGAGCCTATAGTAGGCAGTCAGGGTTGAAGTGTAGATATTTTGATGTTCTCTGAGCTTGGCTGCAGGAAAAGAGATTCTGAAATCTAGGCTTTTGCCATGATTCTCAATCAGGAGGATGTCTTTCATCAACAGCTTTGAGCAAGGACCTTCAAAATCCTAGTTGATAGCAAGGAGATGTTCTTCATGATTTCCAACATTTCCAATTTTAAAAAAGTGAGAAGGTCATGATTGTCTAAGTTCAGTTAATCAATGAGTAACCCACTCCTCTTTGGCAATACCTGATTCATATACAGGGGGTCAATTTACAACCTGAGGAACTCCAATAACAATAGGTCCCTTCAAATGGCATTGTGACCTATCTCCTCTCTGTAAAAAAAAAAAAAATCCTGAATCTTTTCAGTTAAATCAGGAGTGGCCAAACTATGGTTCTTTGAGGACCTGTGGACTTCAACTCCCAGAATTCCTGAGCTAGCCATGCATGCATGCATGGCTGGCTCAGGAATTCTGGGAATTGAAGTCCACAGGTCCTCAAAGAACCATAGTTTGGCCACCCCTGAGTTAAAGTATTTCAATGGAGAGATGGTCTTAATGTCTTTCATCATTTGGTAGTGGACACGCTGAGTATGGCCTAATTTGGGAGCCCCTCCTAAAATAGCACAACCTGTGAAATGTTGTTCACCATTACTTCCTCCTATAGGTTTTTCCCCTTGGACAGAGCATCTTCTCTCTCATTCTCATGGTGCCCCTAACAAGAGTAGCTGTCAACTCCTTGTTCTGACTCCACCTAAGAAACTTTATCCACTCCAAGTTGGTTATCCCTAACAAGGTCAGGTAAGACGCTGCCTTGCTCTTATATGTTAGGACTTGCACGCAATGAGCATTCTGTATTTTCCGTCTAACTTAGAGAACTAGAGAGAAAAGAATGGGATTGGGTTGTTGGAGAAAGAGACTGCAGGCGTACAGGTATGGCCCTCAGGGGTGGGTTCCTTCTAGTTCGGACCGGTTTGCCCGAACCGGTAGTGACCTGCTGGTGACATCATGATGATCATGATGATGTCACCAACACGGTTCAGTTGGTGCCAGTCCATGGGCGCTGCCATCTTTTTAAAAAAATTTTTTTGATTTTTTGATTTTTTTTTAATTTTTTTAATTTTTTAAAATTTTTTTTTTATTTTTTTGATTTTATTTTTGAGTTTTTTTTTCTTCTAAGCATGCGCAGAAGCTGAGTTTCCGGCACTGTGCATGCAGTCACCATCTTGTTTATGACTTTTTTTTATTTTTCGGCACTGCGCACAAGGCACACCCATGCAGTGTGGGAGGAAGCAAACCAGCAGCGAGGTAAGTTAGAACCCACCCTTGATGGCCCTACTTTATTTTGATTGCAGATTACACCAACTGGGCAAGCAATAAGGTAAACACACACACACACACACACACACACACGCACACACACACGCACACACACACACACACAGAGAGAGAGAGAGAGAGAGAGAGAGAGAGAGAGAGAGAGAGAGAGAGAGAGAGAGAGAGAGAGAGAGAGAGAGAGAGAGAGAGAGAGAGAGAGAGAGAGAGAGAACGAACCAGTGCAATGAGTTTGGCTGAACCAAAGGTGCTTTTTTCAAGAGACAACTGGACTTTCTCTTTTTTCTTTGAAGATGTTTTGCTTCTCATCTTGGAACTGAAGAAGCTTCTTGGATGAGAAGTGAAACGTCTTCAAAGAAAACCCAGAAAGTCCAGTTGCCTCTTGAAAAAAGCACCTTTGGGACGACCATGACCTGGAAGACTGAGAATCCCCATAGGCAAGTTTGGCTGTAATTATTTGGGTACAACGGAGGCAAGTAGAATGGATGATATCAATCATTTCCCCATTATTCCTTTATTACATTTCTGTGTGACCACAAATAGACGGTAGTTGGGAGAAGATCAAAAAATGGGATATATATTTATATTATATTTCCTTGAAAAGTGCAGGAGCTCCCCAACTAAGGTCCCCGACTACACAGCACCCCAAAATCAAATGCAAACGAGCTAAGATTAGAAGGATCAGCATGGCTGCCTCGCTCATGCTGAAGCAACATAGTGGGGGTCTCAATGGAGAGGTCTGTTTCCCCCACATTTCCTTCTGACTCTGGATAAGGAAGAATTGTTACACGGGGATTCTGCCAAGTCAAAAAAAACTTGCCACAGATGTTGGACAGGTGCATTGATTTTCTGTTTAAAACCTCACGTTGTTAATAATTAGTTTTTATTTTTAGATTTGTTTAGCTTTCTGCTGGTTTCATTTAGGCACCTACCCGTGCTGATATTAAATCTGCAAAAAGGAGATTATCAGAAATAGGGGCCTGGGGACAGTATCTGCATTTATGGCTGAATGGAAAGCCCTTTTTGCACAAAACTGAGGAAAATGCACTTATGGCTTGAAGTTTGGAAGTTTATTTCTATTTCTTTTTACCTTTTTATCGCATTTTTCCTTTCCTTTCCTTTCCTTTCCTTTCCTTTCCTTTCCTTTCCTTTCCTTTCCTTTCCTTTCCTTTCCTTTCCTTTCCTTTCCTTTCCTTTCCTTCCCTTCCCTTCCCTTCCCTTCCCTTCCTTTCCTTTCCCTGTTCTCTTCCCATCCCATCCCATTCCATCTTATCCCTTCCCTTTCCGGATATGTAGTATTACTTCAACTGTCATGGTTTCCCCCCTGAGAATTAGTGTATGTGAATATGCTGAAAATAATTCAGATTATTAACCTTTCTTAACCATGCATGCTCCTAGACTAAAGTGACCAGATTTTTTTTTTTTAAGCAGGACACCGAAGGGGGCGGGGCCGCCTGGACGCCGGGTTTTGCCCTCTGCGCATGCGCAGAACGCTGCGCATGCGCAGAGGGCAAAAGACCGCTAATGTCATTTCACAAGAGCCGTTCGCGTGCAGGGCAGTTTATAAATAGCGGCCGCCAGGTAGGGAGCCGGCCGGGGTTGCGCAGGGCTGGGGGAGGCTCGCTAGCCCGGCAGCTCCGGCCGCAGGAAAGAGCGGGGGGGGGTGCCGTACTGGGAAGGGCCAGCAGTCGCCGCCGCCTGAGGGGGCCACCCCCCCCCGCCCGCCCGCCCGCTTCGCTGCAGGGGACGCTGCACCGGATCCCGAGTCGCGCCGGCTCTCCCGCGGCCACGATGCCCGCCGACCTGATGGAGAAGAGCTCCCCCTCGCCCGCGGCGGCCATCCCGGCCAGCGCCGGAGGAGTCAACGCAGGACGCCCGCCCGCCGCCCACAGCTGAGAGGCCTGCTGCTGCTGCTGCTGCGGCTGGGCCCCCAGTCCCGGCGGCGGGAAGGCTGCGGCGGCGGCCCCAGCCTGCTGAGCCAGCGCCGGCCCGAGGGTCATGGATGCGACTCCTTCGCTCGGGCCGCCCCGCCCACCGCGACGCCGGCCTTTTCGAGAGGGCGGGGCTGCATCAGGCGCCTCTCCACCTTCCAGGGGCGGCCCGAGCGAAGGAGTCGCATCCATGACCCTCGGGCCGGCGCTGGCTCAGCAGGCTGGGGCCGCCACCGCAGCCTTCCCGCCGCCGGGACTGGGGGCCCAGCCGCAGCAGCAGCAGGCCTCTCAGCTGTGGGCGGCGGGCGGGCGTCCTGCGTTGACTCCTCCGGCGCTGGCCGGGATGGCCGCCGCGGGCGAGGAGGAGCTCTTCTCTATCAGGTCGGCGGGCATCGTGGCCGCAGGAGAGCCGGCGCGACTCGGGATCCGGTGCAGCGTCCCCTGCAGCGAAGCGGGCGGGCGGGCGGGGGGGGGGTGGCCCCCTCAGGTGGCGGCGACTGCTGGCCCTTCCCAGTACGGCACCCCCCCCCGCTCTTTCCTGCGGCCGGAGCTGCCGGGCTAGCGAGCCTCCCCCAGCCCTGCGCAACCCCGGCTGGCTCCCTACCTGGCGGCCGCTATTTATAAACTGCCCTGCACGCGAACGGCTCTTGTGAAACTTGCCAAACTTGTGAAGAGCCCTTGCAAAGCCGTGCCCTCCGAAAATTGTATTTGTCTTTCGCCCCCCATGAGCCGCGGCCGGCCGTCCCTGCAGGGGAGAGCCCGCCCCCCAGCCCTCCCTCGCCCCTTTCAAAAAATCGGGACTTTTTAAGAGGGCGGGCGGGACGCGGGACAAACCATTAAAAAGCGGGTCTGTCCCGCCAAAATCGGGACGTCTGGTCACCTTATCCTAGACCTCATGGTCTGTCCTTCTAAAGAGAAGTGACTATTACTTTGCCGGAAACCTATAAAAGTACATATTCATTCAGCGAAATAGGGATCCTGCTGTAAATATTACGGAAGCTTCCTATACCTCTAATTAGAATAATAAAATCCCAGAGTTGGAAAAGGCCATTTAGGTGGGTCTCAGTTACAAAATTATGAATACTTGATGGGATATATTTTGGAAGGTGTAAAGATACTGAAGTTGCTCACAGTAAAAAAGAAAAAAAGAAAGAAAAAAAAAAAGAAAGCACCAGGCTTACATTTTGGCCCTGGATAGAAACATAAAAGTCCCATTTTCTTGCTTGTTACCTCTCCATTTCTACTGTGTAGCTCATTACCATTCTTGAAAAAATCCTTAACCCATAATTTCCATAAAAGCAATGAAAATGTACTTACTTTACTTGCTTGGTCATGGAACGCTATTAGAATTAAATTGATGGCCTATTTCTTATGTGGGTGGGCGCCTGTGTGCATGTCTATATATCCAATTATGTAAGTTACAAAATTAGAGTGTGCATGTAATTAAATGTGACAATGGGCCTTTACTTTCATAAAGTGCTCAGGAGAGGAAAATATAAATCACACAATTTCTCCCTCCCTCCCTCCCTTCCTCATCTGTCTGTCCTTCCTTCTTTCCTTCTTTCCTTCTTTCCTTCCTTCCTCCCTTCCTTCCTCCCTCCCTTCCTTCCTTCCTCCCTCCCTTCTCATCTGTCTCTCCTCCCTCCCTCCCTCTCTCCCTCTCTTCATCTGTTTCTCCTTCCTTCCTTCCTTCCTTCCTTCCTTCCTTCCTTCCTTCCTTCCTTCCTTCCTACCTACCTACCTAACTACCTACCTACCTACCTACCTACCTACCTTCTAAACAAAAAAAGTGTACACATGGATTGCTAAGTGTTTTGACACACAACAGCAAAGGTTTAGTGTTCATTGAGATAGATGCTTGAAGGGATAATGGCTAGAATGAATCCTGTCTTTTGGGGTCATCTTGCAGGAGCTAGACAGGTGACACATTCACATCCCTATGTTCTTACAAACAAATTTTAGCAGCCGAATCCCAACTGCCCAGGTAGATCGTTATAATCCATAATCTAAATAGAATCTGTTCAGAATAGGCCATGGCTCAGGAAAGGCAAACATTGAAAAGTCGTCATTTGTATCAATTCCATCATTGCAAGCGGACAGAATCATTCGGTTGCTCACCATAGAGAAACACAGTTCTGCTGTACTGAACATTTGATCTCATCCAACTGCCCTTAAAAAAAAAGATGTTCTCCTAATTGGTTTTTACGGGCTGATACTTTGTCTCTCGACTCAGTTGATGGTCTTCCGTGAACTTCCTTAACCTAAATGCACTTACAGTCTGCTGCTCTTTGAGAGGAAGCAAAGATTTTAGAAATGCTGACGTTCACGTCGCTTGCGTTGGAAATGTGCCACAAGCTACAGATATTAAGTTAGATTCCTCCCCTTTCCTTGAGGTCCGTGCCCTTCTTAATGTGGAGGATGTGTGGTGAATTTTTTCTGCCAGAGGACATCTGACTACATCATGTTAGGGGCAAAAAATGCTTCACCATTTCCTCAGAGCAGCGTGCCAAATTATATTTTCTCCCATCTGCTTTTCCATTCAGTTCAAAACTGAAAGGCAGAGCCTTCTCCATTGTAGGAAAACTATGCCATGACGTAAAAAGAGCTTTGTTTAAAATGGGTAAACACCGCATAGGAATAGAATGCATGCTACCAAACTTTCACCACATGAAGCTGTGAAAGGCTTCAGAATGTTACATATGCCAGGCGCCCTCTTTGACTTTGTTGTAAGGAATATCCTTATGGGTTCGGTTCCAAGTGGGGAAAAAGACACCGGAAGCATGGTGACTGCTTGGAAAGATGGTTTAATGGTGAACAGCAGGACCACGTGGTCTGCGGTCCTGGGGAAAAGGGGGATCACATGCCTCGAAGATGTTGAAGAAGAAGAGAAGGGGGTGAGATGCTGAGAGTGCCCTAGTTTTATACCCTCTGTTGGGCCCCACCTTAAGCGTTTCCTGTTACTGTGTAAGAAATGTATCCCATTGGCTGTCAGACTCCCAGGGGGCGGGGGTCTTAGCTAACTCTGTAGACTTGGTCTGTGTCCCAGGCTAGTTTGAGTGCTGGCTGATGCAACCTTCCCAGGTGCCATGTGGTGAGTTTCTGTTTGCTAGATGGGTCTCCCTGAAGGGGGTAGATCTTTGTTATGCAGAATAGACTGGCTATTAACAAAGGTGGGGGGAATGAGTGATCTGGGTCCATTTCTTGATGGCACATTGAAAAAGGTGGGGGCTACTAGGAGTGAGTCTGTTTCCTGCCTAAAAACATGTTTATCCATTTCTTAGCTAGGTAAATGTAATATTCTGCCTTTTAAATATTTCCTAAAATATTCTATTTCTCTAGGAGGGGGGGTAGGTGCTAACTTCCTACACCTTCAAGGGAAGTGTGGGAATTGTGCTGCCCATCAAGCTGAAGCACGCTATTTTGTGACTTTTTTTTAATATTAATTCTGAGCATTTGCTAGATGGGGCCTAAAATCTAAGCTCAGCTCAGCTGCAATCTTGATGAGCCTCTTTAGTAAATGTGTGTCTCCTAAAATCGAGGGATCTGTCTCGCACTCTTCCTTAGTAAAATGCTGTTAATAAGACCCGATATTCTGTCACATATCAATCTATCGATCAATCAATCAAAGTGGCTGAATATCAGATAAATAATAACTAATGTATGTGCCTTGTTGTTTTATAATTGTTATGCTGCACTATCTGTTTAGTTATACTACAGTATCAGGTTCATACCAAAAAATAGTTTCCCTTCCCCTCCCTCTCCCTCTCCCTCCCCTCCCTCCCTTTTTCCTTCCCTTTCCTTCATCCTTCCCTTTCCTTCCTTTTCCTTCCACCCTTTTTCCTTCCCTTTCCCTTCTTCCTTTCCTTTCCTTTCCTTTCCTTTCCTTTCCTTTCCTTTCCTTTCCTTTCCTTTCCTTTCCTTTCCTTTCCTTTCCTTTCCTTTCCTTTCCTTCTTTCCTTTCCTTTCCTTCCCTCCCCTTCCATCCCCTTTCCTTTCCTCTCCTTTCCTTTCCTTTCCTTTCTTCCTTTCCTTTCCTTCCCTTCCCTTCTCTTTCTTTCCCTTCCCTTCCCTTCCCTTCCCTTAACTACTTTTATAAGGAATATTGATTACAGCATCTGTCTCTGACTATGAATGTTTAATTTAAGTGTCCCTTTCTGTGTCTGTATGTTTGTGTATGTATGTGTATAAACACTCACTCAGACAATTTACTTTCAGTAGTTACATATCTGGAGAAAGTTGCAAATCTTTCTTATACAAAACCTCCCATAATTTATATTCCTTTTAAAGAATGTTTTATATACAACACAAAGCATCTTGAAAATGTAATATTGTTATAGCTCTACATACATTGTCACCCAAATCCTGCAGTTCTTTGAATGTCTACTTGCTTTGATGTATCAGCACCAAAGCAGTGAATTCACCATTCACGTCAGTGTGAGGGATACTTCTGTGTATTTCTTTCCATTATAAACCACTTTTTGTTTGCAATATTTTTTTTTTACTTAATATCATCATCATCATCTGTTGGCAGAATAACAGCATAGAAAGATGGGATAAAGATCAATTTGAAAGGATTTTTTTTATTACCCAAACTGAACAATTGAGCTTAAGTTAATTGCACTCAGGATGACCTTATCAAGTAATTCATTTAAGTTGCAGTTGTGTTGTTAGTTATGTGAAAGTTGATGGGATTAAATAGGTTTGTGTTCAAGTTCCATTGATTTCTAGTTTGTAGACAAACTCAATATTAAAAGAGCTATTGATATTTCATCTTTTTTTTTTAAATCTGCCTCCTGGAAAAACACTTGTAAGAAAAGGCTACCGCCAGACTTCGTAATCACTGCAGTTTGGCACCAGAGCTTTGGTGTCGCCGTCTTGTTGTATAAGATTTTGCAGTAGTGCAAAAACGACAAGGGAAGAAGGCGGGAAAAGAAAGAGGGGAATTGGAGTTTATGCGTTCCTGTCCTGCGATATTTGGCTTGCTAGGAAAGAAAGAGGAATGTAGTTCATAAAATCATATACCAAAATGTCCTTCCTGTTAATGACTACTTCAGCTTCAACCACAGTAACACACGAGCACACAATAGATTCAAACTTAATGTAAACCGCTCCAAACTCGACTGCAGAAAATACGACTTCAGCAACAGAGTGATCAATGCCTGGAATGCACTACCTGACTCTGTGGTTTCTTCCCCAAACCCCAAAAACTTTAACCTTAGACTGTCTACAGTCGACCTCACCCCATTCCTAAGAGGTCTGTAAGGGGCGTGCATAAGTGTACCAATGTGCCTACCGTCCCTGTCCTACTGTCCTATTGTCCTCTTTTATCGTTACGTTTTACTTATGTTTATACAAATTACTACTATACATGTTTGACAAATAAAATAAATAAATAGACTGTCTACAGTCGACATCACCCCATTCCTAAGAGGTCTGTAAGGGACGTGCATAAGCACACCAGCGTCCCTGCCGTCCCTGTCCTACTGTCCTATTGTCCTCATTTATCTGTACTTACTTTGCTTACGTTATGCTTATACAAACAACTATATACATGTTTGACAAAATAAATGAATAAATGAAAAAATGAATGAATGAATGAATGAATAATAAATAGATAGATAGATAGATAGATAGATAGATAGATAGATAGATAGATAGATAGATAGATAGATAGATAGATAAATCTCAAGTCAAGTGTAAAGTCAAGACCGGAACAGGCAAATAGAGTTTGCTTCTTTAATTCCAACAGCCCCAACATGGTGCATATCAGAGGTGGGATTCACATATTTTTCCTACCAGTTCACCCAGCACCGAAAATGTGAGTGTGCGCCTTCCATGCATGTGTGTGAGAAAGTGGAAGGAGGAAGAGTGCTTTGGGGTGGATTCAATGAGGATTCCCTCTCTTGCTTAAAAGAGACACGTTTGGAGGTGCTCCCAATGAAAGAAAGTGGAAGGAGCAAGAGTGCTTAAGGGGGATTCAATGAGGCTTCCCTCTCTTGCTTAAAAGAGACACGTTTGGAGGTGCTCCCAATGAAAGAAAGTGGAAGGAGGAAGAGTGTTTTGGGGTGGATTCAATGAGGATTCCCTCTCTTGCTTAAAAGAGACACGTTTGGAGGATTTTTGAATCCACCCCAAAGCAGTCTTCCTCCTTCCACTTTCTTTCATTGGGAGCACCTCCAAACATGTCTCTTTTAAGCAAGAGAGGGAATCCTCATTGAATCCCCCTTACTGCTTTCAAGGGGGTGGGATTCTTGCTCCTCTGATTGGCTGGTGGCAAAGTGTCCCAGGCACCCAAAAGCCCGGGGTGAACTGGCTTTTGGGCCCTTTCGGCGAAGGGGCCAAGGAGAAAAGGCAGCTACCGGATTGTTTGGGGGCAGAAGGCTGGGGACAAAACAGGTACGGCAGAGTGGAGGAGGAGAACAGTCATAGATCCGTCAGAAATGGTGTAGGGTCTCCTGCTTGGGTGGGGGGTTGGACTAGATGACCTACAAGGTCCCTTCCAACTCTGTTAATCTGTATCTGTAACTATCTGATTGAAGGATAGAATACATTTCAACTAGCATTGGAGGGAGCAAACTTTTTCTTATTGAGAGCTTCATTATCTGAAATGTAATTAGTGGATTGGAGCAATCAAAAGATATGGCCAGTGACAAAATTAAGTCAACTCAACTACTACTGCAGATAAAGTGTGCCCCTTTTCTCTCTATATTGTTTTTCTTCATTCCCCCTTATTCCTTGACACCCTCTATTATTATTTTTTCTCTCTGCCTTCCTCTCTCATTACAAGAAGTAATGGATGAAAGCCTAACAAAGAGAGATCTAACCTAGAAATAAGGAGAAATTTCCTGACAGAACAATCAGTGGAATGGTTTGCCTTCAAACATTGTGGATGCTCCATCACTGGAGGTTTGAAGACAAGATTGGACAGCCATTTATTCAGAATGGTATAGGGCAGGGGTAGGCAAAGTTGGCTCTTCTATGACTCATGGACTTCAACTCCCAGAATTCCTGAGCTAGCATGATTGGCTCAGAAAGTCTGGGAGTTGAAGTCCACGAGTCATAGAAGAGCCAACTTTGCCTACCCCTAGTATAGGGTTTTCTGCTTGCGTAGGGGGGTTGGTCTAGAAGACCTCCAAGGTCCCTTCCAAACTCTTGTTATTCTATAATTCTGAAAAATTCTGGATGTGTTATTCTAGGCAGAAGTCTAAATATCTTGGTTATAGGACAACTTCACAATTAGGCTGAAGGTCATACGAGTTGTAGACAAAGGACAAATGTTGCCTTACTAATTGTTTACCATTTCAATTTCTTCCTTATGTGATGTCCAGTTCTTACCCCCAAACCTAGGACAGGTGCTGGAGAACACCTGTGTCAAGGACTGACCAGTTCTTCATTTTAGCAAGGTTGTTTCATGGATCTTTTATCTTGAAGGTACAATCTGCTATTCCACCATTTTGTCCAGGAAATAGGTTCTGTTTCTTTTTGCCATAGGTTTAATATAGTGCGTGCTAAAATCTTTGGGCTTGAAATGCAGTTAGAATATGAGGAACGCATATTTATACCGAGCAGTAAATGACCATGAAGGGGAGTTGCGTGCAAACCCCTTAGCTGGAGAGATCTCTGTAATGCCACCTGACATTCTCTTCAAAACAACGTTTGCGTAGAACCTGACAGGTCAGCCCACCTTGGTCCCTGACCTTTTTGCTTCCTTAACCCAGGATTGTCTTTACATATACACACCTAGACACATACACCTGAACAGTCACTTTGGATCAAATGAGTAGAGAGCATTCCGTAGCCAAATAAAATTCCAAGGCAGTGGATACAGTGTGAATTCTGTTGAGTTGCCCAGAAGCGGAGAAACCTATCTGGCTGGTTGTGGCAGCACTGACCACAGATGTGCTAAAAGAGAGACAAAGAGGGGTTGTATATTTGCTCCAGGCCCTTGAAAGAGAAATCGGGACTGGCAGTGGGTGCAGTTTTACGTTCACCTTACGTACATTTGCTGAGAAATCTAGCAAAAATTGCATTGTTAAGGTCATCGTACCAACAGAATCCTCATAAAAACTGACATTTAGTTACCGTCATTTTCAATCACTCAGAACTAATTCACTTGCATTAGGTTAGCATTGTTTACCATAGTTCGGTAAATCATTACCCACATAGTAGCTGTGAGCAGCAGCTAAGAAAAGCATTGCTCTGATTAATGTGCTGGAATTAATAGGAGTCTCAGCATCACCTCCAGATTTATTTGGGTGCCAAATCGCACAAAAACTCAATTTGTTTTGACCCATCCTCTGAACGCAATCCTGAAATCTAATACAAGTTGTTGTCAGGCAAAGGTAACCGTAATTTGTCTGGTTGTGTGTACCCAATTAATAGGATATTTTATGGAAAGCAAATGGAATAAGAAAAATACCATTGTACTGGGGGGTAGCTATTCTTGTACATTCTAACCATGATGGTGCTATTTTGGTCTAGGGGTTGAGGTGCCAGGCTAGAAACGGGAAGTCCTTCAGTTCTAATCCCACTTTAGCCATGAAACTTAGCTGTGTGATCTTTGGCCAGTCACTCTCTCAGCTCAACTCACCTGACAAGGTTTTTGTTGTGGGGAAAATAGGAGAAGGAAAGGGTATTAGATATGTTTGCCATATCTAATATTTGTTAGATAGTTGTTTTTATATAAATAATAAGAGAAGGAAGGAAGGAAGGAAGGAAGGAAGGAAGGAAGGAAGGAAGGAAGGAAGGAAGGAAGGAAGGAAGGAAGGAAGGACAAGAGGAGAGGAGAGGAGAGGAGAGGAGGAGATGAATGAAAGGGAGGGAGGGAGGGAGGGAGGAAGGAGGGAAGGAGGGAAGGAGGGAGGGAGGAGGGTAGGAAGGAAGGAGGGAGGGAGGGAGGGAGGGAGGAAGGAAGGAAGGACAAGAGAGGAGAGGAGAGGAGAGGAGAGGAGGAGATGAATGAAAGGGATGGAGGGAGTGAGAGAGGAAGGAAGGAGAGAGGGAGGGAGGGAGGGAGGGAGGAAGGAAGGAAGGACAAGAGAGGAGAGGAGAGGAGAGGAGAGGAGAGGAGAGGAGAGGAGAGGAGAGGAGAGGAGAGGAGAGGAGAGGAGGAGATGAATGAAAGGGAGGGAGGGAGGAGGGAGGGAGGGAGGGAGGGAGGGAGGGAGGAAGGAAGGAAGGAAGGAAGGAAGGAAGGAAGGAAGGAAGGAAGGAAGGAAGGAAGGAAGGAAGGAGAACACTGCAACATCACAAGCTCCACACTTTTGTATTTGCCTTTCATTGTCATTGCATGCATGTAAAGGAGGGAGATTGAATTGTGACACCAAGAAGCATGTTTTAGCATGTTTTACCATTTGCTTCCATGCACTCACAAAGTCTTAGGATGAAAGGCATTTTTCTGCTTAAGACAGCACATGATATGTTACCTCCAAATACGTTCTCCCCCCCAACCAAATGACCACTGAGTAGGTCGCTACTATCAATTCGCCCTAACCAGTCTGCCTAAGATGATCACGATAGAAAATTGAGGAGGAAGAGGAGGAGGAGTTAAAAATTAAAAAGGTACTAGAATTCAAGTACAGAATTAAGGGTAGAGTTTAAAGCCTTATTCCTTATTCTTGCTCAGATCTGAAATTGACTTATGAGGATTTGGACAAGCCACCGTTTTTCAGTCTGTGACCTCAGAGGTTATTGGAGAGAAAATTCTGGAGTCTCAAGTATGTCAAGGCGCAGGCCAGATAATTAATGTGTCTAATAGGGCCGCATTCCTTGTCATCTACTGATACATCACTCTTTGGGGCTTTTGCTTTGTCGGCAATATTTAGAATTAAGGGGAAAAATGAGGAATTTGAGGGTGTTTCGGTGCTTCAAAGTTCTAGTTTGCTTGCTCTAATCAAAGCTGACGGAACTCTGATGAAAAATGTAGGAGAGACTTGAGACAGCATCTGTATGCATGTATGAAAGAAAGACAGGAAAAAGAAAAAGAAAGAGAAGGGTTGGGGAAAAAGAACACATGCGGATTAAAACCTAGAATTTTTTCTTAAATGATTCTGCCAGGAAAATAGGAGAGAAAATGTTGAAAACTGTAGGTTATTTAAAAAGAGAGATTCCATTAGATTTCTGGTTATTTTGGTCATTAAGAAAATATTATATTATATATTATATCGAGTGTATAAAGATTAGTAGTAATAGCTAATAGGCTGTCAAAGAAGCATGATTTCACTTTTATGGTTTGTATTAGTCGACGTTATGTTTGTAGTTGATTGCGTATGTTATTTGCTTACTGTAGTGTTTTCTACAGTTTTTGTATTTGGTTTTTTTTCTGTTGTGTTTATTTTTGTTGTTGTGTGTATTTAATTGTTATGTTTTTAAAGGAAAACTCAATAAATATTATTAAAAAAAAGAAAATATTATATTGGTAATTTTTCTACTACAGATTCTGTACATAGAAACAGAACTGTCGTCCAAAGAAAAGTTAGTTGTACATTTCAAAACATTTCTTTGTGAATGTTCATTTTTTTCATACCCAGATCTGTCTACAGGTAGTCCTCAACTTACAACAGTTCATTTAGTGACCATTCAAAGTTAGAAAGGCACTGAAAAAAAAGGGACTTATGACCATTTTTCACATTTATGCCTGCTGCAGCATCCCTATGGTCATGTGACCAAAATTGGCAACGGACTCACATTTATGATGATTAAAATGTCCCAAGGTCAAATTATCCTCTTTTGCGACCTTCTGACAGGCAAAGTCAATGGGAAAACCAGATTCACTTAACGACCTTGTTACTAATTTAACAACTGCAGTGATTCACTTAACATAAGTGGCAAGAAAAAATCACTTAACAAATTTCTCACTTAGCAACATAAATTTTGGGCTCGATTGTAGTTGTATACATTTCCATCAGTCAATTGGGTTCAAGTTTGAATAAAACATACCATAAAAGAGTACATTTTATACCTCATTTGGTATAATAAAATAATTTTAATCATAATTTTAATCATAGTTTTAATGCAGCCTCTGTAATGGGAGTTAAATCACCAGATAATGATATTAGGAAAGAAGTTAAAACTTGGGGTTTGATGGGAACCTGGCAGGGGTGAAATCCAGCAGGTTCTGACAGGTTCTGGAGAACCGGTAGTGGAAATTTTGAGTAGTTCGGAGAACCGGCAAATACCACCTCTGGCTGGCCCCAGAGTGGGGTGGGAATGGGGATTTTGCAATATCCTTCCCCCAGGAGTGGGGAGGGGGATGGGGATTTTTGCAATATCCTTCCCCCAGGAGTGGGGGAGAATGGATATTTTGCAGTATCCTTCCCCCAGGAGTGGGGAGGGAATGGGGATTTTGCAGTATCCTTCCCCTGTAGTGGGAAGGGAATGGGGATTTTGCAGTATCCTTCCCCTGTAGTGGGGAGGGAATGGGGATTTTGCAATATCCTTCCCCCAGGAGTGGGGTGGGAATGGGGATTTTGCAGTATCCTTCCCCAGGAGTGGGGAGGGAATGGGGATTTTGCAGTAGCCTTCCCCTGCCACGCCCACCAAGCCACACCACACCTGCCACGCCCACAGAACCGGTAGTAAAAAAAATTGGATCCCACCATTGCTAACAATAATTGATTTTACTAAAAGGTTTAGGCATTTAATGGCATATATTTGGAGTCTTATCAATTCGCTAACATAAATTCACTATCAATTCACTAACATAAACAATGGAAGCCATCAACTTTGCCCATCTTATGTTCATTGCAACTGATGATATGTTGGTGTTTTGAGAGGCAAGGGTGTATGCTGAACTTTTCCTATTAGAAGATCAGTGCACAGTCCATTTCTAGAAGACATAAGACCTTTTGCCAAGACAATGGGGATGTCCCAAGAGACAGCTTGAAGGATAAACCTTCATCTTGCAAACAAATTTGGAGATGCATGCTAAAGTTGAGGATCAGTTGCGCCCTAGAGGCAGCAGGGTTGATTTGAAATGATTATTGTCCAATGTAGGAAAATTATCAGAGCTTTAGCAGAAAGAGTGGAATGGGGGGAAGATATATTGTTTCCACAAGTTTGTGGAATGAGTTGGCAGCTGAATCTTATTTCTGCACTGGCCCTGTTTGCATACTGGAATTAACTGCATTATGGGAAGGAGGGAAGGGGTGGTCTAACTGTGTTTTTGCAAACCTTTTCACCTGCTCTGAAATCAGAAGGGAGTTTGATTTAGCTCCAAACAGATCTAATCTTTATTTGTTGCTAAATTAATTTTGTCTACCTTGTGAAACTACTTAGTGAGAGGTTAATTAAGTCTCTAACTATTGAGATTAACATAGAGAAAAGGGAGGGAAGGAGAAGGCAAGGGAAGAAGGGAGGGAAGGGGAAGGAAAGGTAAAAGAGAAAGGAAGGGAAGGAGAAGGAGAAGGGAAGAAGGAAGGGAAGAAAAAGGTAAAAGAGAAAGGAAGAAGGGAGGGAAGGAGAAGGCAAGGGAAGAAGGGAGGAAAGGGGAAGGAAAGGGAAAAGAGAAAGGAAGGGAAGGAGAAGGAGAAGGGAAGGAGAAGGGAAAGGGAAATGGAAGGGAAGGTAAAAGAGAAAGGAAGGGGAGGAGAAGGGAAGGGAAGGGAAAAAGGAAGGGAAGAAGAAGGGAAAAGGGAAAGGAAGAAGGGAGGGAAGGAGAATACAAGGGAAGAAGGGAGGGAAGGGGAAGGAAAGGAAAAAGAGAAAGGAAGGGAAGGGAAGGGAAAAAGGAAGGGAAGAAGAAGGGAAAAGGGAAAGGAAGAAGGGAGGGAAGAAGAACACAAGGGAACAAGGGAGGGAAGGGGAAGGAAAGGAAAAAAGAGAAAGGAAGGGAAGGAGAAGGGGAAGGGAAGGAAAGGGAAGGAGAAGGGGAAGGGAAAGGAAGAAGGGAGGGAAGGAGAACACAAGGGAAGAAGGGGGAAGGGGAAGGAAAGGGAAAAGAGAAAGGAAGGGAAGGAGAAGGAAAGGGAAAGGGAAAGGGAAGAATTAGATGATCCTTGTATATCTTTCCAACCCTATATTTCCATTTTTGAATAGAAGAGAATATCTGTAGCTCAGGGTTGATCTCTGAAAACCTTGGTGCTTCCTGACCTTGGTTTCTTGCTTGCAGATGTTTCCTTACCTAACTAGCTAATTTCATCATTGCTCTGTGATGTTACCTAGTCAGATAGATCCACACATTGATTACACTGACGGTATTACCTACTTGGGCAATAAAGCATCTGCAAGCAAGCAACCAACCATACTCAAGAGACCACCCTGGAATTCTACTTCTTTATGTCTGGTTTTCCAGATCAACTAAAGTTGGTGAAGGAGTACTCCCTGAGAGGTTGTGACCCTTCCATTTCTAGGATGGTAGAGAAATGTGGCTAAGGTTTGTTGTTGTTGTTTTGTTTGGGTGAAGCAGGGCATTGAGCTGTCTAAAATAGAAAGTTTGGGAACCTCTTTTGGGTTGGCAAAGAAAGAGAAACGTAGAGTTGCCACGGAAGACGTTCCCTATCGGGAAATGTTGTTCAATCCTCACAAAAACAAACTGGGACTGCATTAGAAACATGTTATTGTATTTCAGTTGGCTTAGTGAGCAGCAGTAGGGTCTACCTATTATTTGCTCAAGCTAAAAAGACTTGGCCGCCTTCTGTTGGCATCGCTCCATACTATCGCACTAACTGTTCACAATCAAGCGGGCGGGGAAACATCTGCTTTAGGCTAAATAAGCTAAGCTGCTTTTTATATACATTTTATATAAAAACATATACATCCCTCTCTGATCTAGATATTTTAATACCTGTTTTAAGCTGAACTAAGCTGGTACTTAAAATAGCTCTCTGACATTCAGAATAATGGAGATGAAAGCGAGTGGAATAAAAAATTGTCAGCAAGGTGCATTGCCAGCACTGATTCAGCTACAGCCTTGTTTGTTTTAAATGTTTTCATTTAGCCAGAAAGATCTGCATCTATGAGAATTAAAATGCATGGTTTGTTTTCCAGCCTTTTCAGCCCCATATGCAAATGCCTACAGTTTAGGTTTGAATAAGAACATTCAGTTGCAGTTTTCTTGGGAACAACAACACAAATGGGATTTGCTGTAGCCTTGTTCTTAGATGTGGGTTAGCCCAGAAGTTCTAGATAGTTTTATCTAGCTTCAAGGTATCAATATGGTAGTGGAGAATGGAAACTGCTTCTCTTGGAACATAGAATTGAGTTGGAAGGGACCTCGGAGGTCTTCTAGTCCAACCGCCAGCTTGAGTAGGAGACCCTGTACCATTTCAGATAAATGGCTGTCCAATATCTTTTTGAAAGCCTCCAGTGATGGAGCACCCACAATTTCTGAAGGCAAGCTGTTCCATTAGGTGATTGCTCTCGCCGTTAGGAAATTTGTCCATCGTTCTAGATTGCTTCTCTCCTTGGTTAATTTCCATCCAGTGTTTTCTTGTCTTGCCTTTTGGTGCTTGGGAAAAGAGTTTGACACCCCCCCTCATCTTTGAAGGAGCCCCTCAAATATTGGAACAGTGTTATCATATCTTCCCTAGTCCTTCTTTTCATTAGACAAACCATCTCAATTCCTGTAACCGTTCTTTGTATGTTTTAGCCTTCAACCCCTAATCATTCTGGATGGTTTTCTCTGCAGTCTTTCCAGAGTCTCAACATCTTTTTTTATATATTGTGGTGACCAGAACTGGATGCAGTATTCCAAGTGTGGTTTTACTAAGGCAAAACTTTGAGGCAAAATTTGGCCTGAAGTCCCTAAATCGATCTATTCTCCTTTTGGTGAACTCTGAAGGAAGGCGGAATTCCCTTTTGGAGTTCCAGAGGAACCTCCATTGTAGACAACATGCTAATTTCTGAAGATTGTGCAACATCTCGTTTCTACCCCAACAATGATCATTTACCATGTGGGTTCCTTTTCTTTCAACTCTACAGACCACAGTCAAACTCCCCATCTTCAGGTTTCCCTGTTAGCTGATAACTATCGCTGGCCTGTAGGGTCCTGTGAATGTCCAACTCCTTCAGTCATTGCATGTCAACTATTGATGGATGTTTCTCACTTTTCAGAAAAGTATTGCTTTAGTTCAGGACAGTTTCAAGTCTAACCAGTCTCCACTCTGCTATGATCCCAGTAAGTTTTCCAGTTTCCTTGGTTGGGTAAAGATTGTATTCAATCTAGGCTGGTTGTTGTAATTTCAGCATATAGAAACCCTAGTTCTATCATGGTTCTCATACAACTTTTAATTTACTGAAAAGGCAATATAAAAATCTTTGGAGAGTGGAAGAGCAAAATTGCTCATTAATGAAGTGGACAAGGCTCCAACAAGGAGTAACAAATAAGGATTTTTGTCTGGTCTGGCAACTTGGTTCTTGCTCTTCCGATAAGCGCCAGTGCCAATGATTTCATGTCTTAAGAGTCCTGGGTGAGATACTTTGGCAACTTATTCAGGGCATTTTGGGATAGCAATTCTGTTGTCCCCTCCCTTTATCTGATCGCTGATTGGTCCCCAGCTCCACAATCAGAAATTCAGAATCTAATTTCTGAGCTGAAAAGTGGCAAAACCCCAAGTAAAGTTATGATCTTGCCAGAATTATTGAAAACGATTCTGCATTGGTGGGCCTCTGGGTTGGCTCTCCTGTGTACTGCCATTAATCAACCTTTATTACATCCCACAGAGTGGCTTAATTTTATCATTCTCGTAATATACAAGAAAAGCAATAGGCAACACAAATCCAGCTACACAATATTTTCAGTTTGGCAGTTGAAGCCGTGCCATCTTTCACTGTTTCACAACCAAGGCAATTTCTAGGTTTGTGAATTTCACTTTTCAAAATTTTTCCAGTCAGCTTAACCATTGATAACAATGTCTAGGGCAGTGATGGCAAACCTTTTTTTGCTTGGGTGCCAAAAGGATGCGTGTATGTGCAATAGCACGTGCACGTGTGCCCACACCCATAATGCAATGCCCTCCCCATGCATGCGCGCATAACCCTCCTGGGCTGCCCCCCACACATGAGCACAGGTTTCACTGAAGCCTCCGGACTTCCGGTAGGCCCATTGGGCAGTTTGTCGCCCTCCCCAGGCTTCAGGAAAGCCTCCGGAGCCTGTGGATGGCGAAAAATGGCCCAACCAGAAGTTTTAAAATGAACTTCCGGTTGGGCCGTGTGGCCGTTTTTCACCCTCCTCAGGCTTCAGGAAAGCTGGAAGTTCAGAAACAAACTTCTGGTTGGCCCATTAGGCCGTTTTTCGCCATCCACAGGCTCCAAAGGCTTTCCTGAAGCCTGGAGAGGGCGAAGACGGCTTCCCCCCACCTTCCAGAAGGCCGAAAATAAGTTGGCCAGTGTGCATATGCGCGCTGGAGCTGACATACAGCAAAGCCTCGCGTGCCCTTCAATATGGCTCTGTGTGCCAGCTGTGGCACCCATGCCATAGGTTCGCCATCACGGGTCTAGGGAGTTTCTCAGTCACCCAGGTCATGGTTGTCCCAAAGGTGCTTTTCCAAAAGGGCTGCTGGGCTTTCTTGTTTTTCCTTGAAGGCGTTTCGCTTCTCATCCAAAGTTCTGACTTCTGTCAGAACTAAAGAAGCTCCTTGGGTGAGAAATGAAACGTCTTCAAAGGAAAAACAAGAAAGCCCAGTTACCTTTTGAAGAAGGACTTTGGGGACATTGATAACAATGGTGGGAGTTAAAATATGCCCATCTGGAAGTGGAACATTGTTATAGGCCAAGGGTCAGCAACCTTAAACACTCAAAGAGCCACAAAGGTCCTAACCGGAAGCCCCCCGTTCAATTCTGGAGCCAACCAGATGTCCAGTTCCCCCACCATAGAGTCTCCTCCTAGCGCAGCATCTTTTTTCCTCTGCCAACCGGAAGTCCGGTTCCCCCACCATAGAGTCTCCTCCTAGCGCAGCGTCTTTTTTCCTCTACCTGCCCTAACAGAAAGCCCTATCAATTGTGGAGCCGACCGGCAACAGGGAGCCGCAGCAGAGGGATGAAAGAGCCACATGCGGCTCCAGAGCAGTGGGTTGCTGACCCCTGGTACAGGCAAATTGTCCATCACATCAGCAGCAGAAAATTGATCGAATATAAAGAAGTTTCTTCTCAACGGCTTCTTCTCCAGTGACGCAGCAGAGACAGTCAACCATGAGAAAGTTGCTTGGTTCACACTTCAAAGCAAAATTCAACTAATTTATGCTTCCTAAGCTGATATGGGCACTGATTGCACTTAAATGCCATGGCCAATTCTCTGTTGCAATTAGAAAAACACACTTTGTGCGCTCATGCACCTCACACACACATACATAACTATGGTAGAAAAGTACAGACAATAGAATAGAATAGAATAGAATAGAATAGAATAGAATAGAATAGAATAGAATAGAATAGAATAGAATAGAATAGAATAAGAAGAACAGAACAGAACAGAACAGAACAGAACAGAACAGAATAGAATAGAATAGAATAGAATAGAATAGAATAGAATAGAATAGAATAGAATAAGAAGAACAGAATAGAATAGAATAGAATAGAATAGAATAGAATAGAATAGAATAGAATAGAATAGAATAGAATAGAATAACAGAGTTGGAAGGGACCTTGGAGGTCTTCTAGTCCAACCCCCTGCTTAGGCAGGAAACCCTACACCACTTCAGACAAATGGTTATCCAACATCTTCTTAAAAACTTCCAGTGTTGGAGTATTCACAACTTCTGGAGGCAAGCTGTTCCACTGATTAATTGTTCTAACTGTCAGGAAATTTCTCCTTAGTTCTAAGTTGCTTCTCTCCTTGATTAGTTTCCACCCATTGCTTCTTGTCCTACCCTCAGGTGCTGTACAGTAATGCTTTACCTGAGACAAGAATTTTCCCCAAAACTATGTATATTGGAAAAAAATATATAAAAACAAAGATGGGTTAGGAGAGACATTCTTGAGAATGTGCATGAAATTCATGAAGGCTTTTATAAAACAGGAATGCGACAAAGGGGACTTAAAATCTTAAATGGAGAAAGAGAACAAATCTAGCAATTTGTCTATTCCCAGAAAGGAGTCTTGAGAAAACAATGTTCTGAAATTTCCAAGTAATGTTGACCTTTCCTTCCTGTCTTCCTTTGTTTAAATTTGTGCACAAATTTATCTACCTCAAGATAAATAGCGACAACCTTGCTTCCCTTCAAACTGATATTGCATGGATAGTGATAAAGATGTCAGCGTGCTAGCAGAGAAGGTGTCACTGGAGCCGGCCTGTCAAAGTGATAATTATATCGCTTGTGGTTTATCTTTTCTGTGGGAGAGCGCTATTGCGATATGCTTCGGAGATAAACGCCATCCTCTTCCTAAATATTTATCTGTATGCATGGACAGAGCTGTGGAGTGTTAATGAATGTTAGCAATGAAGAGGAACTGATGGTCAGAGAAGATAGAGACACATCCACCATGTGTGCTGTGGGATGAATTAGTCAAAATTGAATCTCCTGATGAAATTGGTTGCTAATACATCCCAGGAACATAAAAAGAATCCTGTTTTCTAATAGGGCAATGGTCTCTTTCCAATAATTTGTTGTTGTTTGTTAGTTGCGAAGTCGTGTCCGACCCATTGCAACCCCATGGACAATGTTCCTCCAGGCCTTCCTGTCCTCTACCATCCCCCGGAGTCCATTTAAGCTCACGCCGACTGCTTTAGTGACTCCATCCAGCCACCTCATTCTCTGTCGTCCCTTTCTTCTTTTGCCTTCAATCTTTCCCAGCATTAGGCTCTTCTCCAGTGAGTCCTTCCTTCTCATTAGGTGGCCACAGTATTTGAGTTTCATCTTCAGGATCTGGCCTTCTAAAGAGCAGTCAGGGTTGATCTCCTCTAGGACTGACCGGTTGGATCGCCTTGAACTCCAATAGTTAGCGAGTGTCATTTTGTGAGACCCAGGAAGGGAGCACCTCTGTTTGCACCACCTATCCTTTGGAACAATGCCCCACTTGAAGTTACATGGATCCAGTAGCCAACCTTCTTCTCCTTGGCATGGAAGTCAAAAAGTTAGGGAAACTAATGCTTGATGCCATTTTTATGCTTTATGCATTGGTTATTGTTGCTTTCCCAAACTTTGTGTTGATCCTTAAAACTCTGTGGGCCAAACTTCACTTTTGAGATGAGCAGACATATACGTAAATAAAAATAAATATTACATTTATTTGGAAAGAAACTTCAGCAGTGGTGGGATTCAATTTTTTTTACTACCAGTTCTGTGGGCATGGCTTGGTGGGCATGGCATGCAGTAGTGGGTTCCTACCGGTGCGCTCTTGGCTGTTCGTCGCTGCCGAGCCGAAGAAGCTGGCGGCGTTCGCGGCACGGGGCTTCCCCCGCCCGCTTTCCCAGGACGCCGGGATGCCACCGGGATGCAGTGCTTGCGCAGAAGGCAAAAGAACGCAAATGGCGGTATCCCAGCATCCCGGGAAAGCGGGCGGGGGAAGCCCCGTGCCGCGAACGCCGCCAGCTTCTTCGGCTCGGCGGCGACGAACAGCCAAGAGCGCACCGGTAGGAACCCACTACTGATGGCATGGCTTGATGGGCGTGGCATGGCTTGGTGGGCGTGGCATGGTGGGTGTGCAGGGGAAGGATATTGTAAAATCTCCATTCCCACCATACTCCAAGGGAAGGTTACTGCAAAATCCCCATTTCATCCTGATCAGCTGGGACTCGGGAGGCAGAGAATAGAGGGAGTGGGACCAGTCAGAGGTTGTATTTACCAGTTCTCCAAACTACTCAAAATTTCCAGAACTGGTCAGAACCAGCTGAAACCCACTCTGACCTTCAGTAGATGCAATGAGAATAATTACATGTTGCTTAGACAAATCTGCAGAGATCTATCCCCCCATTATTTTAACAGTACCATTTTTGTTATTGTTCTTCTGTGTGTCATAAACGGTCATTTTTGCTACTTTATACAATGTTTAAGGAGGGGTACGGAACATAGTGTGTGTTGTAATATTGACCAACAGTATTAATAATCCCTCAACCCATTTGCAATCTTTCAGGTTTGCATTTGCCAGAACGTTGCAATTTAACTCTCCAATAAACGTACCGAAAATATTTATATTAGTGGAGATTGCGTTTAATTCAGAAATTCTCGCAAAGATGTATAAACGGGCCAATTTTCATGCGAACTCTTACTTTAAAAACGCAACGAGATGAGGAACAAGTTACAGCAAACTTATGCTGAAAAAAAATTGTGAACTTTATAGAAAGCAAACCTTTCTTGGCAAAGCTCTATTACTAATTTATTTATTTTTTTCATCTTTCTATGGCTTTTTGAGGCACAGATGTGAAGAGGCAATGATGTTTGCAACCTAAATATTCTCCCTGACTGCATACTAAAATAGGCTATCACAATCGTGTTATTCTATCATCCTTCATAAAGCATCTTGTCATTCTATCTAGTACAATTCCTCTTTTCTTTTCTACTATCACTATTTCCCCCCACCCACCCCCCAAACAGAACATAGTCCTCAATAGAGAATGCGTGCTTTGCCTGCAAATGGTCTAAAATTCAGTGTTAAGTAGCAGGTGATGTGAAACTTATCCGCCAGGCACCCAGGTGAAAGTACACCAGGATAACCAAGAGAGTGAAATAACCAGAGTGAGTCTTCCTAAATTAAGAGCTTCAGATAAGTTTTAATTCTACATGAAGCCACTGGGTGAGATCATCCGACGACACGGGGTGAGGTATCAGCAATATGCTGATGATACCCAGTTGTACATCTCCACCCCGTCTCAATTCGGGGAAGCCGTAGACGTAATGGACGCTGCCTGGACGATGTTAGGGTCTGGATGGGGAAGAACCGGCTAAAACTTAACCCTGACAAGACTGAGTGGGTGTGGATATTGCCTCCTAAGGCAACTGTCCCTCCTTGGTTCTTGGGGGGGAAAAATTAGCTCCCTCAGAACAGGTTCGCAATTTGGGTGTCCTTCTAGATCCACAGCTAAAATTAGAGCAACATCTTTCAGCTGTGGCTAGGGGGACCTTTGCACAAGTACGTCTTGTGCACCAATTGCGACCCTACTTGGAGAAGGAGGCACTTCTCACAGTCACTCATGCCCTTATCACCTCACAGCTGGATTACTGCAATGCGCTCTACATGGGGCTACCCTTGAAGAGTGTCCGGCGACTGCAATTGGTGCAAAATGCAGCTGCGCGAGCTGTGGTGGGTGCACCCAGATGCACCCACGTAACACCAATTCTCCGCCAGCTGCATTGGCTGCCCATTAGTCTCCGGATTCAATTCAAGGTGTTGGTCGTTACCTTTAAAGCCCTACATGGCTCAGGGCCAGGTTACCTTCGGGACCGCATCCTGCCGCATACCTCCCTACGACCGGTTAGGTCCCACAGAGTGGGTCTCCTCCAGGTCCCATCGACCAAGCAATGCCGGTTGGCGGGGCCGAGGGGGAGAGCCTTCTCTGTGGGAGCTCCCTCCCTTTGGAACCAACTCCCTCCAGAGATCAGGATTATCCCCACCCTGCTGGCCTTCCGTAAAGCAATAAAAACTTGGCTCTTCCGGCAGGCAGGGTATGAATGAAAGTTTTTTAATGGACAGTATTTTAATATGGCTCCTTTTAAAAATTGTTTTTTTTTATGTGTTTCTATATCTGCTGTGAGCCGCCCAGAGTCCCCCGGGAGTTGGGCGGCATAGAAATTTTAATAAATAAATAAAATAAATAAATTCTATTTATATAATTTAATTTAATTTTAGCCCGGCCAAACAGGTTTTTTTTTCTCCTCACAGAAGTCAACCAGATACTTGCAACCAGAAGATGGAGACACAGCTGTGTCTCCCTGGTTGTGAACATCTGGTTGGCACATGTTTGCAGTATTTGGAGGCATGTTGCTTCCAATATGGAAATTACATCGAATCTTCAAGGCTCATAAACCTTGATAGAGCTGTCCAGCATGAGTTAGCCAATTCCCTTTCTAGATTAGATTAATCTAGAACTAGATTAGATTAACAGAGTTGGAAGGGACCTTGTAGGTCATCTAGTCCAACCCCCGGTCAAAGCAGGAGACCCTACACCAGTGTTTCCCAACCTTGGCAAGTTGAAGATGTCTGGACTTCAACTCCCAGAATTCCCCAGCCAGCATTCGCTGGCTGGGGAATTCTGGGAGTTGAAGTCCAGACATCTTCAACTTGCCAAGGTTGGGAAACACTGCCCTACACCATCCCCGACAAATGGCTGTCCAATCTGCTCTCTTCCAAGTTCTGGCACTCACGAAGACCAGCTGCCCGGTGCGCATGCGTGTACTGGAACCCAGAAGAGAGCAGCTGGCCAGCATGCATGTGCTCACTGGAACCCAGAAGAGCAGCTGGCGATGGCATGCGTGCCCACAGAGAGGGCTCTGTGTGCCACCTCTGGCACGTGTGCCATAGGTTCGCCATCACGACACTAACCATTTAACAAAGCACCGCTTTCAAGTACCTTGTAAAGAGCTATGGGTTTGTTGTCATTAAGAGGACGTGGATTTGGTTCAATGGCAATCAAATCTAGATATGAGCTGCAGAAAAACATCTAAAGTGAGATTAGTCATATGTCTATTTTATTGTGCTGTTTTTTTCCCCACTCAGCAGAAACACGTCCTCCCACTGTTTTCAGGAAGTGGGTATTTGCTGATGATTTAAATAGCACAGAGTTAGGGGTGGGTAGGTTACCAGAGATATATAAAATGGAGGCAGAAACCAGTATACAGATCGAGATCTGTACCCAAAGCAGAGCATAGAATGAAATCGATGTAGCAGTAAACAGAGTCTATTCACATATCCTAAGAAAACATCCTAAGAGAAATGAGTGCTGGATTCGTTGGTTTATACTCAGGGGTGGGCTTCAAAATTTTTAGCAAGGGGTTCTCTGCCAGGTTGTTCGGTAGGCGTGGTCATGGTGGGCGTGGCCTATTTGGCCTCCTGTACCATGAGGGGAGGGGCGTTTTTGCCCTCCCTAGGCTCCGGAGGCTTTCCTCGAGCCTCCGGGAGGACGAAAATGGCCTCCCAAGGCACTGGAGGCCCTCTGGAGGCCGGAAATGCGTCCTGAACTTCCGGTAGGCCCATTTCTCACCCTCCCTGAGCCTCCGTGCAGCCTGCACTTACCTGCATCCAAAATAGGCCGCATGGGGACTCCTGGGAGGGGCAGGGTGGGTGGGGCCAGCCAGGAGTGGGATTTGGGGGTTTTCTGAACTGCACAGAATCTTAGCCAGAGGTTCTCCCAAACCCCTGTGAACCCCCAGCAGCCTACCATTGCTTATGCTTATGTCTCTGATTAACTCGGTAATTCTTTTATTGCATGAAATTTTGCAAGAATTTCTACAGAAAGCCAAACTGGAGGCATAAGGGTGCATGCATGAGTTTTTGTTTGTGTGTATGCATCATTATTGTCATTGCATCGAAAGTAACATGAACATCTTAAATAGATCCAATCTGCGTCGGCCACCAATACCAACAATTTAGTCTTTTGAGATTTCAGATTTGTGCCGGAGCCATCCTCGGGGAACTTTTCTCTACCAGAATGTGTCCTTTGGCCTATTCTATGCTTCATATTTATGTGGCACCTTCCTATTGGTTGATTGGTGGCTGGCGATTGGCTGTTGTTTCCTTGTGCTGCCAAGTCCTTAGCTACTAAGTACTTGATAAGCCGGTAGTAAATCAGCACTACTGTTGACTGACAAGGGGCCCATTTCCCAGACTTCAATCATTTCCCTGGCTGTTTTTGAACCTACACAGCCAACAATCTTAGTAGCAATCTTAAATAGAAGCCAGTAGAGTTACACCCAACTTAAACCTTATTTAAATTTGACATCTATCTATCTATCTATCTATCTATCTATCTATCTATCTATCTATCTATCTATCTATCTATCTATCTATCTATCATCTTTCTGTCTGTCTGTCTATCATCTATCTATCTGTCTGTCTGTCTGTCTGTCTGTCTGTCTATCTATCATCTATCTATCTGTCTGTATCATCTATCTATCTATCTATCTATCTATCTATCTATCTATCTATCTATCTATCTATCTATCTATCTATCTATCTATCTGTCATCTATCTATCTATCTATCTATCTATCTATCTATCTATCTATCTATCTATCTATCATCTTTCTGTCTGTCTGTTTGTCTGTCTGTCTGTCTATCATCTATCCATCTATCTGTCTGTCTGTCTGTCTGTCTGTCTGTCTGTCTGTCTGTCTGTCTATCATCTATCTATCTCTGTCTATCATCTATCTATCTATCTATCTGTCATCTATCTATCTATCTATCTGTCTGTCTGTCTGTCTGTCTGTCTGTCTGTCTGTCTGTCTGTCTGTCTGTCTGTCTGTCTATCTATCTCTATATCTATCTATCTATCTATCTATCTATCTATCTATCTATCATCTATCTATCTATCTACCATCTACCTATCTATCCATATATCACCAGGGAACAAAGCAACATTGGAAGACTTCTACAGCAGTTCCAAAGCTATCTGTTCTAATGTTCATTTGTGTAAAAAAAAACATGTCATGGGATATTTTAGCTGGTTTGATATAAATATTAATACATATAATAACAAAAGATCCCACCATCTTCTTGTTATTTATATGAATGACTGCAATTTTTTTCTGAAAAAAAAAAGAAAGAAAGAGGGGGAGAGAAAGAGAGCATAAAGAAGATATAAATGTTCAAGTTTCAGGACTGGCAATCTATATTGCCAATCTATTTAAATTCTTCCCACATTGCCCCTGTGATTGACAGGTCCAACAAGCTGCTAATTGCCTACTTGCTTAGCTTTAAATACATCTTAATGGAGGGGGATTTGTGATGTAGATGTTCAAGAATTAGGAATTAAGTAGGTCCATTTGCCTGCTTTTCCCTTTGCAGACCATTCTTGAAGACAATAATGACATTACAATCATGGAAATTATTCAAGAATTATTTCATTTTCAGTGAGTTTGAAGCAACTCTCCATTTACTAGGAATGGTGTCCCATGTTATTTTCCCCCTTGGTCCTTCAGCTTTTTGGTGTTTTATCCATACTTCTAGTCCTTTAGATTCGTCACACAATTTCCCTTTGTTTAATATCCGAAAAGTAGAGAAGCCACAGCTTAAAGATCCTTTTGGTGATGAATTTCTTCTGGATTTATTTTAAGATTTGCTGTGGTTCTCCAGAGGGATAGGCTGAGTTGCATGGAACATTAAGGAGACATGTTCTCGGTACATGCTTGGTTCTGTCTGCTAGTAAAAATGTCTTAAGTAACTCCTTTTGCATAATAGTTGTTCCTAGAATTAACGGTACTTCCACAAAGTGGTGGTAATGCGTCAAACTCTACCAGACAAAATTTCATTTCAGCAAAAGTAGCATAGTTCTGGTTTATGATAGAAGCTTGGTAGCCCTTGCTGACAAATCTTTCTTCCAGAATATCATCCACTTGGTGTCTTTGCTTAAACCCGGTGTGTGAAAGAAATACGATTTTCGTACCTTTTACTGTTTTTCTACATTTTTAACTGTCAAAGTATAAAATATGAAAAAGAAATCAATAATATCTCTTCCTAGCTGTGTGGATTAGAAGTGTGTAAATGATTCGGCCCTGATTTCTTATCTTGGGAAAGACTAATTTAATAGGGGATAAACAAAATCAGAATTTATTTTTTTAAAAATAAAAGTTTAAATGTTAAAATGCGAACTTTCTGTTTTGGAGAAATTAAATTACAAACTGACAAAATAATGATTTTAAGACCTTGCAACATAAATATAAAAGAAGGAAAAATGCAAACAAATTGTCCAGCTAGACCACTAAATCGTTTGGTTCTTTTTCTTTATAGAAATGATATAAACAATCCAAAGAGTTCAAATTAGTAATATCAGTTCCAAGCAGATTCTACAGAAATTTCAGACATGTTAACTTTACCTGGACTCTGAAGCGGTATATTTAGATCCAGGTGCATTGTTTCAGAAGGGGGGGAAAAAAGGACAAAATTTATAACAATAAATGAACAGACAAATTGTCAGAAGCAAAAAGGACCCTGTTACATGACTGAGCTTGAAGCACAGAAAAAGCGACACATTAAAAAAAATTTATCCATTTTCAATCTTTCAAGTCTATCAGTTATATTTTGTGGTGGATCTTTTGGCTGGAAGCATCTCTTAGCATTCAGTAAGAAGTTGATGTGACAGAGTGTGCTTCATATTTCTTTGTCATTTCAGCTGTCATTTTTCTCTCAAAAATCATAAGGGAAAATGGCTAAGCCTTCTAACTAGAAAGCAGCTAACATTTGCAGACCGAACAATTTATTTCTCATCATTAGAACTCAGTAGACAATCTTTGTCTCTTTCCATCATCACTTGAAGAAGGCAGAATTCCTTTGACATTCATTTGGTTAATAATAAATTTTTAAAGCATTACAGGAGAGCGAGAAGAATTATTTGATTTAAGGTCAATAGAAAGATATTTCAGTGTCAAGATTATTTGTAGAAAAAGCTGAATAGGTTGCTATTCTTTTTTTTTTTACTGTTCAGAGTTTGTACAATAATTTATGAGCTATTGATGACTATGAATGCATGTAGTGCTAACACCAGTTTTAACAGGCAAAAACCACAACTCTAAAGAAACAGCACACACACAAAAAACTCCACCATATTTTTCAACTGTCCGATATATTATCCTGTTTGATGAAGATTGTCTCTACGTGTTTAGTGAATCTTCTATGTGCAATATAATCTTTTATTATAAATCTTTTACATTGTTGTTTGTTGTTACTTCAGAATTGTTATGTTTATGATACTGGGCAGTTATTCATGCAAACATGATTTGCTGTGAAACATGATTTGCTATACCTATCTTATAATGACTTTGCCGGCTAATTCTACGATGGGCTTTGATAGAAGTTTTTTTTTCTATTTACCTAGTAATGATAATAAAGAGATGCAATAAATCCCTGCATGATGTGCACATTAGTTTTGCAAAATAATGCCATGTCCAGTTTCATTAGAATTCCTATGTATCACCAGGAACAATTGATACACAGATAGCCAGTGATTAACTCTTTCTCCAAAACAATTGTTTGGTGTCTGATTCTGGATAGTATATCTTTGTGAAAACAAGATACATCATACCACTTAAAGGACTGTCCCAATGCTGAAATATTGGGGATATATGCATGTATTTGTACTCTAAACAAATAGGTATAGGTTCTCCTTCTTGAGCAGGGGCTGGATTAGAAGACCTCCAATGTCTTATTCTATTCCATTCTAATATTCTATTCTATTCTATTCTATTCTATTCTATTCTATTCTATTCTATTCTATTCTATTCTATTCCATTCCATTCCATTCTCTATTCTCTATTCTCTATTCTCTATTCTCTATTCTCTATTCTCTTCTCTTCTCTTCTCTTCTCTTCTCTTCTCTTCTCTTCTCTTCTCTTCTCTTCCATTCCATTCCATTCCATTCCATTCCATTCTCTATTCTATTCTATTCTATTCTATTCTATTCTATTCTATTCTATTCTATTCTATTCTATTCTATTCTATTCTATTCTATTCTATTCTCTATTCTCTATTCTATTCTATTCTATTCTATTCTATTCTATTCTATTCTATTCCATTCCATTCCATTCCATTCCATTCTCTATTCTATTCTATTCTATTCTATTCTATTCTATTCTATTCTATTCTATTCTATTCTATTCCATTCCATTCCATTCTCTATTCTATTCTATTCTATTCTATTCTATTCTATTCTATTCTATTCCATTCCATTCCATTCCATTCTCTATTCTATTCTATTCTATTCTATTCTATTCTATTCTATTCTATTCTATTCTATTCTATTCTATTCTATTCTATTCTATTCCATTCCATTCCATTCTCCTATTCTATTCTATTCTATTCTATTCTATTCTATTCTATTCTATTCTATTCTATTCTATTCTATTCCATTTCATTCCATTCTCTATTCTATTCTATTCTATTCTATTCTATTCTATTCTATTCTATTCTATTCTATTCTATTCTATTCTATTCCATTCCATTCCATTCCATTCCATTCTATTCTTAAACCTGAATACTAAACAGCTTAAATGTTTCAACAGTTTCACTGGTATTTTTAATGGATGTCTTTTTATAATATCTTAATTAAGTTTTGACATCATGTATTTAAATACAAACTAACATAAAAAGGAAAGGGAATGACAAAACGCATTAAAAGCGACAAAAATAATTTTTAAAAAAATATGGATTTTGTTAGTCTCCTGGTCTGGATGGCTACATTAAACTGAATAAATTCAATGAAATAAAAATAGTTGCTGCTTCCCTAGGGTCATTCACATGATATGTTTTCTGTCTGATTTTCCATCTCCATCATGATTTAGAAGTCTCCATATATTCAAGGCATACAAAGATTCCTCCTTCTCTTTGACGGTACCTTCACTATGAGGCAGTGGTGGGTTCCTACCGGTGCGGTCCACTCTATAGCACCGGTAGCGACCGGCTGGTGACATCACGGATGTTGTAACTGGTCATAAATGTGTATGTGTGCGCGCGTGCGTACATGTGTGCATGCATAAGGCTGTCAAAACACAAAAAACAGGTCAAGTAGCTCTGAGGAGGTCAGTCATAAATTTGAACATTTGCTAAGCAACCGGCCATTAAGCGAGGACCACTTGTATTTGGTTTGCCTTAAGGGTTCAGAGCTGTATGGAATCTGGTTTCTTTTAATCCTTTGGGGGATTGTAAAAGGTCCGGATGCAGGAATCCTCGTAGGGGGAACTAGGATCGTGACCACTTAGCCACACCCGCCCAGTCACATGACTATGAAGCTATGCCCGCCCAGTCACATGACCGTCAAGCCACTCCCACCCAGTCACATGACTGTCAAACCACGCCCACAAAACCAAGCAATGCCCACAAAATTAAGCCACGCCCACAAAATTAAGCCATACCCACAGAGTGGTAGTAAAAAATTTAGGAACCCGTCCCTGCTATGAGGTAGGAGAAGAGCAGGCAGAGCTGGAGGTGGTGGTGGTGGTGGTGGAGTTAAGCATGTCATCAGCTTTGAGTCATTGTGTTCCCACAAGTGCTTCAAGCCCAAACTCTCCTGAATTCCATTGATTGTTATCTGGCACCCATTTAGTGTGGAACTTGAGTTGATCCGATTCTTGTGAATAGGCTTGAATAAATTGTCTATACTGCAACCTTATGAATGGTCCTGATTCTTTGCACCTGACATATTGTTGGAAATATTTTTTTTCCAGTGCCAGAGTAGTGCCTAGTCCTCTGGCAGCAGCTGGGACATTTTACCAGATTTATTCACTTTCTTCAAAGTATAAGAAGCTAGTCATGCCCTTGCAGTTGAGCATGGAGATTTTTAAAAAAGAAACTGTGTAGAGCCAGGGGTGTCAAACTCAAGGCCATGTGGGCTGGATCTGGCCCGCGGGGTGCTTAGATCTGGCCCATGGGGCCACCCTGGAAACAGTGAAGGACCGGCCTGCAGCACATCTGCCGGTGAAAATGGAGCTCAGGAGGGCCATGTGCAGCCCTGCCCAACTCCATTTTCGCTGGCAGAGGGTTGCAGGAGGCCATCGCAGCCAAAAACAGAGCTTGGGAGCCTGTTTTCTGTGGCAGAGTACTTGGCCCACCACAAGCGCCCCTGACACGAGGTACATCAAGCTGGCCACACCCACCCCGGCCATGCCCAAACACAACCCTGTTGTGCCCCTCAATGAAATTGAGTTTGACACCCCTGGTGTAGAGCCAGGAGTTAAAATGAAACATAAATCAAGATAGATAGTTGCGTGCATAAGTGCACCAGTGTGCCTACCGTCCCTGTCCTAATGTTCCCGCTTATCAGTACCCATCTTATGTATATAAACAATGTTATATCTATGTATATTACCAACATGTACTTGACAAAAATAAATAAATAAATTAAATAAATAACACAAACATAACACCCATACTCCGACAGTTGCATTGGCTGCCCATTGGTCTCTGGGTACAATTCAAGGTCTTGATCATCATCTTTAAAGCCCTACATGGCTTAGGACCAGGTTACCTCCGGGACCACATTCTATCTCATACTTCCCTCGACCGGTCAGGTCCCACAGAGTGGGTCTCCTCCGGGTCCCGTTAGCCAAACAATGCCAACTGGTGGGGCCTAGGGGGAGGGCCTTCTCTGTGGGGGCCCCTGTTCTCTGGAACCAACTCCCCCCAGAGATCCGAATCATCCCCACCTTGCTGGCCTTCCGAAAAGCCATTAAGACATGGCTCTTCCTGCAGGCGGGGTTCTGAGACAATTTTACATCTGAGGTCTCCCCCATGTATGCATGGTGTTGTGTGTCTTTTTAAAAACTTTTCTAAAATTGTTTTTAATGATTTTATTGTTTGGTGTTCTTTAAAATGCTGTACGCCGCCCTGAGTCCTTAGGGAGTAGGGCGGCATAGAAGAATTCCCAATCAATCAATCAATCAATCTAGGAAATAAATAAATCTGAACAAACACTTCCTTTGTTTTTAACTCTCATCACTGAAAGTTGAATATAATATAATGACAGAAGAAATTAGCTCTAGTTGCAGTGAGAGGGCAGTGTATCTTTGAGTGTTTGGGTTAGAGTCACATTCGATATTAATTAGCAGAGATGGTTTTTTTCCCCAGTATTCATATATGAGAATGTTGGCTTGCTATGAGCAATGTTTGGCAACTTTTATGTGCAAACATCGTCAAGGGAGTCATTCCAAGTATCAGTCTTTGGTTTCCAAAACCGGCTTTATGAAACAGTAGGAATGCAAATGAAGAAATTGTGGAATTGTTTCCTGCATGCGTTAAACTTTCACGACATTTAATATTGCACGATTCTCTTCGAAGTTGTAAGGGTAGGGCTACTCCCATATTTTGGTGACAGCTCAGTTTAGAACTGGCTTCATTCTGCACTGCCTTTTTTTCAAGAGGCAACTGGACTTTCTGGGTTTTTTTTTTCCTTTGAAAATGTTTCGCTTCTCATCCAAGAAGCTTCTTCAGCTCTGACTGGATTACAGGGGAATGGAAGGATTTATACTCCTTGCATTCAAAAAGAATGCAAATGACCAGCTGTCTGCAAGGAGTATAAATCCTTCCATTCCCCTGTAATCCAGTCATTTATTTATTGATTGATTTATTTTGTCAAGCGTGTATATGATTACAAACAAAGTATAAACAAAGTATAAACATGATTGTGAATATATAAGAAGTACAAGCATGGTTATGAGTACAAGAAATTTTTCGAATACATGGGTACATTAGGACAGGGACGGTAGGCACGTTGGTGCGCTTATGCACTCCCCTTACAGACCTCTTAGGAATGGGGTGAGGTCCACAGTAGACAGTCTAAGGTTAAAGTTTTGGGGGTTTGGGGAAGAAACTACAGAGTCAGGTAATATATTCCAGCTATTGATCACTCTGTTGCTGAAGTCGTATTTTCTGCAGTCGAGTTTGGAGCGCTTTACATTAAGTTTGTATCTATTGTGACTTCGTATATTGTTGCGGTTGAAGCTGAAGTAGTCATTGACAGGCAGGACATTGTAGCAGATATCTTTGTGTGCTACACTTAGGTCAGATCGAAGGCAGCATAATTCTAAATTATCTAGCCCCAAAATTTCAAGTCTAGTGGCATAAGGTATTCTGTTGCAAACAGAGGAATGTAGTACTCTTCTCGTGAAATATCTCTGGACATTCTCAATTGTGTTAGTGTCTGATATGTAGTGCGGGTTCCAGACAGATGAGCTGTATTCAAGAATTGTCTAGCAAATGTTTTGTATGCTCTGGTTAAAAGTACAATATTACCAGAGAAGAAGCTGTCCCTTTGGGACAACCATGACCTGGATGACTCAGAATCACCATAGGCACTTGCTCTGCTCTATTTCCAGGATTTTTTTTAAAGAAAAATATTTTCTAATCAGTCTGCAGCTTTCTTGTTTCTTGGTGAGCTCCATCCATGCACTAATCAGATCTGTCTTTCTTTTATGAACAGCCAAAACTAACGAAATACAGCCCACCTGATCTTTGTTTGGAGATTCCTGAATTATTAATAGTATTGTGGACTTATATGAAATATTATTTTTGTTTGCTTAGCTGACAGATGATATATGCATGTTCGAGAAAAACAAAATGTTACAAAACGGGAGTCACAATCACAGTTACAGAATTTCTTTAAATAAACTAACAGTTGTGTAGATGTAAATGTGGAGTTATTTTCACATATAGATTCTATTCTATTCTATTCTATTCTATTCTATTCTATTCTATTCTATTCTATTCTATTCTATTCTATTCTATTCTATTCTATTCTATTCTATTCTATATCCCATCCTATTCCTCTCCTCTTCTCTCCTCTCTTCTCTTCTCTTCTCTTCTCTTCTCTTCTCTTCTCTTCTCTTCTCTTCTCTTCTCTTCTCTTCTCTTCTCTTCTCTTCTCTTCTCTTCTCTTCTCTTCTCTTCTCTTTTCTCCCTGCCCTGCCCTGCCCTGCCCTATTTTATTCTATTCTATTCTATTCTATTCTATTCTATTCTATTCTATTCTATTCTATTCTATTCTATTCTATTCTATTCTATTCTATTCTATTCTATATCCTCTCCTATTCCTCTCCTCTCCTCTCCTCTCCCCTCCCCTCCCCTCCCCTCCCTTCCCTTCCCTTCCCTTCCCTTCCCTTCCCTTCTCTTCTCTTCTCTTCTTCCTGCCCTGCCCTGCCCTGCCCTGCCCTGCCCTGCCCTGCCCTGCCCTGCCCTGCCCTGCCCTGCCCTGCCCTGCCCTATTCTATTCTATTCTATTCTATTCTATTCTATTCTATTCTATTCTATTCTATTCTATTCTATTCTATTCTATTCTATTCTACTCTACTCTACTCTACTCTACTCTACTCTACTCTACTCTACTCTTCTATTCTATTCTATTCTATTCTATTCTATTCTATTCTATTCTATTCTATTCTATTCTATTCTATTCTATTCTATTCTATTCTCCATTCCATTCCACTCCACTCAATATATTCTATTCTATTCTATTCTATTCTATTCTATTCTATTCTATTCTATTCTATTCTATTCTATTCTACTCTACTCTACTCTACTCTACTCTACTCTACTCTACTCTACTCTACTCTACTCTACTCTACTCTACTCTACTCCCTCCTATCCTACCCTACCCTATTCACAGATGTCAGATGCACGGATGTAAATGTGGAATTATTTTCAGATATAGTTCCTATCCCATCCCTTCCTAGCAGATATCATATGAACTTTAGATTCTACCTGAAACTAAATTTCTAGGGAAAGAAATAGTTGGTACACCCACAGACAAAGTAACAAAGAAATAAAGAGGATTTTTGCTTTCATTAGGCAATTACAGGAAACCTTGGCATTCCACACAACAATGAAATAACAGGGAGGTCACGTGGGCTGTGGTTTGTGCAAATATGACTCTTAGGTTGTGTAGGTGCATGCAATACGAATGGAAACAACTTTCACTTTTATACTGAAAGTCATTGAAATAATGTCGCAGATTGATCGTTTCTGCTCTGATCAAGATCAGCGGTGAAACCATTAAACCTCTGTCATCAAAATGTCACAGCATCAACAACTGCTAATTAAAAGGGCTAAAAATTAAAATTAACCTGTCTGTTTTAATTGCTGTGTTTCCAATAAGCAGCACTTTTGTGGCTTTTCGGTAAAATCACTTTTTATGACACAGCCAGCATTTTGTCATTCATTTGCCTTTCATTGAGATCACTTCTTCAATTCTGAGCTTCCTTGTTTTGGGGGGTTGAAAGCAGATAAGGACAATCTGAATAAAGAATCGGTTTGCAACTTCAAAGGTGCAGAAATGGAGTACCCCTCCTCCCTATTTATACATTTCTTTTGTAACATAAACAGGTTTATGTTACAAAATAAATGTCTGCATCAAATAAGCATATATTGTACATATGATTTCAGTTAAATAATCCTGAAATATAAAATCAGTTAGCAACCTAAAGTTGCTTTGCAGGAGGAAAAACAGCAAATGCCATCATTGTATCAGATTCTTAAATGAGATTTTGTATGTTAGTTTCACATTGCATTATTTTTAACCTTCTGCTTGGAGGAAAATAGAGATCATTCCAGAGGGAATAGATAATCTTATAATCTTCTGTTTTCAAATATGTGACATTTAAGAAGCAATTTAAAAGATCTCCATTGATGTTTAGTACAAGACAAGGACCTGAATAGATTGGACAATTTTAATTTGGGATCAGTTCAGTTCCAGGTCTCAAGCACAAGGTTTCAATGGATAATTGGTCAATTATTGCAGGTCACATCAGGTTGTGTCTTTGTGTTGTATGGCTTTGTGCATGAAATTAAAGAAAGAGTTTGCTATGATTAGCTTTCACAATGCTACACAATTCTTGCCAGTTCAGACATGTCCAGTACACATTATTTCTTAGATATTGGCTGCTACAAATAAGGAAAAGGTAGATTTATGGCAACATCATCTATCTCCAGGAATAGGTGATCGTAATATTTGAGACACTTGAGAAAGAATTCTGGGTGGAAAAGAAAGAATGTGTGTATAGTTGATTCCAAGGTAGTATTGTCTCTAGAGGAATAGGAGAAAAATAGATCAGAATGCAGCTAAATTTATCTTTTGCTGTGTTCTTGTGGTACCTGTGTTAAGCATTTCTGTCTCAAAAAATGAATGGAAATTAGGCATCGTAGCCTTAAATGCTAAAATCAGACTGGGCTCCAGAAAATAGTTTTTACTGTGTAAGATTTTTATTTTAAGAAGAAAGGGATAATTGTTCATATCAATATGGAAACTGAATCCTTTCCTCTTTGTAGTGGAAGAAATTCATTTTGTGACTTGATGAAAGCAATGCACTTTTTCCCCTCCTTTTAACTCATCTACAAGCTGCTGCTTCCATGGATGATTAAGCAGCCTTTTTCTTGGTATTGAACATTTGCATTTTATTCCTGTATTCCTCTATTTTATATTCTTTAATGGTTAATGTAATATTAAGAGCATCTATAGTGCTCTTAAACTAACTTTAATAAAGTTAAGTTTTGTCTACACCATATGAGATTAGTTTACCTCCAAGAGAGGGCTGATAATAGCAATAACACTTAGACTTATATACTGTCCTATGGTGCTTTGCAGTGCTCTTTGGCAGGGGCGGGTTCCTAATTTTTTTACTACCACTCCGTGGGCGTGGCTTATTTTGTGGGTGTGGCTTGCCAGCCATGTGACCGGGTGGGTGAGGCTTCTCGGACTGCTGAAGGGAGGGATAGGTCCTGCTGCCCATTCCCCCTCCCCTCAGCATCTCGAGAAGCCTCGAACATGCAAAAATGCCTGGGATCATCACCGCGCGTTCGTGGTTTCTCGGACTGCTGAAGGGAGTGGAATGGAGATAGCTCTTGCCGCCTGTTCTTTCAGCGTCTCACGCGCTCCCTCAGCCATCCTCCCCTGCTTGGACTCACTGTGGGATAGGAAGGCAGCGCATGCGCAGTGCCGGAAGCTCGGCTTCTGGGCATGCGCAGAAGAAATTTTTTTTAAAAAAATTATTTTTTAAAAAAAATGGCGGCGCCCAGGCACTGGCAACCGACCGCACCGGTACTGTGACGTCACCAGCGGGCCGCTACCGGTGCTATAGAGTGGAACGCACTGGTAGGAACCCACCACTGCTCTTTGGGTAGTATACAGTGCAGAAGTATTATTTCAATATTGTCCCCAACAATCTGGGTCTTCATTTTACTGACCTTGGAAGGATGGATGGCTGAGTTAACCTTGAGCCCAGTCAAAATTGAACTCCAGGCTGTGGGCAGAGTTAGCCTGCAATACTGCACATTAACCACTGTGCCACCAGGGCTCATCATAATCCTGTTCCAACAGGGAGAATATCTCTCTCTCTCTCTCTCTCTCTCTCTCTCTCTCTCTCTCTCTCTCTCTCTCTCTCTCTCTCTCTCTCTCTCTCTCTCTCTCTCTCCCGCCCTCCTCTCTCTCTCGCCCTCCCTCCCTCTCCCAATCTTGTATTTATTTATTTTACTTCTATCCCTTCATAATGAATTGGCAGTTTATGAAGATCCAGATAGCTTTTGAGATCTCTAACCTTTCAGGCTGCAAATTCAGCCATGGTCCTACAAAGATAGATACAATCGGTTCTTGTTTTATGCAGTGTTTAATTTTGTTACATCCCCCTTCCACCTCACTGAATTTTTAAACATCTTCATAAAAATATATTCTGTGTTCAGATTTCTACATTCATGCATATTCATAGAGATATTGTTATAAAGACTGCATTCTCTTTTGCAAAGAGTGTTTTTTTTTAATAATGTAATACATTTCTATTTACCTCCCCCAAACCCCAGAAAAGCCCATTCCTAAAGGTTGACATTTGAATATTTGTTGTTTTTTTTATCGGTCCTGACCCTCCACCCCATTGTGATCTAAATGCAGGCAAAATTAATGTTGTCTTTCTCTCTAATTCAGGAACTTGAGAACAGTGCCAAACACTGCATAAAAATTGCATAAGGTTCTGTATTTCTATAAAGATGAAATCAAAATGCAAACTTGTATACATAATATAATTTCTACAGTGAATCTTTCACTGCTTTCTGTTCTTAAGCCCTCAATTTTCTTTCTCAAGGCTACGGTGTTTCTCCTCTCCTGCCAGCTCTTATTTTTGGTAGTTTTCATTCCACTTTATATCTCCATTTTTCTGCGGACCGTTTCCTTTTCTGTATTTTGAGTCTTTCATCCGTAATGAATTGTTAGACTTCAAGACATTGCAAGACTCTTTATACTCAAGGCTGCTGTGCGTTTGCAATTCCGACCTTAGAAATGTGATAGCCACAGATGGAGAGTTGATTTGCTCATGATGCCTTCACACAAAACACTTAACCAGATTACAAATAGTTGAAGACCTGGCTTTTCCCTCAGGTACTGGGTAGGATATTAATAAATTACAGTATGGATTTATTTATTTATTTATTTGTGAGACTTATATACCGCCTCATAGTGCAAGCACTCTCTAAGCGGTTTACACCAGTAAGCAATGTATATTTATATTGCCCCCAACAATCTGGGTCCTCATTTTACTTACCTCAGATGAAAGGCTGAGTCAACCTTGAGCCGGTGAGATTTGAACCGCTGACCTGTGGATCAGTGTCAGCTAATGTGGCCTGCAGTACCTGCCTCTACAATATTCCTTTGTATTGTCAAGTGCTTTGGTTATTTTTAAATTGCCATGTTTGGTGTGTGTGTGTGTGTGTGTGTGTGTGTGTGTGTAGAGAGAGAGAGAGAGAGGGAGAGGGAGGGAGGGAGGGAGGGAGAGAGGGAGAGAGGGAGAGAGAGAGAGAGAGAGAGAGGGAGAGGGAGGGAGGGAGGGAGAGAGGGAGAGAGAGAGAGAGAGAGAGAGAGAGAGAGAGAGAGAGAGAGAGAGAGAGAGAGAGAGAGAGAGAGAGAGAGAGAGAGAGAGAGATTATTTATTGGCCATCACATAGAGCAATTTTTAAGATGTACAGTCATATAACTTTGCTAAATCAAAATAATAAAAGACAACATTCTCATTTTTCTTAGCTGGCATATGTTGAACTGTACACTAAGCAAACAGGTTGGCATTACGTAATCAGCCGGTTCCTCTAAAAATACAAACCAAGATGAACAGTAACCAACTTTAGTGAATTCTACGACTGTTTCTGCTAGGGTTTAGCTCGCTTGGTTAACCCCACAGGGTTAAAACCATCCTCTGTTTTTTTTTCTTTAGCTCACCATGCTGAGAGCTACAGATACATATTGATTTGCAGTTTCTAATTACATAAAAAATGATCAAATTCCACGAACCTGCAGACCTTTTACAGTACTAAATGAATAAGGATACAGCTTTCTGGGTTTGCTGTTTGGCTTTATTGAGTCTGATGTTCTGTTCCTGCTTACACACTTAACTCTGCTGAAATTCTTTGTCACTGGTGACAGTTATTGCTTCTCTACCCTACCAGAGATTCAATAGTGTGTCAGCGAAATCTAAAAGATACAGGCGAATCTATCAATAGAGAGAAACAGTATATCAATGAAGTTGGTTCCAGAAGGGAGTTCATCGTTTCAATCGTTGTGTTTATTGGAATCACTCACAAACCAGAAATATGGATATTTTAAAGCAAATATTTTGGCTATATCTCAGAAGGGCGGAAAGAGACAGGAGTCAAAATGTGTGAAAAAGGTTAGTGACTTTGTCTATGCTCTGCACCTAATCTCAGTTATCCAGGTCAGGGGTGAAATTCAATTTTTTTCCCTTACCGGCTCTGTGGGCGTGGCTTGGTGGGCATGGCTTGGTGGGTGTGGCTTTGTGGTCATGTGACTGGGTGGGTGGGTGTGGCCAAGTCGACATCACTTCTTTGCCCTAATGACCTACAAAAAGAAGATATACCAATTATTATACAGAAAACAATAAAAGAGGTACACAAATACTTACATAAGAGCACCATGTAAGTATCTCTTATATTGTTTTGCGTATAATAACTGGTATATCTCCTTTTTTGAATTTCACCCCTGATCTATCTACTTGCTTTCCCAAACCTGGTGCTTTCCCGTTTGTTATTAAACTACATGTCCCAGCATCCTCGCAACTTCGGGGTTAACGGGAGTTTCTGTGTGCCTAATTTTAGATTTAGATTTATTATTAGAGTTGGAAGGGACCTTGTAGGTCATCTAGTCCAACCCCCTGCTCAAGCAGGAGTTCCTACACCATTTGAGACAGATGGCAAGTAGACAAGAGCTGATAGCTGGGTAGAGTTTGTTTTCCTCTTTGATAAGACTCTTATCAGTGATTAATATGTATATGTATATATACATATACATATTATATACATAGGGAAATCGACGTGGGTGCTTGAGAGCATCCCCGGTGGAACTGTGGCCTGGGAATCATGTGCTCTGCAGTCCTATTATCCATTTCTAGCCATCTGGGCATTGAAAGTTAGATTCAGTCAGATTTACAGTTGAGTCGGCCGGAAGAGGTGAGCTGCGAGCGGGCGGGCGTGGGTGGGGCCAACCAGGGCCGATTTTACCGGCTCTGCGAACAGATTCAAATCATGCCTACCGCCTCTCCTGAGCCGGGTCAAAGTGGTTGAATTTCACATCTGATCCAGGTCATGGTTATCCCAATGGTGCTTTTTTCAGGAACTGCAACTGGACTTTCTGGTTTTTCTTTGAAGACGTTTCGCTTCTCCAAGAGCTGAAGAAGCTTCTTGGTTGAGAAGTGAAACGTCTTCAAAGAAAAACCAGAAAGTCCAGTTGCCTCTTGAAAAAAGCCCCTTTGGGTTAGTGTCTTTGGTTTATATACACTCCAAATGTCTGAATGACATTGAAATTCATTAGGGATTAATATAGTTTGCCTTTAAGACAATTACTCTGGGAATAGTTTGAAACTGACTCACCCTAGGACATTAAGGTTCAGTTCAGGAGTGATGTCCGTTCCATTTTCCTCTGAAGACTTCCGAAACTGTCCTTTAGGAAGTTTTTAGAAGTCTGTGATTTGCAGATCTATTTTAGGAAGCTTCCATATGTTGCGTGCATGCATTTTAAGAGCAGGAGAGAATCAGAAAACATGAAAGAAACATCTGCAGGGATGTTTTGAGATGTCTCCTATTAAGTACACAACCTGTTTTATGCTGGAATTCTGCATAATTACATTCCAGGGAAGGAAGAAATAACAGATGTTGAATAAAGATTGAAAACGGTTAAAAGAGGCTGTTTTTAAGAGAGAGAGAGAGAGGGAGGGAGGGAGGGAGGGAGGGAGAGAGAGAGAGAGAGAGAGAGAGAGAGAGAGAGAGAGAGAGAGAGAGAGAGAGAGAGAGAGAGAGATGCTCTCAGCAAGTGGTATTTTGCCAAACCAGTCAGACAGCAATCTATTTCTCAAATTCATTGCCCATTTCAGGAAGATTAATGTCAAATAAAGTATTTCTTCCCACATCTGATCCGTTCAACAATTATCCAGCTCCGATAATCCCCAAGTCAGTCTTTCAGAAAACAGCTGAATATTTCCTCCAGCAATTTTTGTAAAGCAGATTAAATGAATACGATATTAGGTCAAAAATGCTGCAAGTGCTATGCATGAAGACTTTTTCTTTCTTTCTTTCTTTTTGGGAAACATCCTATAAATTAATTGTTTTACTCAGGACAGAAAGGCAAAAACAATCAATAAAGGAGTACAGTTGTCAAGCTCTTTGTTGAGTAAACATCATTACAGTAGACTTACATACTTTATCCTGAAAAGCCCCTCAAGCAAGAGAGGAGAAACCCAGTTTGCTTTAAATGCTTTAACAGCTTTTAGTTTGGGAATTGCTCCTGATTGTTTCCTTCCACTTCAGAAGAAGGAGTTTTTTTTGGGGGGGGAGAATTTATACCGAAATGGCCCAACCAATTAATAGGATTACTATAAGGTATTCCTTTTGCTTCTGATGGAACTAAGCAGGCCTCATGATTTTTAAGAAATAATAGAGTTTGGAACATCATTGGGGGGAAAATTGGATTTTTCAGTGAGATGATAATAATAGTAATAATAACAACAGAGTTGGAAAGGACCTTGGAGGTCTTCTAGTCCAACCCCTGCTTACGCAGGAAACCCTACACTACTTCAGACAGATGGTTATCCAACATCTTCTTAAAAACATCTAGTGTTGGAGCATTCACAACTTCTGGAGGCAAGTTGTTCCACTGATTAATTGTTCTAACTGTCAGGAAATTTCTCCTTAGTTCTAAGTTGCTTCTCTCCTTGTTTAGTTTCCACCCATTGCTTCTTGTTCTACCCTCAGGTGCTTTGGAGAATAGTTTGACTCCCTTTTCTTTGTGGCAACCCCTGAGATATTGGAACACTGCTATCATGTCACCCCTGGTCCTTCTTTTCATTAAACTAGACACACCCAGTTCCTGCAACCGTTCTTCATATGTTTTAGCCTCCAGTCCCCTAATCATCTTTGTTCCTCTTCTCTGCACTCTTTCTAGAATCTCAACATCCTTTTTACATCATGGCGACCAAAAGTGTATGCAGTATTCCAAGTGTGGCCTTACCAAGGCATTTATAAAGTGGTATTAACACTTCGCGTGATCTTGATTCTATCCCTCTGTTAATGCAGCCTAGAACTGTGTTGGCTTTTTTGGCAGCTGCTGCACACTGCTGGCTCATATTTAAATGGTGAGAACAAATGGTGAGAACCATCATATTTAAATGATGGTGAGAACAATTATACTCTTAATTCACCATCGAAGTTTGCTTTCTGTAATTCAGGATACTGCTTATAAGCGCTATGCGCTTAGAGCTCAAAGCGTTGTTAGAGACCCCACATGCCCACAAGTTAGAACAAAATATTTTTTTTCTGATGGTTCCGCTGTGGCTGCATGTTAAATTTGGTAGCAGACAAGTCACACATTAGCACCTGGTCTTCAAAACCCTAACCCTAATCTTAACCTTTTAAAGCTTCACTCTCAAGAAGGCTACTCATAAACATTTGATATCAAACTGTATCGCTGTTTGGTTTGGTGGCAGCAGTGCCTCAGATAGAAAGTCCCTACAGAGAGTGGTGAGGACAGCCGAGAAGATTATAGGAAGCTCCCTTCCCGTTATTCAGGATACTGCTTATCAGTGCTAGGTGCTTAGAGTTCAAAGCATTGTTAGAGACCCCACACACCCAATTCACAGTCCGTTTCTGTTGCTCCCTTCTGGGCGGAGGTTTCAAAGTATTTCTAGCAGGAATACCTATTCTGTAACAGCTTTGTTCCCTAGACCATCCATCTGGCAAACTGGCAAGATTGGTTTTTCTCACCAAGTACATGTAGACATCTGAACTAGACTGTGTAATTTCTCTGTGTCATATAACATATGTGGATACATGCATAATTTTGTATTTATTTATTTATTTTGTCATGTTCATGTAGTGTATATTGGAAGTGGTGACCCTTTGAGAGATGTATGCAACAAACTTTCATTTTAATGTATGCCAATTAGGTGTACATTCAAAGTGACAATAAAGTTATTCTAAGTTCTAAGCTATTCAAACCAAAAGAAGGTCAAATAAATCAAGATGGAACAGGTGACATTTTTTTGCAAATAAGAGTAATAACAATATTCCACATTAATTGTGACTCAGATCCCACAATTAAAGTGGAACTAAGGGATATGGAAATTTTTTCATTTGTTAACCAGGGCAAGCAACTATGAAATTGAGCAAGGAACAAGCATTGATTTTGAGTTGCTTATTTAATCCTCTTAATTTTAATTGTTTTGTGTTATCTTTTCTTTTAAACTTTTTATCATATTGTAAGCTGTCCAGAGTCGCTGCAACACTGAGATGGGTGACATATAAATTTATGTAATTAATTAATTAATTAATCAACTTAATTCAGGGTATTTCCTTTCTCCCTTTTATTACAGTGCGATTCATACTTTGAGTTATATTTTATATTCCTTACTTCCTTTTGATTTAAAGTATTGTGCAAACTAGGACAATTGTAGGACTCATTTATTAAACTGAGTTGGCTTTTCGTCATTTTTCTCTTTTAATATTATTATTATTTATTGTTTTATCATAAAAAGTAAACTACAGAACAGAAAAACAACCAAAACATAACAAATAGCATACATTCAACATTAACAACAGCAACAAAAAATAGTGTATTAAAAATAGACAAAAAAGGAATCAAATACATTTAACATTGAACATGTAGAATCAATCCTGTCTGGGAACTGGAAAAAAAAGAGAAAGCAGTAAATTCTCCTCCTCTTTTACATAGATAGATAGATAGGTAGATAGATAGATAGATAGATAGATAGATAGATAGGTAGGTAGGTAGGTAGGTAGGTAGGTAGGTAGGTAGGTAGGTAGGTAGGCAGGCAGGCAGGCAGGCAGGCAGGCAGAGAGGGAGGGAGGGAGGGAGGGAGAGGGAGAGGGAGAGGGAGAGAGAGGAGAGAGAGAGAGAGAGAGAGAGAGAGAGAGAGAGAGAGAGAGAGAATGTAGATGTGATGTATGAAGAAAGAAGAAAAAGCAGTCAACAGGTTAAGCTAAACATTGCACTAATATTCAAATCCCTCTGTTAACCATCTGTTATTATATTTAGTGCATAGAAAATCCACAGACGGTTTCCAGTCTCTTATAAAGCTGTCTAGTCCCTTATCTCTAATCAAAGCAGTTGATTTCACAATCTCTGCTAATTCAGTCAATTTCAAAATCCATTCTTCAACAGTCGGCATCCCCTTTTCTTACCAGATTGTTTGGCAAGTACACTCCTCACAGCTGTCACCATGTGAAGGAACAGCACCTCAGAAGTGTATCTTTTCTTATGACGTAGTGATAAGTTCCGGAAAGTAAGGCTGTAGAGCTCATAGCGTGTGATAGAGATCATTTTCAACACTTTCATATTCCACGCTGGCTCAGTGGTTAGGACGCTGGGCTTATGTGGGCGGCATGATAGAAAGCCAACAACCCAGATTTGAGGCCCGAGTTTTTCAATGGGGTGAGTGCCTATCTTTGCCTAGCTCCTGCCCACCTAGCAGTTCAAAAACGTACAAATGCGAGTAGGTAAATAGGTACCACTTCAGTGGGAAGATAACAGGACATTGAAATGTCTTCAGACAACTGTTAAGGATTGTGCAGAGCGACCCCTGAGTTATCAGGGACATGCACATAGAAATGGGGTATTCAGCTTGGCAACCAGTGGATAGGAGTAATGATCCAGTCACAAACAGATTCGTTAAAGTGTATAAAATAGTTTACTTTTAGACAAATAGCACAGTCCAATTAAACAGTCCAGGTCATACACATTCAGTCAGTCAATATCAAGAAGTACAATAATCTTCTTACCAGCCTGTCTTTGTCTTAAACATCAAACAAAGATATTACAGCTTACAAACACTTCAATACTATCAACGTAACAGAGCTTCACACAGAGCTCACTATCAGACACAAAGTCAATCATGAATGAATCAGCAGAGAGAACGAACCATGATCTCTAGCTCCCTCTTATGGCAATCTTGAAACACTACAGCCAATCAGAATACAGCAATACATTTAAAGTTGTAGTACTTAAATATATACAAACATAGATTGGTGGCCTGTTTATATATTAACAACCCAACCGTTTGGACATAGTCCTAACAACAATGCTGGCTCAATGGCTTTGAAACGGAGATGAACGCCATTCCCATATAATCGGCAACGATTAGCAGAGTAAAATCTGCAGGGTTGCCTTTTCTTCCTTTCCTTTCTTTTCCATATTTCACAACTGCAAGGAAACCCTCTGAAATCTTGACCAGGGATGCGGAGTGTGAATTGTCTGAATGTGGGATTAGCATACAATTCTTTCTTCTTTTCTTCTAACACCAGAAACTAGTGAAGGAGTCGGTGCTGGTAGACGGTAGGGAGCTGTACGTTAAATGAAAGTTACATAAAGAATCGAGATGCTTTTATTGCAATGTCCATGCGGTCTTCTTGTAAAACCTGTTTTACCGGGTCCTTATTTGTAGGAATCCCCCTTCATCAACACCGCCTCAAAGGGTATGTTTAACTGGAGATCAAGACATAATTACATTGAGGCCCAATTGATTTATTGACAGCTTTGGTACCCTAGGCAAGGAAACAGAGGCCTAAAGAGGGGTGAGGCTACAAAACCTCTTCATAGACTTAATGTGAATTATTACTTTTATGTAATTGGTTCCATTACAGTTAATTAGTAGCAATGCCCTAGGATATTCTGTCAATCTGATTGATAAGGTTAACCTTACCGATTAGGTTAATTCATCAGCATGGTGGGCAGAAGGAGATCACACTCGTCTCTAGAGCATAGAGCATTAGTTTAAACGAAGGGCATACATATCTGTAGCTAAATTGTTATTTTAGCTTAACCATGATCTAAAAACAACCCCTTGGTTTAGTGTTAATAGTTCTCAACACCTCGTTGTAATCTTTCATGGCTAGCTTCATGCTCTCGTACGTTAGCACCTTGTTACTTTTAGCATGGTTGAGAATTCCAAGCACCTGCTTACTTTTCATGGAATTTCAGTGGTGCATTTTAAGAAAAGATGCATGAGTCGTGGTCTAAAATGTACCCACTTGTATTTTGTTGCGCTTCTTCCAAATACTGTCCGCGTGAGTTCCTGCTTAGTTGTTGAAGTATCATCGCAGATGAGTAATTTGTGAATCCTGGTAACAAAGCTTGTTAAGATGATAGATGATGAGATAGATAGATAGATAGATAGATAGATAGATAGATAGATAGATAGATAGATAGATAGATAGATAGATAGATAGATAGATAGATAGATAGATAGATAGATAGATAGATAGATAGATGGATAATACAGATGATAGACAAGTAGGCAGATAGACAAATGATAGGATAGATAGATAGATAGATAGATAGATAGATAGATAGATAGATAGATAGATAGATAGATAGATAGATAGATAGATAGATAGATAGATAGATAGATAGATAGATAGATAGATAGATAGATAGATAGATAGATAGATAGATAGATAGAAGCTTTTGTATAACTCAATCTATTTCTGTGAAGTTCTTCGTGTTCTCTGAGCTAAGTTGATTGCTTGTGGACATTTCAGTAGCTAACTGGATGATACCAGCAATGCTAATGAGTTTGGAGTCTGCTCCCTATTCATATACAGTATCTTGTCCTGCCAGTGTTGGTGGGGATGCAGTATTCTCTTTGGTAGTTCCTTGATTAGGATCTTGTTTTCTGCTTGACTGTTTGTCTGGTGATAATCCCAGCTTATCTGGGTATTGGCTGCTGGAAATGATGTGTTTTGGTCTTTTTGTTTCATTCAGGATTCATTCAGACAAGCACAAGAGCCGAGGTGGCGCAGTGGTTAAAGAGCTGCACTGCAGTTCAGCAGTTCAGCTGTTCAAATCTCACCGGCTCAAGGTTGACTCAGCCTTCCATCCTTCCGAGGTTGGTAAAATGAGGACCCAGATTGTTGGGGGCAATATGCTGAACTCTGTAAACCGCTTAGAGAGGACTGTAAAGCACTATGAAGCGGTGTATAAGTCTAAGTGCTATTGCTAAATGTACTTCAGCAACCCCGGATGCTATAATAAGTATACCACCTATACAACATCTTCCAACAAAAGGGATGTTCAAAACATCCAATAGCCCAAGAAAAGGATGTAACAGTCAAGCAGAAAACAATCACCTAATCAAGGAACTACCAAGGAGAAAACCACACCTCACCAACACTGGTGGGTAAGCTACTGTCTTATAAACAGGGAGCAAACCCCACACTCTCTCACACTGATGATGTCTCCTATTTGGGTAAGGAAAGGTTTGCAAGCTAACAACCCAGCTCAGAAAACACCAAGGTCTCCACTGTTCAACCCAGCTACGTATCTTCCCTTCTATTGGTAGCTGTATGTCTTTTTGAATAACCAGATCTGCTTTCTCTCTCTATTCTTAGAGCTATTTTTTTAATAAAAAATGTGTTCTAATTTGTAATCAGCCTTTGCAGCAATGAACATCCCTGAGCAGTATTCTAATTTTGCATTTGTAGATGAAGAGGCACTTGGTGTATATGTGTATGTGTGGGTGGGTGTGTTTACATGAAGAAAAAAAAGTTCTTATCCCTCGTCTACATTTTGATACGCAGGAGGTCCTACGAGGCTGCATTGATACGATTTTTTCCCAGAGTATGGATTGTCTCTTAAGACCCCTGAGGGTACATTACTGGTAAGCCAAAACAGGTGTTTAGATCATCTTATTACATTCCAGCACCTGAACATATGGAAGAAGGATAAACTCCTGCCCGCGTTCATTTGTTGCTCCAATAAAAATGCTTGCTGGAAAAAAATTAAAAACACACACACACACACACACCCAAAACCCTTGTTCCATATTTAATGGTAGAGATAAAACTAAACAGCGATATCACTTAGCTTATATAGAGTACGTGTCAAAGGTTTGAAGTGTTACACAAACATTATCTCTGTAATCTTTATAATGAGCCTGTAAAGTAAACCTGTCTTACTATATTCCCTAGAGAAAAAGGGGAAAGAGGGTGATTTGGTTTCCTCTTGCTGTTGCAGGAACCCACTACTGGTGTTGTACCTTATGATTCTTGATGAACGTATCTTTCTTTTATGTACACTGAGAGCATATGCACCAAAGACAAATTTCTTGTGTGTCCAATCACACTTGGCCAATAAAAGAATTCTATTCTATTCTATTCTATTCTATTCTATTCTATTCTATTCTATTCTATTCTATTCTATTCTATTCTATTCTATTCTAATCTGCTAGTTCTCTTGTTCTCATGAACCAAAGTGTACCCATGAGACTGTAAATGTTTCCCTGCTCCTCTTTTCTATACCATAGCAGAGACCTTGAGAAAGAATATGCTTGTTGCAACAATGGGAACTTACAATGCAGTTGAGCTTGACTGTAAATGTCAATTGTACTTGAAACTCCACTGACTTTTTATTATTTTCTTCACATCTCGCGTACATTTTAATTATTATTTTTTTGGGTACCATACTATGATTATATGTGTCAATGGGGCAAATAATAATATTGGGAAAAAGTGGTAAATTTCCGCTACCGGTTCTAAAGAACCGGTCCAAACTGGCAGCAACCCACCACTGGATTGGACTTAAATGATGATTGTTTTTGGTTGAGCTAACATGCAAACTAGGTCATTTTTATATAACCCATTTCCATGCACGCTTGACAGATAGAAGCCAAGAATCCAGAGGGAGAAAGAGAGAAATTAATTAATAGCAACTTCTGTACATAACATCTCAGGGCAAAGAACCTCCCCCTTGAAATATGGGGAGATTGTGGTATTTGCTTTATGATACATGTTGTTGCATCTGCTGACTTCATGGGTTTGTTGTCGAGATGGAGTTGTACCAGAGGGGTTTCCTGGTGTGATAGCAGGGGTGAAATGCTACCGGTTCGGCCTGGTTCGGGCGTACCGGTAGCGGCGGGCGCCGGTGGTTCGGAGAACCGGTAGTGGCGGCAGTGTGAGGCTCCGCCCACCTGCCCGGATGCTGCCATTTTCTTTTTTTAACCCTCTCAAATGTGCAAAGGCTTCTGTGCATGCACAGAGGGTGAATAAGTGCGCACGCGAACGGAGCGGGGGTGAAAAAGCACGTGAAGCATCCACTTCCAAACCGGTAGGAAAAGTAAATAGATTTCACCACTGTGTGATAGCATGATAGCACATTGATGTCATTTGTTTAGGCTTGGAAGTAGTCATGGGCTCTGACATTCGGATACATCATAAGCAAATGTTGGCTCTACAAGGCCTTAGGACGCAGGGGTGTTTGTTTGTTTGTTTGTTTGTTTGTTTGTTTGTTTGTTTGTTTGTTTGTTTATGAGACTTATATACCGCCTCATAGTGCAAGCACTCTCTTAACAGTTTACACCATTGAGCAATGTATGTATATTTATATTGCCCCCAACAATCTGGGTCCTCATTTTACCCACCTCGGAAGGATGGGAGGCTGAGTCAACCTTGAGCCGGTGAGATTTGAACAGCTGAACTGCTGATCACAGTCACAAGAGCTGAAGTGGTGCAGTGGTTAAATGCTGCGACTGCAGGCTGACTGCTAGTTCAGCAGTTCAGCTGTTCAAATCTCACTAGGCTCAAGGTTGACTCAGCCTTCCATCCTTCCGAGATGGGTAAAATGAGGACCCAGATTGCTGGGGGCAATATGCTGAACTCTGTAAACCGCTTAGAGAGGGCTGTAAAGCACTATGAAGCGGTATATAAGTAAAGTGCTATTGCTATTGCTATTGCTATTGCTATTGCTAAAGTAGCCTGCAGTACTGCACTCTAACTGCTGCGCCACCTCGGCTCATTATTATCGGTATTATTATCGGTATTATCTGCTGCCCCTTCTAAATCTTGCTGGGGATCTCCGCTTCGGAAGCCAAGTTGATAGATCTGTTGGTAGAATCAGTTCAGATCTTTCCCGTAATTCTTCTCTCTCCCTTCCCCACTTTCTCTTTTCCGCTTAGCTACAGATAAGTTGTAAAACCGTGACAGTAGATTGATGGAGGTTTAAGTTATCTGCTCCTCTTTTTTTATTTTTATTTTTTAAAGCAGAAGATGTAGAACACGTTTGTCTGTTTTATAGCCTGGAGCCAAGCTGTCAACATAAATGATATGTGGACTTAAAATACCTAAAAATAATGCTAAAGGTTTCCACCCAACACCAATCCCCCACAACCGCTAAAAATAATAGATTAAAAATCACACAATGTAGTTCATTACTGCCTAGTGTACATTTGCTGATTTTTCCCCTCTCCAAATAACAATGTTAGTTATTACTTGCTTTGCTATTCAGTGAATGACATCTGTTTGTGGGGGGGAAAGCTTGGTTTGTATGATTTTTTGGGAAATTATTTGCATTTCACCGAATGCCTTTTTAAAAGATCCTTACTATAGGGCAAAGGGATGCTTAATTGAACTGTTGTAAATCCTCTCGAGACAAAAAGAAGAGGAGGGATATACCGTATTTTTCGGAGTATAAGATGCACCGGAGTATAAGACGCACCTTAGTTTTGGGGGAGGAAAATAGGGGAAAACAATCTGCATACCAGGTATTCATCTGGCTAGCGTCCTTAGTCTGGTCAGCTTCAGCACATTATTTTATTCCCTGGTTAGGACTTAAAAAAACCTTCTTCGGAGAGAGTAACAATGAAAGGGCCTGCAAGCCAGTAAGAGCTGGGAAGATTGTTAGCACCTGGTTAGGGCTAGAAAAAAACTTATTCGGAGCAAGTAGAGCAATGAAAAAAACCCTGCAAAGACTATGGGCTGGAACAACATTCTTTGGAGAGAGTAACAGTGAAAAAGCCTGCAAGGTAAGAGCTGGGAAGATCTGTTAGCACCTAGTTAGGGCTGGAAAAAAAGCTACATTCGAAGTGTAAGATGCACCCAAATTTTCAGCCACTTTTAGGGAAGAAAAAGGTGCGTCTTATACTCCGAAAAATACAGTAAATCTTTTAAATAAACAATGGAACATAGAATCAGCTTTCAAACCAAGAGCAACTTCTAGTTACCCATGTTCTTAACCTTATAATCTAGAAAGTCATACCATGTAAGGAAAGCTTAATAGGGAGAGAAAAAGATAATAGTCTTTAGCAATCCTTAATAAGCATTAGGTTTATTATAGGTTCCATTTTGTATAATAATCATTTTTATGTAACCCTACTCAGAAGATTGAGAGGTGATCCCATTGTTCTTTGTCACACAGGGTGCTTGGTACTCAGTGGATACCTAGGGAGTATTTGGTCCTCAGCCTTAGTCCTCAGCTAGCGTGCGTACACATGCCCACACCCATTCCCTCCCCCCCACGCATGCGCACAACCCCCCCACACTGCCCCCTGCACATGCACACAACCCCCACCCCTGCGCAAAGGCCTTACCGAAGCCTGGGACTGTGAAAAACAGCGAAATGGGCAAACCGGAAGTTCGTAAAAACGCACTTCCGGTTTGCCCGTTGGGCTGTTTTTTTGCACTACAGGGCTTCAGGAAGCTTCCCTGAACCCTCCAGAGTGCTAAAAACAGCCCAACGGCAAACCGGAAGTGCGTTTTCCCGAACTTCCGGTTTGTCCGGTTTGCCGTTTTTCGCATTCCGGGGCTTCAGGAAGCTTCCCTGAACCCTCCGGAGTGCGAAAAACAGCCCAACGGCAAACCGGAAGTGCGTTATTCCGAACTTCCGGTTTGCCCATGGAGCTGACAGGGCAATGCCTCACGTGCCCTCCGATATGGCTCCCGTGCCACATGTGGCACGCATGCCATAGGTTCGCCATCACTGGTCTAGCGCCTCCTGTTTGAGCAGGAGACTGGACTAGAAGACCTCCAAGTTCCCTTCCAGATCTATTCTGATTCTGATTCTGAAATTGCAGCCAGTAACTTCTGGATAACTTTGATGTGGCTATGGGCCCTGGACTTGAGTTCCCAAATCAGAGCATAGTTCCAATAATTCCGTTCATTTTCTCCAACTTTTAGGATATAAAAGATAAAGAGCAGGCTTTAGCTATTTTGCAGTTCTTTAAGAGATAGTAGGCTTAAAGATTGCAGATGAATTATGTCAAAAATGTGTCTTTGGCTATCTCCAAAATTAGTCTCCCCCCCCCCCCCCGTAACCACACACATCTGTTGGTGGTAATTTTCAGTTTTGTATTCCAGACAGGCTCCTGGTGAGGCAATTTAAATTCTTTTTACAGGCATCCTTCTCCCACACAGAAGACTGGGTGAGAAACCTATCCAGATGCAGGTGGGAAACCAAAGGAAGAAATTTAAGAAGCATCTGCTTACAGATTTTCTAAGTTTATAAAGAAGTTTAGAAAGTACTCGTCTCTATGTTCATGTATCAATAAGAACTTCATGCAACATGACACAGACCATAATCATTCATGATTTTTCCCCTTTCAAAAATCCTTTTAAGAGCTAAACCTCCATCTATATTGAAGGCAGCAATTCTATACAGGAAATTAATCGTGGAGGTGAGGTGAGGAGGTAGTTTTTCTCCTGACCATCTGACTATAGTTGGTGAGGAGAATGGAATGGAATGGAATGGAATGGAATGGAATGGAATAGAATAGAATAGAATAGAATAGAATAGAATAGAATAGAATAGAATAGAATAGAATAGAATAGAAAATAGAATAGAATAGAATAGAATAGAATAGAATAGAATAGAATAGAATAGAATAGAATAGAATAGAATAGAATAGAATAGAATAGAATAGAATACAGGGAGGGACCTTGGAGGTCTTCTAGTCCAACCCCTTGCTTAGGCAGGAAACCCTACACCCCTTCAGACAAATGGTTATCCAATCTCTTCTTAAAAACTTCCAGTGTTGGAGCATTCACAACTTCTGGAGGATTACTTGTAAGGCATTTTATGACATGGGAAATCAAGACTTTGCACTACATAACATATTTTCAAGGGTTCACCAAGGTGTGATTTTCAGATGCCCCAGTATTTCACTGTCAAAATTCAGGAGCAAATTGTAACCCATCGATGGTAATATTTCCTACGAGCTTTTGGGAGGAAAAAAATAACAAAAGAAAATGTGCACAAAAACTTTTGAGAACTTTTGTTAGATTGGCAATAGATAGTTCATCTATTCCAGGGGTCAGCAACCCGCATGTGGCTCTTTCATTCCTCTGCTGTGGCTCCCTGTCGCTCAAAATATGCGTCACAACTGCCAATGTGCGACACCCACCGATGCGCAATTTATTAAGCTTTCCAACCCCCGGTAGGCCAACCATGGACAAATCCAAGGAAAGAAAAGTTTCAGAAGAAAAGAGAACCTTTAATTCAACTATATATGCTAGTTTTGTGGCCGCTCAGGAAATAGTCAGGCACGGGAAGAGTTTTGTGGCTCCCGCTTTTTTCTTTTTTGTGGAAAACCGGTCCAAATGGCTCTCTGAGTGTTTAAGGTTGCCGACCCCCGATCTATTCTCTTGTCCCCCTTTTTGAAGGGGACAAAAATGTAGAAAACCCTTCTAAAAAACTGTAACTGAAAAAATAACAAAACTTCCCTGTTGCAAAGTTTCCACCAATGGGAACAGAAGAGCCATATTGGACTTTTCACAAAGGATTCTTTTCAATTTGCACAAAAGATGGGATCCTCTTGCTATTAACAGTGGCTGCAAATTGGGAATGCTGTATAATAACACTTAATTGCAACAGTCGTGAATTGGCTGATGGATTTATGATACGCTATTAAAATGATGAACTCCCTTGATTAGGATTAAAGATGGTGCCCAATTACTTAATAAAATAGTCCTATTTATTTCACTTACTGGAACCCACATTCTTTTCCATTTAATCATCTAAAACGTCTTTTCTCCTTTAAAATTATTTTTATAATCTTGATTGTGGTGTGCTTTCATTTCCCCGCAATTTTTAATAATGTCCCTATTTAAGGAACATTAGCTCATAGTTGGATCTCAGGAGATAGGAAATGGTAGAATAGAAAATAGTTAGAAAATGCTGCCATTAGCCTACCATTTTCATACAACAACCAAGATTTATTTTTTTTTGCAACAAATTGCTGGCTGAGTATCTGCTCCAGCTTGCTGTCCAACAGAAAGAATGTGTCAGATCTGCCATCAAACCGCTTCAGCCCTGCTTCGCTTTGCTTTGATGGCAGCCTGCCATAAAATGCGGAGAGGGAGAATGGGAAGATAGGGAGGAGGGTTGACAAGAACTGGAGGTGCTCTCCTCCAGGTCCCGTCAACCAAACAATGTCAGCTGGCAGGGCCTAGGGGGAGGGCTTCTCTGTGGGGGGCCCTGCTCTCTGGAACCAACTTCCCCCAGAGATACGAATTGTCCCCACCTTGCTGGCCTTCCGAAAAGCCATTAAGACATGGCTCTTCCTGCAGGCGGGTTTATAGCAATAGCACTTTTCTTATATACCGCTTCATAGTGCTTTACAGCCCTCTCTAAGCGGTTTACAGAGTTCAGCATATTGCCCCCAACAATCTGGGTCCTCATTTTACCCACCTCGGAAGGATGGAAGGCTGAGTCAACCTTGAGCCTAGTGAGATTTGAACAGCTGAACTGTTGAACTAGCAGTCAGCCTGCAATGGCTGCATTTAACCACTGCACCACTTCAGCTCCTACTGTTATGCTCCTAGTTATGAGACAATTAACTTCTTAGGTCTCCCCCACGTATGTATGGTTTTTGTATTTTTTTTTAATAAATTCTTTTTAAAATTCTTATTAAATCTTTTATATTGTTTAGTGGTTCTTGACATGTTGTACGCCACTCTGAGTCCCCAGGGAGTAGGGCGGCATATAAGAACTCTAAAATAAAATAAATAATTAATAAATAAAACTAGAATATATTCTATTATGGTATTTGCATATATGTATTCTCTTATACAGACTGGCTACATTTTGCAAGTTGTAAGAATAAACTATCAAGTGGAAGACTGCATTATTTGTAGGAAACAATCTCTTTTGTGTTTCGCTAAATTTTCTTTCCATTTGGCCTGAGGTTAGTTCAAACATCCCCATGGTTGTGCTTGTTTAACATTATGTTCTGCTGTGTTCTACAAGTTGTTTGTGGGATTGGAAAACCAAGGGAGAGGAGATAGCAATAGCAATAGGACTTACACTTATATACCACTTCACAGTGCTTTGCAGCCCTCTCTAAGCGGTTTACAGAGTCAGCCTCTTTCCCCCAACAATCTGGGTCCCCAATTTTACCCACCTCGGAAGGATGGAAGGCTGAGTCAACCTTGAGCCTGGTGAGATTCGAACTGCCAAACCGCTGTGCAGCTGGTGATCAGCAGAAGTACCTGCAGTACTGCACTCTTACCACTGCGCCATCCCTCCAGAAAGTAAAGTGACCCATTCAAAAAAGCATTAAATCCGTTAACACATTGGAAATATGTCACTTAATTTATGTGTATGCATGTGTTTGCTTTCCTGCACGCTTTTGTCAATTCCAGTTTATTTGAACTCTTAGTTTTAGGGGTTTTTTTTCAGGTTTTTCTTTCCTCAAATGTACTTGACATAAATTAGTTTTATTTTTTTAACTTAAAGTTAATTCCTTGTCCCAAAATGTGACTGCTTTTTAAAAAGTGTTTTTTTAAAAGTCCAACCTTTTAAAATGGTGGTCCCCTGTTTAGGAATAAAAAATAATTGTGGAGGCTCCTACAATTAAAAATAACCCTCCCCTAAGTTGACCACAGTTCTTTTTACTGTTTTCAATAAATAAACACACACACACACACACAATCATTATCTATAAGCTACTGTAGTTTTTATGCTTGAAGAAGGACCGAACAAAATTCCCTTTGGAGATATCAAATGTTCACTGGCCATCCCAACTCTCTTTCTTTCTCCCTTAAGATCATCACCTTTTCTCTTTCTCTTTCTCACTAGCTCCTCCCTTGACAAGGTCTATCTAGTGGCAAAACCCATGACTAGAGGTTGCTGTCAGGGTTCCAAGTAACACCTCCAACGAAAGAAAATTCCGAGGCTTGAAGTTCCTCAAAGTTCCATTTTATTAGAGATGTCATATTGGCACATCTGTGAAAACCCGAATCTGAAAGCTTCCGGTTTTCCACACCCAAAAGAAAGTTCAAGTCCCTGCCCCAGAACCCACATGTCCATCACATTGTCCAATCAAAGGACCTGTCAACTTGCAATGCTTTCAAGTTGCCATAAGCAGGATGTGGGGGGGGAGAACTGAGGGAGCTGCTGGGCTGTCCCAACTGAAAAGACATTGCCACACATGCCTTTCTCCAGATAGTATCCTAGGTTACCGGCGTCAGCAGGAGGGGTGGGGTTTTTACAGCCCGCCAACGTGGTCCATTGGAGAATGTGATTTATGACATGCCCAGGGAGGAGGGGGAGACAGGGTCATGGGGGCCCGTAAATTACGTGAGGTCAGAGTTGACTACACCGGAGTAATTGCCGGAATGTTACTCCTAATAAATGACTGTATTTCTTTTGAAACTTGACTCGTGGCTCATGAATTAATTAGGGCATCTTTCGGAAACCTCACAGCACTGTCCCAACTGGAGATGCCTCCCAGGCACACCCCTCCAGGTGCAGGGCAGAGTGACCTTGACTCTCGGAGAAAGGAATGTTATTTTGACTATATCTCCCCACTCACACAATCCCCCCTCCCAGTTTCCCACAGCACTAAATGTGGCAGTCCCGAAGATCCAAGGCCCAAGATGGTTTCCAGGCCTGACAGATGCAGGCAGAAAAATATGTTCCATATCAGAGAGGCAAGAAGTTCATGTGGTGTTTCCTTGTTTCTACATTATCTGCTCCCACAGCTTAAGAGAGTGAAGGAACACCTGATGGTCAAAGCCAAATTAATCAAATCTTATATCTGAGAGATGTTTTAGTCCCGAAGCCTATTATTAGATAGTTAAGAGGTGAGGGTTGGCTTGCTTTTTTTAAAAATGTCCTTAATATCCATTTATCTTCAATCAGCCACTAATGAGCTCCCTTAATCAATTTGAGGACATATATGACCAGTCAAGCTACAGCAAGGTCTCTCTGAAGGATTAACAGTATTGTTTGACCCACTTTGTTCTTCTAAAGGACAATTTCAGAGACCGCGTGTTGGTGACAGGATTTTACTCATCGCACGATTCCTTTTCTGAGAATACAGCTCGGCGCGCCATCTCTCACAAATGGAATCTTTTAATGAGACATCAGGTTTTAGCTTCAGAGTTATTTAAAGACCTGCCTTAGCCAAGATAGCGTTCTGCCATTAATAAAGTTGCTTCCGATCATGACAGTGATCTTGTTCGCTTAGATTCCTGTCCATCTTGTTTAATTTAACTTAATTGGCACCCTCGGTGCCTCCCGTTTCCATGAAGTTGATGAATGAGCTCAAGAAAAGAGAGTGTTAGAAAGCTGACGTTAACCCTTCGCTACCACCTCAGATCTTCTGGGACTCCCAAATCCTACTGGCAACCAGCAAGGCCCGACTAACAAGTGAGAGGGGATTTAATGATAACTGCATTTGCTAATTCTTCAGAGATTCCTAACAAGAATGCCAATCCCGCCTGCCTCTCTCCAGGCAAAGAACAAAGGGAATATGTTTAGAGACAGAATAGCAACAAGATGTAATGTAGTAAATAGAACGGTGCTCCCTCTAGAAATTACAGAGCAGAAAAATAAACAGAGAATGTGTTACAGAAGAATTTTCCTTGAAATTCACAAGCAAAGCTTCTTAAGATGATAGCTTTCCCAGAAGGGAATTATTAGATGTTAGTATTCATATCAGATTTGTATTGTAGTTGGATTTCTGTTTGCTTCTCAGAAATACAAACAGACACCCAAATAGTGGTAGACAGACAGTTCAACTCTCTTTTACGGATTACTAGTTCTATGCATGTATTTACTGCATTAATATTCTTCTTCCCCCCCCCCCCAAGATGAGTGCCTATAATAGTTATTATTTTTCCTCTTTCTCCTCCTTATGATCAGACTTTTAGGAGCAACCGTGAACAGAAATGCAGAAGGCTAAACTCACACCATATATGTGTATACATACATACATACATACATACATACATACATACATACATACATACATATATATATATATATATATATATATGTGTGTGTGTGTGTGTGTGTGTGTGTGTGTGTGTGTGTGTAACATTTTTGCTGATAAATGAAAATAAAGGGAGACTATTATAGATCTATTTCGAGCTATTTTGCTCTCGTCAGATAGCCATACCCGTAGTGGGAATTGAACCTGGGCAGTCTGATTGAAAGTCAGAAGATTAACCTCTAGGCCACAAGGTTCTATTCCCAATCAGCTCTTCACCAGGAAAGGGTTATATATGTTCTGTCGAGTCATCCTGGTGTATGCAAGGAAACATCACAGCTTCCTTTTGCCTTTCAGCCCCTCCTGGGACCATCTAGGCAGTTTTTTATAGTCGACAAACTATATTGTCTATATGTGTAACATTTTTGCTGATAAATGAAAATAAAGGGAGACTATTATAGATCTATTTCGAGCTATTTTGCTCTCGTCAGATAGCCATACCAGAAAGGCAAAAGGAAGCTGTGATGTTTCCTTGCATACACCAGGATGACTCGACAGAACATATATAACCCTTTCCTGGTGAAGAGCTGATTGGGAATAGAACCTTGTGGCCTAGAGGTTAATCTTCTGACTTTCAATCAGACTGCCCAGGTTCAATTCCCACTACGGGTATGGCTATCTGACGAGAGCAAAATAGCTCGAAATAGATCTATAATAGTCTCCCTTTATTTTCATTTATCAGCAAAAATGTTACACATATAGACAATATAGTTTGTCGACTATAAAAAACTGCCTAGATGGTCCCAGGAGGGGCTGAAAGGCAAAAGGAAGCTGTGATGTTTCCTTGCATACACCAGGATGACTCGACAGAACATATATATATATATATATATATATATATATATATATATATATATATATATATATATATATATATATATATATATATATATATATATATATATATATATATATATATATATATATATATATATATATATATATATATATATATATATATATATATATATATATATATAATGTATGTATGTAGGATTTTTTGCTGATAAATGAAAATAAAGGAAGACTATTATAGATCTATTTCGAGCTTATTTTGCTCTCGTCAGATAGCCATACCCCTTACTGGGATTTGAACCCGGGCCGGCTTTTTGAACCCGGCCACCATATATATGGTGCATAAGCGCACCAGCGTGCCTACCGTCCCTGTCCTACTGTCCTATTGTCCTCTTTTATCGTTACTTTTTATTTATGTTTATACAAATTACTACTATACATGTTTGACAAATAAATAAATAAATAAATAATAAATAAATAAATAATAAATAAAATATACTTTCTTTTGCATTGATGATTCTTGTCCCAGTATGAAAATAGATTTAATATGGCTGTTGGAAGTAATATTCTTCTGGGTTCAGTTCCAAGTGGGGAAAAAGAACACTGGATTCATGGAAGTTGCTTGGAAAGAAGGTTTTAATGGAGAACAAAGGAACAGGAGTACATGGCATGAGCTCCTAAACAGAAAAGGTGGATCACATGTTTTCAGGTGTTGGGTCCAGAGAAAGGAAGGGGCAAAATGCTGGGAGTTCCTTGCTTTATACTCTCTCTTGGGCCCCACCTCTTAGTTTCCTTTTCCTGTGTATGTAATGCACTCCAATTGGTGGTCAGACCCCCAGGGGCATGCTGGGGCAACTCTTGTGGGCTGTCCTGAATCCCAGGGGCATGGTTGATGGAATCTTACCAGGTCCCATGTGGTGAATGAAAGGGCTTTGGGATTCCTATTATGGTTCTTCCTGTAGGTGCTTGTTATGTAAAATACTGTTTCAGGCTAGGTGGGGGGAATGAGCTGGGCTAGGCCATTCCTTGATGGGCCATTGGCAAGGGTGGGAGGAATGGGTGAGCTGCAGGAAGCTGCTTTGTATTTAAAACATGTTTCTCCTTTCCTCATTCAGAGAAACATATTCTTTCATTTTTCAATATTTCCTAGGATATTTCATTTTTCTAGGAGGGGGTGGGTGCTAACTTCCTACATGGCATTAAGCTTTTTAAAAAAAGAAAAACAAGTATCACTGTTTTCCTTATTGTTAAATGCTGTGTGGCCAGCATAATAAACTGTAGCATCAGATCTTGTGTGTTGTTGATAGGACTCAGGACTATTGACTTTGGACAGCAGTCCTTGGCAGCAGATGTTTTACTAAACTTTTTTCTCAGCTTCTTCCAATATGTAATATTACCTAATATGTAAGCTGCCTGGGTTCAAATCCCAGAAAGGGTATGGCTAGCTGATGAGAGCTAAATAGCTTGAAATAGATCTATACTAGTCTCCCTTTATTTCTTTGTCGGTAAATATAAATTTAACACTGCTTCTTCCAAGTTTCTCTTAGCCATTGAAACATTCTGTTTCTCTGTAACCTTAAATATCCATACATAGTCTTAATTAATATGTACATGCTTTCAAATCAGGGTGCAGTCGTAATTATTCATGTCACGTAGTGAATATTGTCAGTTGTATGTCTATGCAGGGTGATGCATCCCTATTCTAATATTATGGTACATTCCAATACAAGCAGGACACGTGATGTGACCTTATGCGCATGTGTGCATTCCTGATTCTCCATTATTCTCTTGTGGTTTGACTCTGACCGGGAGCGGTCGCATTTAATTAGCAAGAATGTAATTATTCAGAATTTATTGTTTTTGTACCTAAATAAATATTTTCTATTAGACTTTTACCTTCAGCTTTATTTCTAAATGTTTGGATTCCAAGAAAAGATCCACATCGCCTCTGTGAGATTTATTCTCACCTTAACAATTCAAGACTTGAAAAAAATATTGGTTTTAGTAATTCTAGGGTTCGTGCTGATTTTGGTATTCCGAATACATCCTGACGTGTTGATCTGATTTGCATTTCTTTGAACCCAGGGTTGTCTTACAAGCCAATACTGGGCTTGCTTGTTTAAATGCAGTATAGTAATTGGATCTGCTAATTTGGCTTTTTAGTCTCCTAATTCAGCATTGATGGTTTTCTTAGGGGTTTGATTGATCCAGTTCTGCATTGGATTCATGATTCAGAGTGGCTTTGGAGTTTTAATCTAAAACCACCTTACCGAAGGAGGAATTGGCAGGGTTCTATTTCACAGAAGAAAGGGAAACATTTCAAAGCAGGAAAATTTACAGTCCAAGTCAGAAAACTGTTCTTGACTATGTTCCAGATTAAACTGCAAAAGAGAGAGGGGGGAGGGAGGGAGGGGGGAGAGGGAGAGGAGTAGAGACAAGGGAGAGAAGATATGGTTGGAGAGAATTCTGGTATAGTTTAAGGAAGTTTCTTGTTACGATTAATGTTCTTTTTTGATATGTTAGTTAGTTTTCTTGTTTCTTCCATCAAGGATACTCATGGCAGAAGTAATGTCAGTAATTCATGTCAGGAGGAATTTCCTGACAGTGAGAACAATTAATCAATGGAACAGCTAGCATCCAAGACTTAGTGGTGCTCCATTGCTGGAGGGTTTCGAGAATAGATTGGACAACCACTTATCCGGGATGGAATAAGGTATCTTGCCTTAGGCAGAGGGCTGCACTAGAAGACCTCCAAGGCAGGGGTGGGTTCCTCCTGGCTCGGACCGGTTCACCCGAACCGGTAGTGACCCACTGGTGATGTCATGATGAAGTCACTGAACTAGATTGGTTGGTTCCGGTCCGTGGGGCCGCCATCTTTTTTAAAAAATTTTTTTTTAAATTAATTTTTAATTTTTTTTTATTTTTTTAATTATTTTTTTTTATTTTTTATTTTTTTCTTCTGAGCATGTGAGCATTGTGCATGTGGTCGTCATCTTTTTTCAGCTTTTTAAAAAATATTTCTTTTGGATTTTTTGTTACTGTGCATGCGCACACACGCGAAGCGTGCATGTGCCCACACAGCACACCCATGTGGTGCAGGTGGGAGCAAACCGGCAGTGAGGTAAGTTGGAACCCACCCCTGCTCCAAGGTCTCTTCCAGCCCAATGATTGTCTTTAAAATATTTAATAAACTCCCGTAACTACTCATAGCGTTTACTCAGTTTTCAGAAAATGGAGGTTTCTGAAAAGGGGACAAACCTATTTTTCAAAGCACCTGAAGGCAGGATAAGAAGGAACGGATGGAAACTAATCAAGGAGAGAAGCAACCCAGACCTAAGGAGAAATTTCCTGACATTTGAGAACAATTAATGGCAAAGTGGAATGACTTGCCTCCAGAAGTTGTGGGTGCTCCATCACTGGAGGTTTTAAAGGAGAGATTGGACAGCCATTTGTCTGCAATGGGGTATAGTGTCTCTTGCTCAAGCAGGGGGTTGGGCTAGAAGACCTCCAAGGTCCCATCCAACTCTGTTATTCTGTTAAAGTTGAGATGAGTGATGTGTAGTTCTATCTTCTTGTCCTTGCTAAAATGGCATCTTGCTACCAGGTTTACATTGGCATGCTCAAGCATTCCAATGGGACTTCAATTATCTTCTTGTCTGTTTTGGTATAAAATATATATATACCTTTCCTTATTTTTATGTTCCAAGCAACTGGCATTTAAATTTGGATAATTGCAACATCAATACCATAAGCAGGGTAACAATGAGATCATTCAAGGCAGCTATTGAAACCATTCCCCAGTTAAAAATTAGGATGACTTCACAACACAACACAACGTGTTTAATGTTCTCCTTAGCCAGGACTGGAAATAAATAAATCTAGCTGCTCAGAGTATAGATGCTGCCTGTATATTTGCTCTTCTCCAGGAACATCCTTCATAGCACTAACCCAGCTAATTCTTTGCAACTAGAACGCTTTAAATGGTTAGTGATTATGCTTTGGGATTGGATCTAAGTATACTGCTTTTCACCCACGGGGATGCAGAGGGACAGCAGAAAGAGTCCTGTGAAGTTGTCCAAGTGAAATTGTCTGAAACCTACTTCCATCAACGTGGCAAGACAAATCTGTTTTGAAATATTGTTTATCAACCCATGCCATGCAAAAATATGTTACTCCCTTTCTGCTAAGATGCTGATAAGGGTATTTCTCCCCCCCTTGCTTTTGTTCCTTTGCCGCTGCAGACTGTATTCGTTTCATTCCCCTTAGTCATTCAAATAATCCGATGCTTTATCCCTCTCCTGTTTTATTATCCAGCCCATTTTGAAATCTCTCTGTAGCTTTTGCCACCCAGCGACAATCTTCCTGCTGACCCACAAGTCTCTGAGAACATCCCCTGGATGTTATTCGCCCAAGTCTGTCTGGAGGGTCAAAGAGTCTGCAGAACATTTTTCGGGAAGTGTGTAGGTTCACCGAGTTGATGCCGTTGGCTGCAGCTCATAGCTTTCAGCGGCTGTGGAATTGACCCGAACATGAGGTTGCAGTCTCTGCATGCAATCAGGGTAATTGTTCCGAAGCACTTTTTTGTGCGAAGTGCTCCATAGCTCACTCTCATGGTTTTTCCCCCTCGATTGCGCCTTTTAAAAATATTCACTGTTTGAGAATGTGGAAAAGGTTGGGTGTTGGGAGAGTGGGGAAAAAAATCCTGCTTTTAATTCAATTGCTAATAATACTTTACAGACACACACACACACACACACACACACCGATCCTTTTCATACACAATGGCAGCATCTAAACAATGGGCTGAGCAATCAAAAGGGTTTGCAGGTTGCGGTTATCTTAGAATTTCCCCCGATCATGTTTCTGAGCTAATTTTATTGGCCTAAGTGCAGGGGTGGGCTGCTGGGGGTTCGCAGGGGTTCAGGAGAACCTCTAGCTAAGGTTCTGAGCAGTTTGGAGAACCCCCAAATTCCACTCCTGGCTGGCCCCGCCTACCCCGCCCCTCCCAGGAGTCCCAACGTGGCCCTTTTTGGATGTAGGTAAGTGCAGGGTGCACATGGAGGCTCGGCGAGGGCAAAAAAATGAGCCTACCAGAAGTTCAGGAAGGCCGGAAACGATGCCATTTTTGCCCTCCCGGAGGCTCGAAAAAAGCCTCCAGAGCCTGGGGAGGGAAAAAACACCCCCCCTGCTGTGGTGTAGGAGGCCAACATGGCCACGCCCACCATGGCCACGCCCACCCAGCCACCGGGCAGAGAACCCCTGGCTAAACTTTTTGAAGCCCACCCCTGCCTAAATGGTGTTGCTTTCTTTGATGCATCTCTCCATCACGCTGAACATTTCTTCGTTGTGCAGTTGTGCAGTGGAAAACTGTAATAGAATGTGGCCTGGATTCCCAGGAGGGAAGGGTTGCATTCTGGAACAGCAAGAGACAACTCAGTTAAGATAATTTGTGTGAGAGAATGAGGATGAAAACAGCTTTTCCCTAATAGTTTCCAGAGAATATGCTTTATTAGGATGGTAGCATGCTTTAGTTTGGCAAGATTCTGTCTATAGCGAGGAAGAATAAAGAAATCAGCTCAGAAGAATCAAAATGTTTCTTCTTGGTTCCTTGGACTCTTGACAAAAACAAGCATCCTGAAATAAGTTTCTGATGTTGGCTTCTATTGGATATGATGGAGGTTTGAAAAGTTAGGGAGGCTCTAAATAACTAGGGGATTATTTATACAGCCAAAGAGAAATACATCCTTTGGGTAGTCTTAAAAGTTCGTTGGTTGGCGGTTTACTGTTGGCTTGTTTGGCAGTTCCTTGATTAGGATATTGTTTACTTCTTGATTGTTGGTCTGATGTTAATCTTGGAGTTAATATGTGCTCATTTGGATGCTGATTGCTGATGGGGAGATGTTTTTCTTCCCCTTTGGTTAGATGATTGTCTCTTTTGCATAGTATGTAGATATCGTTTATGCCTATGTGTCCATTGATGGCTACTTTGTCAGGGTGCCCGGCTTCTAGAAATTCCCTAATGTTTTTGGACCTGGCTTGGTGTAGGGATCAAAATTGGCTTAAATAATAATAATAACAGAGTTGGAAGGGACCTTGGAGGTCTTCTAGTCCAACCCCCTGCTTAGGCAGGAAACCCTTCACCACTTCAGACAAATGGTTATCCAACACCTTCTTAAAAACTTCCAGTGTTGGAGCATTCACAACTTCTGGAGGCAAGCTGTTCACTGATTAATTGTTCTAACTGTCAGGAAATTTCTCCTTAGTTCTAAGTTGCTTCTCTCCTTGATTAGTTTCCACCCATTGCTTCTTGTCCTGCCCTCAGGTGCTTTGGAGAATAGCTTGACCCCCTCTTCTTTGTGGCAATGCCTGAGATATTGGAACACTGCTATCATGTCTCCCCTAGTCCTTCTTTTCATTAAACTAGTCAAACCCAGTTCCTGCAACCGTTCTTCATATGTTTTAGCCTCCAGTCCCCTAATCATCTTTGTAAATAAATAAATAAATGTAGATAAATGTAAATAAAATAAATAAATAAAACTCCTGATGACTTTATTGAAATGTCCATACTTTTTTCTTGATCACCTAATGGACGTGATTTGCCTTGGTCTTCTTCTGGGAAAGTGTTTTGAGTTCCCAATCTAGCCTAGAACCTTAGAACTTGTCCTGAGTGTTTCCTGAATCTAACCTTGTTTGAGTTCCAAGCCTAGAAAAGTTCAACAAGGGGTGCCTTCTCCACCCTATAAAACTGATGAGGAACCTACTGTGATGCTTTTAGGCTGATGGTCTATCTTTTCATCCCTGCCTTTATTTATTAATTTCAATTAATTATTAATTTCAAATACCATCTCACAATATGGATTCTCCATCCATAATTTAATGTATTAATTAAATGTATGCATTGTCTTTCTGCTTGTATAAGCACTCCTGTGAGCTTACAGTACCATGCACATTTTAAATTAATGTTTCAGTTTTTGAATATTTATAGACTATCTAGAACAGTGGTTCCCAAACTTTTTCAGTCCACCGCCCCCTTGGTGCTACAAACTCATCCTCACCGCCCCCACCCCACCCCCTCAGGTGGGCGTGGCTTAGTGGTCAGGTGACCGGGTGGGCATGGCCAACTTGTAAAGTGTGATGAAACTCACTTAACAACGCTCTTGCTTAGCAACCAAAATGTTAGGCTCAATTGTGGTCATAAGTCATTCTTTCGTTCTTTCTTTCTTCTCTACCTTCCCCCTTCTTTCTTTCTTTTTCTTTCTGTCTTTCTTCCTACCATCTTTCTTTTTCTTTCTTTCTTTTCTTTCTTTCTGTCTGTCTTCCTTCCTACCATCTCTTCTTTCTTTCTGTCTGTCTGTCTTCCTTCCTACCTACCATCTTTTTCTTTCTTTCTGTCTTCCTTCCTACCATCTTTCTTTCTTCCTCCCTCCCTCTTCCTCTTTCTTTCCTTTTTCTTTCCTTCTTCCCTCCCACCTTTCTTTTTCTGTCTGTCTGTCTTCCTTCCTTCCTTCCTTCCACCCATCCTTCCTTCTTTCTTTTTCTTTCTCTTTTTTCTTTCCTTCTTCCCTCCCTCCTTTCTTTTTCTGTCTATCTTCCTTCCTTCCTACCATATTTCTTTCTCTTTCTTTCTGTCTTCCTCCCTCCCTCGCTCTTTCTTTCTTTCCTTTCCTTCATCCCTCCCTTCCCTCCCTCCTTTCTTTTTATGTCTGTCTTCCTTCCTTCCTACCATCTTCCTTCCTTCCATCTTTCTTTCTTTCTTTCTGTCTTCCTCCCTCCCTTTCTTTCTTTCCTTCTCCCCTCCCTCCTTTCTTTTTCTGTCTGTCTTCCTTCCTTTCTACCATCGTTCTCTTTCTTTCTTTCTTTCTTTCTTTCTTTCTTTCTTTCTTTCTTTCTTTCTTTCTTTCTTTCTTCTTCTTTCTTTCTTTCTTTCTTCCTCCCTCCCTCCCTCCCTTTCTTTCTTTCTTTCCTTTTTCTTTCCTTCTTCCCTCCCTTCCCTTCCCTCCCGCCAGCTGTGGCCAGGCCGCCGCCGCTCACCCAGGCCGATGGCTTGTTAAGCGTTCTCCGGGTCGTGCACTAGGTTGCAGACAGCCATCAAGGCCGGCTGCCGTGTCAGCAGCCCGGGGTGCTGCAGCTCTTCATTGAGCTTGGGGAGGCCTCGGCGGCCGAAGGCCACAGGCACCTTGAGGGGGTCGATGTTGGGGGGCAGCTGGGCCGAGATCCGCGGGTGCTCCATGCTGGAGGGGAGCCCGCCGAATTGCGCGCGCTGGGTTGCTAGGCGACAGGGCCGCCGGGCAGGAAAGTTCGCGCACGCACAGGTTCTGCAGCAGGGCCTTCCTGCGGGTCTGTGAGCGCTCGCCCAAGCAGCTTCGGGAGCGGTCAGCTTCCCTCATCGCTGTGCCATGCTCAGTATCTAGCACTTGTAACTCGTTACATTCCATGCTCTTGTGTGCAGGGCAGCCCATTCTGAAAGAAAATGTGAGACATTTTCTTTCAGAATGGGCTGCCCTGCACACAAGAACGAGGAACGCGAGGGAGCTTCAAGTGCTAGGTAGGAGTGACCAGTCAGGCGGGGCGGGGCGGGGCGGGGCGGAGTGGAGCCTAGGCGGGGGCTGGGCGGGCTGCGAGACGGGCATCATACCTAGCACTTGTAACTCCATCGCATTCCATGCTCTTGTGTGCAGGGCAGCCCATTCTGAAAGAAAATGTGAGACATTTTCTTTCAGAATGGGCTGCCCTGCACACAAGAACGAGGAACGCGAGGGAGCTTCAAGTGCTAGGTAGGAGTGACCAGTCAGGCGGGGCGGGGCGGGGCGGAGTGGAGCCTAGGCGGGGGCTGGGCGGGCTGCGAGACGGGCATCATACCTAGCACTTGTAACTCCATCGCATTCCATGCTCTTCTGTGCAGGGCAGCCCATTCTGAAAGAAAACATTTCACGGTTTCTTTCAGAATGGGATGCCTTGCACACAAGAGCGAGGAACGCGGGGAGCGTCAAGTGCAAAAGCATGGCGAACCACCTACCGCCCCCCTGGCCCCTCTCACCGCCCCCCTGTCGCCACCCTTGCCTCTCACCGCCCCCCTAAGGGTTCCCACCGCCCCCTGGGGGGCGGTACCGCCCACTTTGGGAACCACTGATCTAGAATACTTAAAGGTTCCTTTCCTTTCCTTTCCTCTCCTCTCCTCTCCTCTCCTCTCCTCTCCTCCCCTCCCCTCCCCTTCCTTTCCTTTCCTTTCCTTTCCCTTCCCCAAATTTGTGGATTGCTTCAATATGTTTAAGCAGCTCTTTTGACTATCTGTCTGATTGTATGAAATGTTTTTAAATTGTCTTCCATTGAAGTTTTGGTATCAGTTATCATAGTGAAATGTTATTCCAAGAAACCCTGGCGGTGTTGATTTAAGTATGCAGTTTTCCTTAAATTAGTTGCTCAGGATGGTAACTGTCATCATAGGTCATCACTGTTTTACAATTTTAAATTTTCTACTGGCTCAGGGGTGGACTGCTGGGGGTTCGCGGGGGTTCGGGAGAACCTCCAGCTAAGATTCTGTGCAGTTTGGAGAACTCCCAAATCCCACTCCTGGCTGGCCCTGCTCACCCAGCCCTGCCCCTCCCAAGAATCCCCACGCGGCCCGTTTTGAATGCAGTTAAGTGCAGAGCATGCACGGAGGAAGGGGAGGGCCTACTGGAAGTTCATTTCCAACCTCCAGAGAGTCTCTGGAGCCTGTTTTCGGCCTGCTGGAGGCTCGAGGAAAGCCTCTGGAGTGTGGGGAGGGCAAAACACCAGCCCTGCTGTGGTGCAGGAGGCCAACTAGGCCATGCTCACCATGGCCACGCCCACCCAGCAACCAGGCTGAGAACCCCTTGCTAAAATTTTTGAAGCCCACTCCTGGACTGGCTCTATATCTATATCTATATCTATATCTATATCTATATCTATATCTATATCTATATCTATATCTATATCTGTCTCTGTCTCTGTCTCTGTCTCTGTCTCTGTCTCTGTCTCTGTATCTATACCTATATCATCTCTCTCTATATATATATACCTCTATCTCTCTCTATCTCTCTCTATCTCTCTATCATCTCTCTCTCTATCTATCTATCTATCTATCTATCTATCTATCTATCTATCTATCTATTTATCTATCTATCTATCTATCTATCTATCTATCTATCTATCTATATCTATAATATCTATCTATCTATATCTATATCTCTGTATCTGTATCTATACCTATACTGTACCTATACCTATATCATCTATCTCTATCTATATCTATCTATTATCTCTCTATATCTATCTATCTATCTATCTATCTATCTATCTATCTATCTATCTATCTATCTATCTATCTATCTACCTATCTATCATTTATTTATATCTATACTCTCTCTCTCTCTCTCTCTCTCTCTCTCTCTCTCTCTCTCTCTCTCTCTCTCTCTCTCTCTCTCTCTCTCTCTCTCTCTCTCTCTCTCTCTCTCTCTCTCTCTCTCTTGTTTTTAATATACCAAGATGGAGATAATAACACACAAAACTTTCTGTTTTTCTTTTTTGATCCCACCATATGTTTTGCAACATTATGCAGAAATTCTAGTGGTAGGTAAATGGGAAAATAATGGCAAACAATTGTAAATATGTATGTGAATGGAGTAGTTTGTTGTGGACCTATAGTCCACTATTGCTATATTGTGAAGGTGTAGCTTCTAGAATTTCTTTCTTTGCTGTTTGAGCATGACTGAAGTTGCTTGAAGTAAAATCTCAGGATAAGATATTGTGAAGCTCTCATTTAAAATCTTGGAAATGTATGGCCTATAAAAATAGACATTGAACTAAAGCAATATTTGCTTTATTGGAGAGAGTTTCTTACCTTTACCATGTGGTTTCTGGTTTCAATATGTTTGAGGGGGCACAGAGTTCTCTTATCCCACTTTTCCCTAGTCACATGGAATATATTTTTGCTTACTTCTGCTTGTTTTGCATGAAAAGTGAGTTCTTCAAAGTGACCTGTTTTTAGGGGAAATAATATTTCCCTGATTTACTTTGAAGAAGAAGAAGCCTTATTATCATCCCCTATTCTCCCAATTTTCAGAAAAAGGAGTAAAGATGCATAAGTTAGACATGCCTCTTTAAATCACTTTTGATTATTTAAATACTGAGTCATCTGTTAAGATGGTTTTGTTGTTGATTTCAATGTTACAATTTTAATTTATGACAGATTGGTGCATGAGTCAAGACTGATTCAATCTGAACAGTAGTGGGTTCTAAAACCCTTTGCTACTGGTTCACGTGCACACTTGTGCACGCGCAATGCTTCTGCGCATGCGCAGAAGCGCCCCGGGTGGATGGGCGGAGACTCCTGCCACCAGCGCTACTGGTTCTTAGAACTGGGCCGAACCGGGAGCAACCCACCGCTGAATCTGAACCTTTGCAATGATTTGGAAGATCAATCCAATTCAATTCGGATCTCTGAATTAGACCCAGTGTCCAACTTGAATGCAGTTGCATTCAACCAGTTGGGAGCACTGAATTTGCCCCAGATATATTTAGTATTTGTTTATTTGTCAAGCATATATGATTATAAGCAAAGTATAAACAGTAAAACATGATTGAATATAAATGTAATAGTACAAGCATGAATAAGAGTAAAAGAGGTAAGAATATATGTGTACATTAGGACAGGAACGGTAGGCATGATTGTGCGCTTATGCACGCCCCTTACCGACCTCTTAGGAATGGGGTGAGGTCGATGGTAGATAATCTGAGGTTGAAGTTTTTGGGGTTTGGGGAAGAAACTACTGAGTCAGGTAAAGTGTTCCAGGCGTTGACCACTCTGTTGTTGAAGTCGAATTTTTTGCAATCAAGTCTGGAGCAGTTTACATTAAGTTTGTATCTATTGTGAGCTCGTGTATTATTGCGGTTGAAGCTGAAGTAGTCATTAACAGGTAGGACATTGAGGCAGATAATTTTGTGAGCTACACTTAGGTCAGATCAAAGGTGGCGGAGTTCTAAATTTTGAAGTCTGGTTTCATAAGGAATTCTGTTGTGAACACAGGAATGTAATACTCTTCTTGTGAAGTATCGCTGGACATTCTCAATTGTGTTAATGTCTGATATGTAGTGTGGGTTCCAGACTGATGAGCTGTATTCAAGGATCGGTCTAGCAAATGTTTTGTATGCTCTGGTTAAGAGTACAATGTTACCAGAGAAGAAGCTGCGCAAGATTAGGTTAACCACTCTTAATGCCTTCTTTGCTATGTAGTTGCAGTGGGCTCTGGCACTCAGATCGTTAGAGATGAGTACAATTAATCGTTAGATATTGCACAATTAATCAAAATGCGCAAAATCAGAATAGGCTTGTAAGCTTCGAAAATGAAGAAACCAAACATTGTAGAAGGTCTTTTTGACAATGGACATATAAGAGGAATATATAAGAAGCGTATAAAAAGCTATATTTGGGTGAAAATGGAAAGCTGCAAGTAGAATGTGTGTTTCTGCCTGTTTCAGTGTGTGTTTTGTGTGTTTGTGGATGGGGTGGGTGGGTGTTATACATGGCAACATTTTACCAGGGACTTGTTTAGACAGAAAAGGAGACTTGTACAGGTTATGGACGTGATTCAGAAAGTAAACGCTAGTTAATTCTGTGACCTAAAAGATCTTGAAAAGATTTCGCTTCCGCTGTTACGATTCATAGGATCTGTCAACTTTTCAACTCATTTCATCCTCGTAGGAATCTGACGATTAATGTTATCAATAATTAAAAGCTTGTTGCTTTATCTGATCTATGGGAGAGCATGGTACACTTAGAAAATAGAGGCTTTTTAAAAAACAAAATCCAATTGTTGATACTCTAGTTTATCTTTCACGGTTACAAGAATTGCAGATTTCACAAATCCCTGTTAAAATCACTTACAAGTCCTTTAAGTCATCTTCAAAGAGCTTTTGCTGGTCATCTAACACGCTTGTAATCCATCTTGAAAAAGACTGTTCTTTATTCTGTCATATAATTGGTTCTGATGAGAGATAATATGTATATCAGGAGAGAAAGAGATCTAGCAATCAGGGGAAAGAAAGGACAAATGAGGAACAGCTGAAATACTTCCTACTTGGGGGGAAAAATCTCTATGCATGATTAATAAACTGTGAACAAGATCTACAGTCAAACTAACAAAAAAAATTCTTTGAGACACTGAAGAGAGGGAGAGAAGGGGATACGTACCTAGATTTGGAGCAGGGAAATTTGGATTGAATTTAGGAGTCTTCGTTTTGTAAAATTCTCGATTTCTTAGGAGAAAAGCTAAAACTGTGATAAGATTGGGACATCACCAAGCAGGGTTTTGTCATTCATAGATAGATAGATAGATAGATAGATAGATAGATAGATAGATAGATAGATAGATAGATAGATAGATAGATAGATAGATAGATAGATAGATAGATAGATAGATAGATAGATAGATAGATAGATAGATAGATAGATAGATAGATAGATAGATAGAGATTGAGAGAGAGAAAGAGAGAGAGAGAGAGAGACAGAGACAGAGACAGAGACAGACATACAGAAGACACATGGAATAGATAGACAGAGTGATAAATGGATTATAGGCATATAGGTGGAGAGAATGACAGGATAGATGATAGGTAGGTAGGTAGGTAGGTAGAGAGAGAGAGACAGAGAGAGAGACAGAGAGAGAGAGACAGAGAGAGACAGACATTCAGACAGACATTCAGACAGACAGACAGACAGACAGACAGACAGACAGACAGACAGACAGACAGACAGACAGACAGAAGACACATGGAATAGATAGATAGAGTGATAGATTATAGGCATGTAGGTAGGTAGGTAGGTAGATAGATGATAGGTAGGTAGGTAGGTAGGTAGGTTGGTAGGTAGATAGATAGATAGATAGATAGATAGATAGATAGATAGATAGATAGATAGATAGATAGATAGATAGATAGATAGATAGATAGACAGACAGACAGACAGATAGATAGATAAGTAATAGATAGACAGATAGACAGAAGGAAGTTCAGGCAATATGAATGATTATAAAGATGGGGGTGAAGTTTCGTTCTCCAAGCTTGTGGGTTGGTTTCTGAACATTTCATTACCAAACGAGGTAACAACTTCAGCAGAATTTAGGGTAATATAAAGATTTATTGCAAGCTTAAGCTCGCTACAAGAATCTGAGCTACTAACGGTCAAGGGAAATGAGCGGGAGATAAGACAGGCATTCTAGGTGGACTGGACTTAGATATCTTGTGGGCACGCAAGGACTCGTGACATGACAAACTTGACCCCTCCCTCTGGCTCAGCCTGGTCATCTCCTACAGGTTCTATATCTTTGACTGATGGAACATTTTGCCAAGTCTTTAAATTGACCACAATTAATATGTATCTAAATCTGACGAGGATAAATAAAAACATATTTCTCCACATGTGGACATGAAACCTAGGTTTTCATTTATGTAGACTTTCTTGATTGTATCTAACTTTAGAATTTTCTTTGTCTATGTCTTATTACACAATAAGATCTGTATCACATCATGCCAACATATTATGACAGTCCATATGACAATGTAGGTTAGACAGTCATAAAGATTTTCTACCATGAGCGAGAAAATGCATTTTCCCTTGAATCAACATCAGAAACATCAGAGAGATGGAGGAAGAGAGAGGGGGGAGAGAGAGAAAGAGGGAGGGAGGGAGGGAGGGAGGGAGGGAGGGAGAGAGAGAGAGAGAGAGAGAGAGAGAGAGAGAGGAGAGAGAGAGAGAGAGAGAGAGAGAGAGAGAGAGAGAGAGAGAGAGAGAGAGAGCATCTTAAAATTTTGTTAGCAACAGAAATGTGGAATCTGAGTCAAATAATTCATCACCATTATTTTCATTTCCTCTGAGATGCTGTTCTTTGAGCAGGTTATTGTAAGTATTTTTGATAACAATGATGTACTCATTTTGGCTCAGCCTGGTCATGTCCTACAGGTTCTATTTCTTGGACTGATGGAACATTTTTCCAGTCTTTAAATTCACCATTGGGGTGGGGAAGGATGATGGACAGATCTGTTTTATCAGATCTGCAAAATACCCTCCCCTGCATTTAAAAAAAAAACCTATTTGGACACCAATGCAAGAAGGAATCAAGAGTCTCATTGAGGCACAGGGCAAGAGTTGAGAATTTTTTAGTCGGACTCAGAATAACATTTATATCTAATCGTTGGTTTTATATACTGAGTCATGTGTTGCAAGAAGAGGAAGGCAGGTAGAATTACAAATAAGCCTCTTCTAACATTTAACACAGAATGCTGAATGGCATGGCCGTTGCAATGAGTGTACACTCATGACATCAGATTTACTCAGGCTTGCATCTATAAGCCCAAGGCTCTTTCTGAAGCTAAGGGAAGAAAATGTATTTCATGTTCAAGATTTTCCCTGGGTAACAGCAAACTGGTTGCCATGCATTTATCTTTTCACCTAGAGAAAAGAAAAGAAAGAGAGGGAATGCACACACACACACACACACACACACACACACACACACACACACACACACACACACACACACACACACCTGCATATATATTGCAAGTCTTTTGCAGAATTGCAGGCCAGAAAGTCAGGAGATGTACAATCTGGGTGCCAAGGTTAGGCAGGAAAAAAATAAAAAATAAAATTTGAGATGTCAAGACTAGTGTTTTCTTCCTACAATTCAACCCGGTTTTTATTGTCCTAGGACAGGATTAATGATACCAGTACAGAATAAGTCTCTTTGATAACCTGGGCCATGTCTGAGGCTCAAAGAGTGAATGAATAAAGCAACATGACTATTCCCAGCTCCGAGTCTATAATTCTTTGTTGTTGTTTTTTTTTAGAAAGCAACTATATTACCCTGACTCTATAGAGACTGGAGATCACATATGGGTCTTAGAGGATTGATGTTGAACAATATCAGAATAGTGTGGAAATGTGCCAGAAATGTCAACCTTGGGTAACTTTAAAGAAAGACCTTTCTCCCACCAATGTAATGTAGATGAAGACTTCTCAGTACATGTCTAATGGTCTAAGTAATGATCACGTCTGTTCGCTTCTGCACTTTTTACAGAGAGAGATGATACAGATACAGATACAGATTTAGATATAGATATATAGATAAATAGATATTATAGATGTTATAGATATAATAGATGATAGATAGATAGATAGATAGATAGATAGATAGATAGATAGATAGATAGATAGATAGATAGATAGATAGATAGATAGACAGACAGACAGACAGACAGACAGACAGACAGACAGACAGACAGACAGACAGATAAGAGATAGAAGATAGATAGATAGATAGATAGATAGAGAGAGAGAGAGAGAGAGAGAGAGAGAGAGAGAGAGAGAGATAGATAGATAGATAGAGATAGATGACAGACACAGTGATAGAGATAGATAGATAGATAGATAGATAGATAGATAGATAGATAGATAGATAGATAGATAGACAGACAGACAGACAGACAGATAGATAAGAGATAGAAGATAGATAGATAGATAGAAAGATAGATAGATAGATAGATAGATAGATAGATAGATAGATAGATAGATAGATAGATAGATAGATAGATAGATAGATAGATAGATAGATAATATAGAGATAGAGAGATATAGGTATAGGTATAGAGACAAAGACAGAGACAGAGACAGAGACAGAGACAGAGACAGAGACAGACAGACAGACAGACAGACAGACAGACAGACAGACAGACAGACAGACAGACAGACAGACAGACACACACACACACACACACACACACACACACACACACACATATATATATATATATATATATATAGAGAGAGAGAGAGAGAGAGAGAGAGAGAGAGAGAGAGAGAGAGAGAGAGAGAGAGATGATATAAGTATAGGTATAGGTATAGGTATAGAGACAGAGACATAGACATAGACATAGACATAGACATAGACATAGACATAGATATAGATATAGATATAGATATAGATATGTTTTATTTGTAATTTTCCTTTAACAACCATACATACTTTGTGCACAGAGTATTGACTGGGTCAATATACTTTTTATACAATGCTAACAATAATAATACAATTAAATATACATAACCCTTGTCTTCCAACTTCTAACCTTAACATGCACATTGTAATTATAATAGATTCTTTTATATATCGGTGTGTATAATACTATGTCCCCAATTTGTACTCATCTCCCCCCCTCCACTTGTTGGGGTTCTTCTACATTCACATCTTTGTCTTTAAACAATACCATTCTCTCTTTATGATTCTTATCACTTTCTCCATAAATACATTGAAACATCAATAACATTTCTTCATACAATGTATTTGTTGTCCCCTGATGAATCACTAGTATTTTAATATTTTAAAAATTACTCAATATTCCACCATAATTCCAATATCTCAGCCTCTCCTCGGTTCTGTGATAGTCTTAGTGCCCAAGGGCAAAGCCAATAAATTGAAGAGGGAGAAAAAAATTGACAAGACTTTCTTACATGAACAGCACTGCGAATCAACCTGGGACACATAGAAAGATCATCACGGATTGGCCTAGATGTACTCTTCAGTGACCTCAAAGGGAAGGAATTAAAAGGAACGGAGTAATAGATTAATGAAAAATTCATACCAGGGCATTTGTGGTTTTGATCCGCTTTCCAGAAACCAAGGCTCAAACCAAGACGTTCTTAGGTATGGGTGAGCAATTTAATTTAATAAACGTTCTTATAGGCCGCCCAATCCTGTAGGACTCAGGGCGGCGTACAGCATAGATAAGAAATATACAATAAAAACAGTAAAAGCAATTTAAAAAATAAAAACATTATTTTAAAAAACATTCATTCATGGGGGAATCTGATCTTCTTTTTCACCCCGCCTGCCGGAAGAGCCATGTTTTTACGGCTTTATGGAAGGCCAGTAGAGTGGGGATAGTCCGGATCTTTGGTGGGAGTTGGTTCCAGAGGGATGGGGCTCCCACAGTGAAGGCCCTTCCCCGTGGGCTCACCAACTGACATTGTTTGGCTGATGGGACCCAGAGGAGGCCCACTCTGTGAGACCTAACTGTTTGTAGGGAGGTATGTGGTAGGATGCGGTCCTGAAGGTAACCTGGCCCTGAGCCATGTAGGGCTTTAAAGGTCAAAACCAACACCTTAAATTGCGACCGGAGACTAATGGGCAACCAATGCAGCTGGCGGAGAATGGGTGTTACGTGGGTATATCTTGGCACACCCACCACAGCTCGCGCAGCTGCATTCTGTACCAATTGCAGTCTCCGGATGCCCTTTGAGGGTAGCCCCATGTAGAGCGCGTTACAGTAGTCCAGCCGTGAGGTGACAAGGGCATGAGTGACTGTGAGCAAAGCCTCCCTCTCCAAGTAGGGTCGCAATTGGTGCACAAGATGGATCTGTGCAAAGGTCCCCCTAGCCACAGCGGAAAGATGTTGCTCCAATTTTAGCTGTAGGTCTAGGAGAACACCCAAATTGCGAACCCGTTCTGAGGGAGCAAACAAGGTATAAAGGCATTCTGGGAGTTTGCTGATCAGACGGCAGTCAGTTGCCTGAACAAGCCAGTGGCTTTTAATTGGAAAAGCAAAAAAAGCAACAATGCCTGCAGATCTGTGCCTAGTTTCTCCATCTTCTCTTGTGTGTCGTTGTAACTAGCAGCAAGACACCACAAGGCATTTTCATACTTCATTTAGCATCTTACTGGAGCTTTCTCCCCTCCCCCCCTTATTGACAGACACTCAGAAGTGGAGGTGAGTGGAAGAAGATCTAATTTAGTGGTGTTGAAAGCTGGCAGTTCCATTACACATGCAATTATTTTGTCTTGCTCCTAAATGAGAGCCCCAGCATTCAAGTGCTTTTGGAATGATCTACTAATCTGTCTGCCTTCCAAGAGGATCCTTGTCTAGAGGGTTATATTTTGGGCCAAAACTTGGATTCCCCATAAGTCTAGACTGGAGCCATCTAACCTCATCCAGGAAATCTGTCACCTGAGTACAATAAGAGCTTCAATGAAGCATAATTAAGCAAATCTGGAAAAACCATAATTTCTGGTGCCATCTGGTCAAGCACTAATGAAGCTGCTGGGAATGCTGGTGTAATACATCATGACCGCTATTGAGGGCAATTAATTCCCCAACCATTTTTTTGGACTCAAGAATAAAAGATGACCAGTCTGAAACAATTATCCTGAGATACAGTAAATTGGTATCTTTTTAACTCCCTCAACAGAAATGTGCACAAAGCTTGAAAATCTCTGTTGAGCATCCTAGATTATTCAGTAAGCACTTATTTCAACAGCAATGGTGCCAGAAGCTCTTTTTAAAATCTCTAAATAAAAACAGTATAAAAGGTAAAGGTTTCCATGCCCAGTCATGTCTGAGTCTAAGGAACGCTATTCATCTCCATTTCTTGGCCGAGGGAGCCAGTATTGTCCGAAGATATTTCCACTGGTCATGTGGCCAGCATGGCTGAGTGGTGCGGTGGCCTAGAGGTGGAGCTCTCACCTCACAATCAGGAGGCTGAGAGTTTGATTCTAGGTAGAGGCAGATATTTCTCTCTCTGGGCACAATGAGAATATATCTGCTGAACAAAACTCCACATTGGCGACAGGAAGGGCATCCAGCCAGTAAACACTCAGCTCCATTCAGTTGCCTAGCCTCCATCCCGCAAGGGATTATGGGGCCGTTAAAAGATGACGATGTGGCTAGCATGGCTATATGCCAACGGCTCAAAGAACTCTGTTACCTTCCCACCAAAGTGGTACCTATTAATCTACTCACATTTGCATGCTTTCAAACTGCTAGGTGGACAGGAGGTGGGGCAAGGAATAGGAGCTCACCCCGTTGTGCGGCCCTGTCAGAGTGTGAACAGCGTGACTACTATTTTGAGACAGCCCAGGAGCAAAATACAGTACACAGAGGTTTGTCTTGCAAACAGTGGTTTATATACAAGACTTCTATATACATACATACACGTGGTAGGCACATACCAGGCAATCAATCAATCTTCAACTCTACACAGAGAACTACAATGCAGATAAAACACGACGAGGAGAGAGATACACGAGGAGAGAGAAAACGCCTTCTCATGGCCTCCCTTATATAGACAAAGTGTCTCTATAAATCTTAAAGTGGCAATAACCCTGCTGACATCCCTCAGTCTTAAAGCGGCAATAACCCTGCTGACTCATTCTCATTGCATCAGCGTTTACAGCAGCCTTACAGCAGCTGGTCAGCTATGAAATCATCATTACTCTGACAGGCCCTCAGGTCTCGAACCTAGGCTGTCATCTCTCCAGCTAACAAGCTAAGCATCTTTAACCGCTGAGTCATTGTGCCCCCTTAAAAACACTGTAGATAAAAAAACAATATATGTAACACTGTATAACAGGGGTGTCACATGCAGGCCATGCCCACCCCAACTCCATGAAGAGGAAAAACATCATGTGACAGCATGGTGATACAGCGAGTTTGACAC
>JALIGW010000102.1:646184-663684 GCA_023053685.1 Diadophis punctatus similis
ATGGATAGATACATTCCATTCCTGTTGTTACTCCGTTATTTATGGATCCATTAGCACTCATAGATCAATTATATTTAGTTTTACGTCTTAGTTGAAGAATAAGAATGGTGTATGAATTAAGTGAAATCTCCACTGATTACAAGATAATTAATATTACCATACTGCCAAAGTCAAGTGGAGAATGTCAAATAAAAATCTAGCACAGTGAATGATGCCCAAAATAGGGATCAATAGATATTTTAAAAGATAATACATAATTAAGCATAAGTGGGTTTCCTTATAATAGCACTGAAATTCTACTTTGTGAATTCTGTGTAGAGAAACTGAAACCAATAACTTAGCACAGATATAAGTTATAAAATTTTAGTGTCTTTCCTTTCTTTTTCTTTTTGATAAGTATAAAACTGTTTGCATGTCATTGGATAATTAAATGTTTAAGCTTACAACCACATATTGTCTCACAGTTCTGTTCCTTTTCCTTTCCATATATCTGCAATACATATCCATCTGTCATCCTTCCAACTATTAATTTTTTCGGTTTTGCAAGATTTCACTTTTTTTCCCCATTATGTGTTTTGACAATCCACATCCTGTGTTCCATACAGTGTATAGCCCTAGCAAGACTTCTCATTTTGACTCAAGAGAAATGAAGTACTTGGAATCCGATTGTGTTCATATACAAATGATCCCCAAGATGTCTATTCTATCCACTTTCTTCTCTGAATTGTGCTTTTCCTGTGTTATAGAGATGATTTCCCCCCAAAACATGGATTTTTGCTAGTATTTCACAATGCACAACTCTGTGGGATGTGTAAATGCGGGTGTGTAATTAGTTCTGAGCTGTGCATTAGATGAAGAGGTGGAAAATCAGATGGATTTGGAAGAAATGAATTCCTCAATTCTCATGTTACAAAGAACAAGCATGACTCCTATTTAATTACTGAAATCATTTCTATCAATCTTGCTCATCTTCAGGGCCTCCTTGCTGCCTTTTCTTTGCCAATAGGCACCAGCCATCCTGAGCATCCCATTTGCCCAAAGCCATGAGCCTCAGAAACAGGTATCCTATGAACTTAGCATTGATACTACAGGTCCAGTCTTTCTCAGGTCTTGTGGTTGACCATCTGCTCCAAACAAATAATGGTAGACATCTAGTTAAGACAGCAAAGGTAGCATTTTAGTCTATGCCAAAAAGAAAAAATATATATTTTCCAACCAGGATTCCTTTTAGCAAGATTTATGGAGGTGGTTCCAATGGGGTTACAAAACTTCAAGCAATGAACCTTTAACATGAATAGTTGCAGGAACTGGGCACGGCTAGTCTAGTAAAGAGAAGGACCAAGGACCATGATAGCAGTCTTCCAATATTTGAGGGGCTGCCACAGAGAGGAGGGGGTCAGGCTATTTTCCAAGGAACCTGAAGGCCAGACAAGGAATAATGGATGGAAACTGAACAAGGAGAGATTCGACCTGGAAATAAGGAGAACTTTTCTGACAGTGAGAGCAATTAACCAATTGAACAGAAGTTGCCTTCAGAAGTTGTAGGAGCTTCATCACTGGAGGCTTTCAAGAAGAAACTGGACTGCCATTTGTCAGAAATGGTGGAGGGTGTGCTTGGGTGGAGGGTTGGACTAGATGACCTACAAGGTCCCTTCCAACTCTGTTAATCTATATCTGACATATATTGGGTCAGAATTGTGATTCTCTCACTATCTGCCTTCCTATCAACTCTCTTTATCAACAAGGGGAAGTCTATGAAGATTCTCAGTCATCCAAGTCATGGTTGTTGCAAAAACTGATTTTTTTCAAAAGACAACTGGACTTTCTTGTTGTTGTTTCGCTTCTCATTCCAGAAGCTTCTTTAGAATTGAAGAATTGAATAAACTTTTTGGATGAGAAGCAAAATGTCTTCAAGGAAAAACAAGAAAGCCCAGTTGCCCTTTGAAAAAGCACCTTTGGGACTAAGAATGGGAAGTTTTCATTAGGTTATTTATGTAATGGTCTCTCAATGCTCCATCAATCTGGAAACCAACTCTCTACCAGAGGTGGTATTCAGTTGGTTCAGACCGGTTCGGGCGAACCTCTAGAGGCGACCCGGCATTATGCTGTCCTATTTAGGCACGTTTTGAAGCCGTGCACATGCGTGCAAGCCACGCGTGAGCAAAGCACATTCGTGGAGGGGCGTGCGCATGTGCGCGCTCACATTTGCAAACCGGTAGGGAAAGTAAATGGATACTACCTCTGCTCTCTACAATATTTGAGAAGGTGGCAAGGCAATGATTGACAGGTGCCTCTTAGCCTCTCAGTCATATTTGCAGCTTACTTGCATGAGAGAGACCGAAACGTCAGCACATGTGCAAAGATTCCTTGTTTAAAAGCAAAGGCAAGAAGGTTTGCCGAAAGACGACGGCAAATGGAAGCTATTTATCTGTGTCAGAGCCTTGATTTCTGAATATTGACAGTTAGCATGCTTAGTAGACTTCACAGCCAGGAATACTTCTCTCTTCATTGATTTTAGCATTCTGTTCTTTCAAAAACAGAAGTCGTGCGCTTAATGCTTTTCCTGTTGTGGACAGAGTTGCATTAGTCAATACTTTAATGTCATATAATTAATACCGTCCGTATGCCATCGTAGTTGTACCATTCATCATGTTACTGTCCCTCCGTTTTAGAAGGCGCCACTTGCCAATTAATATGCCTAATGAAAACTGGGTGAGCAACAACAATGTGTTTTCATTAGCAGACAGGAATGTGAAGCATCGTAGGGAAGATGCTGGTTACTAAGCAATAAAACATCCTATCTCCAGCATGAGGCAGTTTCACAAATAATGCGTTCATTCTATTGTTTTTGAGAAAGAATGTAAAGCAATGTTTCCGTTTTCTCTTTCACAAATTGAATCACTAAAATACAGGGTTATTCAAAAAGAATGAACCGATTTCATGACGCAATATTTTATTAAGGAAAAGTAATGCAAAACTCCAGCCAAGTCACAAATATTCTACTCACATTCAACTTTTATTTCCTGCCTTACAAGTGTTCAGTGTGGCCACCACCTGCAGCACAGGCAACATCAATGCGATAAGAGAATCCCTCCCAGGCCCGTATCGGCATATCACAATCCACTGAGTTGATCGTTGTTGTTATTCGATGTTTAAGGTCATCGAGGTTAGTGGGTAGCGGTGGAACATAAACACAATCTTTTACATATCCCCACAAGAAAAAATCACACACGGTTAGGTCTGGGGATCTCGTAGGTCAAGCACAAAGACCCCCTTTCAACCAATCCACCGCTGGGGCAATTCGGAGGGTAAACAAACAAACCGAGGGTGAACGTTGCCGGAAGAACAAGGTGACTACATTGCTCCTGTGGCAGCCATTCAAAACTTAGATAACTCCTCTTTCAAATGGTCACTGACTCATTACATGACAATGTAGGAGCCAAGGTGGCGCAGTGGTTAAAAGCAGCACTGCGACTTTCAGCTGATTGCTAGTTCAGCTGTTCAAATCTCACCAGGCTCAAGGTTGACTCAGCCTTCCATCCTTCTGAAGTCGGTAAAATGAGGACCCAGATTGTTGGGGGCAATATGCTGAACTCTGTAAACCGCTTAGAGAGGGCTGTAAAGCACTATGAAGCGATATATAAGTCTAAGTGCTATTGCTAATGCTTGAGAACTGAAGCAATGCGTCATGAAATCGGTTCATTCTTTTTGAATAACCCTGTACATGAAGTGGGTTTTTATTTATTTATTTATTTATTTATTTATTTATTTATTTATTTATTTATTTATTATTTGATTTGGAGGTTCTTCTATGCCGCCCTACTCCCTAAGGACTCAGGGCAGCGTACAACATTTTAAAGAACAGCAACCAATAAAATCATTTAAAAGACAGTTTTGAAAGGAGTTTAAAAAGGGCACACAACAACATACATACATGGGGGAGAGCTCGGATGTAAATTGCCTCAGAAATGCTGCCGGTGGCTACTTTTTTAGGTTTAGTCACAGAAAGGTTATTAACACATTTTAGGCAATAACTCTGCAGAGGGGGAAAGAATCACATTTTTTTTGCATGCATAAGAAGTGAAAGCTTCGTTTAAAAGAGACGTGGATCTTTTATGTAAAATCTGTAAACGTCCATAAATGCATCTTTGTTTCAATCATATTGGCCTTAAAATGCAAAAATAGGGTATATCCAGCTCAATTTCCATATGCGTAGTGACAGCTGGGAGTACCGATTAATTTTTTATTCCCTTTGTCTCTGTTTTGTTTTGTTTCAGGAAATGGACTAACTCTTCTTCGGATTTTTTTTTCTTCACTTGTGATTATGAAACTCTCGTATAACATGTAGTTTGGCCTTGGGATCAAACACTGATGAACACAAAAGTAGGGTAATATATTCCCCCTTCAAAATAGACACTATAGTATTCAGCTAGGGAGGTGTATTCATTGTTTGTAATCTGTTGGTTAACAGCTGTAAGTAAAGGCTGATTAAAAGTAAATAGAGGGTGGATATTTCAGGAAGATGAAGCCAAAGGATACTCTTAAATCGACCATGGGAATTATTTATTTCACAGCCTTTGCAATCTGCTCCTATCTCCAGACCCTGAATAGCAGAACAAAGAAAAAACTCCAATTCATAAGAGCACAAAGATGCTCAACCTCCCCCAATGGCTGACAGAAATGCTCAATTCAACTTGTTGAACCAACTTGTTTTGATAGTTGCATAGAATGATGAGTAGGAAAGGCTTCATGAACCTCTCAGAGGGTTATCATCTACTGTAGCCCATGTTTTCTAATCTTATATGGTGTGAGGACTTCTCGCCATGTTCTTATCAGACATTTAATCTTGCCTCCTGATGTAATCTGGACATCACGCAGGGCTTGGTAGGCCATCACCAATAGCTTGAGTGAACCTGGAACTCTACCATACTGTAACTGGTGCAGTAGTGTTAATCTTGGTGTTACTTTATGACAGTGTTTCTCAACCTTGACAAGCTTAAGGTGGGGAATTCTGGGAGGTGGAGCCCACACATCTTGAAGTTGCCAAGGTTGAGAAACACTGAACTATGCTGGTGGGATTGTTGCATCATCTGCACGTTAGGTCAGCTGCAACTTTCGTGTCATCTAAAGCTGTTAGGAGTCTGCGTTTCCTCAGGTTGGAGCCTTGCTATGATATAACAAAACACAGGGGTGTCAAACTCGATTTCATTGAGGGCCACAGCATGGTTGTGTTTGACCTCAGGTGGGTGTGGCCAGAGTGGGCATGCCCAGCTTGATGTCACTCCTATCGGGGGCGCCTGTGGCGGCCCGAGCAATCTGCCAGCAAAAACGGGCTCCTGCAATCCTCTGCCAGCCAAAATGGAGCTGGGGAGGGTACTGCAGCCCAATCCTTTGCTGTTTCCAGGGTGGACCCGCGGGCCAGGTCTAAGCACCCCGTGGGCCGGATCTGCCCCCCCGGGCCTTGAGTTTGACACCCCTGATATAACAGGTTCATTTTTAAAACATAGTATTCCAAGAAAAGGGAATTTGAACAGCAGTGGGCAAGGTAACCTTTCTGACATAATGACATAATGAATAGAGAATAAGCTGGGCATTTTGAATTAAAAGATAGGGGATTAATCTGATTCTGTAAAAAAAAAACACCTTCATATCAAGTTCTAATTGATTATTATACAATGACTGTGTAGATCCTCTCTAAGCCGTAGGTCTTTTGATTTAGGCTTATGCTTTTGGAGCTATAATTTATGACTCTGTGCATTATGGGATAAAATGTGCTATGATCAACAAATGACGTCTGAAGAAAACATGGCGTAGTATAGCCAGCACGTTCCGAATGGCTACAAGTGTCCATCCTAGGACATGCTCAAATATTTCATTTGATCTTTCAGTTAATAGATGTGGAACAAAATGGGTTTGTGTAGAAGTGTCACTCCTATCCGTGTTAAGAACTTAGCTGAGTGGAGATTAAGGTATCCTCCATCCATACATATTTGCATGCTTCGGCATTGCCATAAATCCAGTGAGTCTGTCAAACTTGGATTAATCAATACAAAGAAGAATGGTTGTCGGAATTATTTATTTATTTATTCATTCATTTATTAATAAAATTTCTATGCCGCCCAACTCCCAGGTGACTCTGGGCTGAATGGTTGGGTGTTTGTGTTCCAAGCAGAGTGTGCAAGTTTCAAGTGGAGGAGGTTATCATTTTTAGCCGGCTGGGCTGGGATGAGGAGAGTAGATGGAGTCAAATGGAATTCCAGGTGTTTCTTTTGACCTGTCCTTTGCTGGTAATGAGCCCACTGAAACAGCCACCGAATTTTACACTGAAACACGTATTACAATATTGTATATATAACTTCCAAATGGAGAAGCAGAATTTAACCTCAGAATTAAACAACACCTTCGATCTGACCTAAGTGTAGCACACAAAATCATCTGCCACAATGTCCTACCTGTCAATGAATACTTCAGCTTCAACCGCAACAACACACACGCACACAATAGATTCAAACTCAATGTAAACCGCTCGAAACTCGACTGCAGAAAATACGACTTCAGCAACAGAGTGATCAATGCCTGGAATGCACTACCTGACTCTGTGGTTTCTTCCCCAAACCCCAAAAACTTCAACCTTAGACTGTCTACAGTTGACCTCACCCCATTCCTAAGAGGTCTGTAAGGGGCGTGCATAAGCGCACCATCATGCCTACCGTCCCTGTCCTTCTGTCCTATTGTCTAATTTTTACCTATACATACTTTGCTTTTGTTTATGTTTATATCATACCTGTTATCTTGTACATGTGTTGACAAAATAAATAAATAAAAATAAATAAATAAAGTATTGAGAAATCTTCAAATTACAAAATTGTAATGGGTTTGAAGATTTTGTTCTAATATGAAATGAAGGTATGTCTCAGTTTGAAATCTGGAAACAAAAAGCCCATTCGCATATTGAAAAGTTTCTAAGCATAGAATAATTTTAATTTCGCATTGCCAAAGTTACAACTCGGTGAAGTAAACTAAGAAGCTAAGAACATTTCTCTGAAATGTCACAAATGTGACCCAAAGGTGCTTTTTTCAAGAGGCAAGTGGACTTTCTGGGGGTTTGTTTGTTTGTTTGTTTTTTGGTCTTGAAAAAAGCACTTTTTAGACAATCATGACCTGGATGACTGAGAATCTTCACAGACATTCACAAATGTTGAGTTTGTTTAGTGGGTTTAGTGTCATTTTATATGTTTATACATATATTTAAGGTTTCGTTTTGATGCTGTAAGCCTCCCTGAGTTGCCTTATGGCAAGATGGACATCACACAGATTTAATAAATAAATAACTGCAGGTAGTCTTTGGCTTACAACCACAACTGAGTCAAAAACTTTTGGTTGCTAAGTGAGATAGCAGTTAAGTGAATTTTGCTTCATTTTATGACCTTTTTGACCACTGTTGTTAAATGAATCACTGAATTGTTAAGTTAGTAACATGGTTGTTAAGTGAATCTGGCTTCCCCATTGATTTTGCTTGTGGAAAGGTTGCAAAAGGGGATCACATGACCTTGGGACACACCAACCGTCATAAGTATGAACCAGTTGCCAAGTGTCTGGATTTTGATCACGGGACCATGGTGTTGCTGCAATGGTTGTGTGATAAATAGTTATAAGTCACTTTTTTCAGTGCCATTGTAACTTTGAACAGTGACTAAATCATCTCCTTTTAATGCCCCCCCTTATCCCTTGCAGGGTGGAGTCTGGGCAACTGAATGGAGCTGAGTGTTTACTGGCCGGATGCCCTTCCTGTCGCCAATGCGGAGTTTTGTTCAGCAGATATATTCTCAGTGTGCCCAGAGAGAGAAATATCTGCCTCTACCTAGGATCGAACTCACAGCCTCCTGATTGTGAGGCGAGAGCTCCACCTCTAGGCCACCGCACCACTCAGAACGGTCACTAAATGAACTGTTGTAATTCAAGCACTACCATATAAACCAACATTTCAAATGTATTAAATACATAAACTGTTTCCAGATTTCAAACCGTTCAAGAACCATGTGGTATATGAAGCATGGCTTACATTTATCAAGTTTCATTTAAGAATGACTGTTGTAATTTAAAAATAATAATTACATTAAAAAGGGTGGTTGGGCTGGGTCGAATAGCATGTTCCTTCTTTTAACTCACAGATCCAATTTTCCTCCAGAACAGCAAGGGAGAGGCCAAAGACCCATTGTTGGGATCTGTGGACCGGCCCGCTGTAAGGAAGGAAAATTTTCAGGTAAAAAAAACACCTTTTTCTACTTTTTATGGATTTCTGCATTGGCATGTTAAATGTAACTTTGACACTTAAACAATGAATTATGTAGGAGCCCTAAATGTGAACAAACCTGAGTGACTAGCGTCTATTTTCTAAGTAATTATTCTCCACCCACATTTATTTTTTCAATTGTTTATTTGCCACATTTATTTATTTGAGCCACATTTATTTATATGAGCCACATTTATTTATATGAGCCACAGTGGCGCAGTGGTTAGAGTGCAGTACTGCAGGCTACTTCTGCTGACTGCCGACTGACTGCAATTTGGCAGTTTGAATCTCACCTGGCTCAAGGTTGACTCGGCCTTCCATCCTTCCGAGGTGAGTAAAATGAGGGCCCATATTGTTGGGGGCAAGAGGCTGACTCTGTATAAAGCGCTTAGAGAGGGCTGTAAAGCACTGTAAAGCGGTATATAAGTCGTAAGTGCTATTGCTATTTCTTTATTTGAAAGAGACACTCCTTGTTTTTTTCTGTTGCTTCCTGAAAGTCGGGGTGAGAGAATGAATAACAGAATTGGAGAGGACCTTGGAGGTCTTCTAGTCCAGCCCCCTGCTCAAGCAGGAGACCCTGTACCGTTTCAGACAAGTGGCTGTCCAGTCTCTTCTTAAAAACTTCCAGTGATGGAGCAAACACAATTTCTGGAGGCAAGTTGTTCCAATGATTAATTGTCCTCACACTCTTTCCTTAGTTTTAGGTTTGTTCTCTCCTTGATTAGTTTCCATTCATTGCTTCTTGTCTTGCCTTCTGGTGCTTTGGAGAATAGTTTGACCCCCTCTTCTTTGTGGCGACCCCTAAGATATTGGACGATTGCTATCATGTCTCCCCTAGTCCTTCTTTTCATTAAACTAGACTAACCCAGTTCCTGCAACCGTTCTTTATATGTTTTAGCCTCCAGTCCCCTAATCATCTTTGTTGCTCTTCTCTGCACTCTTTCTAGACAGCTACAAGAAGTTGGGAAAAAAAAACCCCACATACCTGCCTGAAAGAATCATTTGGAACTTTTTGATCACAAAGGGATAAGTTTGAGTTGGTGTACAGATTAAAAGTACGTTTATATGCAGAGGTTCCTTAATGGATGAACCGTAAAAAAAAATGCCTCTGATCTTTTTCCATGTGAGCTACACTTTTACACTGCCGTTTCAGCTCTGATGGAGCAGAATTAAGTCTACCAAATAATGTATGCCATATTTCCATCAAGCTCGTTCCGGAAAAGTGTTCATACAGAATGTCAGAGCTAATGAATTACAATTTCTCATCCACAAATGTAGGGAGAATTGGGTGGGAAACATATGGGAAAAGGGTACAATTTATGCTAAAAGAAAAGAGTGAAGGTATGTTGATAGCATCAAAGTTATCACCAGCCAAAGCATAGAACAACTCAAGATCGGAAGATGTTGAAAGACCTGGCCCATAGAATGGTCATGTCAGTCCTGCCCCAACTTGGTCTCTTAATTAAGAATGACCCTCGATTCCATTTGGTGTGAAAGGTTTACTTTACTGAAGGCCAAGTGGATTGCAGTATAGAAAAACCAGAACTGAAGTTCGCACGCTGAACTTTCCCGTTTAATTTTCCCCATCCAGTTCTTCCTCCTTGTTAGTCCCTTATTGTCCAATTACATTTGAATAAATTGTTTTGGGAACTGTCCCTTCAACGGTGGGCTGGTTGATGAGCTGTTATATTCCATTCCCAGTGTTTTGGCCTTGAGACGGTGTCTCTGGAAGGGACAATGAGTAGCAATAGCAGACTTATATACCGCTTCACAGTGCTTTACAGCCCTCTCTAAGCGGTTTACAGAGTCAGCCTATTGCCCCCAACATTCTGGGTCCTCATTTTACCAACCTTGGAAGGATGGAAAGCTGAGTCGACCTTGAGCCTAGTGAGAATCAAATTGCCAAACTGCAGGCAGCCGGCAGGCAGCAGAAGTAGCCTGCAGTACTGCACTCTAACCACTGCACCACCATGGCTCTTATTGTTGTTAGTTAGCCTTTCCCCCATACTGACCAGCTCCATCCCCCATAGTTCATGGCAGATTGACAGCTAGCAAGTGCAAAGCTCAAGTGAATGGTGGCAGTTCTGACACATCAAGAGTCCAACATGACTTAATGGATAACATCATTGTCATCATCATGGTCTATGACCGCAATAAATATTTGATTTGAAGCAGTGAACATGGAGACATTATCTAACCCTTTATATATGCCTACTCACTCATTATCTGCCCTCAAACATCACCTGCTTTTTCTTTCAAAATCATGTCTGGTCCTTTCCGAAAGATAATAAGTGTATAAGAAGGAAATACTCCCCTCTCATTTCTACCAAAAGCAGCTCTTTTGTTCCTGGTATTTTTGGGCATAAATTTTAAGCCCTGCACAAAACACCTTACAAAGCACTATCACAAAAAGTAAGACTGACTTCACTTCCCTCTAAAGTCATGGTAGTGTCCATGTAATTGGCATGGCTGTGGGGATTGAAGAGCCGTGGTGGCGCAGTGGTTCGAATACAGTACTGCAGGCTACTTCTGCTGACTGCCAGCTGCCTGCAATTTGGCAGTCCGAATCTCACCAGGCTCAAGGTTGACTCGGCCTTCCATCCTTCCCAGCTGGGTAAAATGAGGACCCAGATTGTTGGGGAAAATAGGCCGACTCTGTAAACCACTTAGAGAGGGCTGGAAAGCACTGTGAAGTGGTATATAAGTCTAAATGCTATTGCTATTGCTATCCTTCAAAAGCACAGACAGTCGATGGACTTCTTTCTATTTAAAAAAAGCTCAGTCATTGTCCAAATTTGTGCCATGGCTTCAAAAGCTGCTGGTGACTGTCCCTGAGAGATGAGCTCTGTTCATCCTCACTGGTTCCCTGATAATAATTTACTCTTTTTTTGGTGGGGGGGGAAGGGGGTGAAATCCTAATTGATGATTATTTCTGTAGAAGCAGGAAACAGTTTGGAGTCATTAAAGGTAACCTGTTCAAAAACCCCTGCTTTAGGAGTCCTTATGGAACAGGTGCAAAAGCAGGGGTGGGCTTCAAAAATTTCAGCAACGGGTTCTCTGCCCGGTTGCTGGGTGGGCGTGGCCATGGTGGGTGTGGCCTAGTCAGCTTCCTGCACCATGGTGGTGGAGGAGGATGTTTTTGCCTTCCCCAGGCTCCAGAGGTTTTCCTCGAGCCTATGGGACGGTGAAAACTGTCTTCCCCGGGCTCCAGAGACCCTCCGGAGGCCAGAAACAGGCCCATTTTCAGACTTCAGGAACTTCTAGAAGGCCCATTTTTCCCTTCCCCGAGCCTCCAGATGGGCCCTGCACTTACCTCGCATCTAAAACGGGCTGCGTGGAGACACCTGGGAGGGGTGGGGCAGGGTAGGCGGGGCCAGACAGGGGTGGGATTTGATGGTTTACTGAACCGCCCATAATGTTAGCCAGGCGAACCCATAGCAGCCCACCCCTGTGCGAAAGGACTTATCACAGGCAGTAGAAACACATAATAGAATCTATAACAGACAGGAGAAACACCTTCCAATATCATGCCGATCGTGTTGGAAGCCAACACATTGGTCTTTTCTCCATTAATGAATGTGAGGTTGTGGACATTTCGCACCTCATTTACCAACATGTCTCATGCCAATGCTAACTAGAATTGAAAGCTTTGCACAATTTAATTTCTCCCCTCTTCAGCAATTTTTTTTAAAAGCTGTCATATTCTAGATTTATTGCTAATCAGTTCTCTAATCTAAGCCTCCTAATTGCTTTCCGTAACTGAATAACAAAAATCACCTAGGCCAATGTAAATATGCAGATTCCAGACCTTTGTGTTTAATAACAGAGCTTTAGCAGAGAGAGAACTCAATTTGTTTATTTATGTCAAGATCAATCGTAATTAAGGATGAAGATAAATTCCTCGGCAGATGAAACACTTCCGTTGATTGTTCTTATGCAAAAAATATATCTCATAGCAGAGGAGTGCTTATACCAACTCGACAACTAGAGCAACTGATTGAAGTTTGCACAGCAAAAGTGAGTGAGACCAAGGCTTGGGGGCAGAGGTGGGTTCCTGCCTGTTCCTGCCGGTACGGTTAATAGCTGTTGTTTGGTGCAGAGCCAAAGAGCTGCTGCCGTTCGCAGCGCGGGAGCTTTCCCCGGGCGCTTTCCCCATGCGCATGGACGCCGCCAATTGCGTTATTTTGCCCTCTGCACATGCAGAATGCTTTGCGCATGCGCAGAGGGCAAAAGAACGCAATTGGCGGCATCCATGCGGGCGGGGAAAGCACCCGGGGAAAGCTCCCACGCCGTGAATGCAGCAGCGTCTTTGGCTCTGCGCCGAACAACAGCTATTAACCGTACCGGCAGGAACCCACTTCTGCTTGGGGGAGATAGAAAGGTATGGGAGAACAATATATGGGAGAACTCCCAGAGTCCCCTGGGAGTTGAGTGGCATATAAATCCATTTAAATAAATAAATAAAAATAAATATACCATTAAACCAACCCATTCACAACACACCAAAATTAACCTTATCCACTCTCAGGACTTCTGTAGTTACAAGAGAAATCAGATGTAGTGACAGATCCAAGGGGGGGTCAACCTATTCTCCAAAGCACCAGAAGGCAGGACAAAAAGCAATGGATGGAAACAAATCAAGGAGAGAATCAACCACGACCTAAGGAGAAATTTGCTGACAATGAGAACAATTAATCAGGGGAACCAGGTTGCCTTCAGAAGTTTTTGGTACTCCATCACTGGAGTCCCCAAAGTGCTTTTTTCAAGAGGCAACTGGACTTTCTGGTTTTTCTTTGAAGATATTTTGCTTCTCATCCAAGGAGCTTCTTCAGCTCTTCTTCAAAGCTGAAGACGTTTCTTGAGATGAGAAGCGAAACGTCTTCAAAGAAAAACCAGAAAGTCCAGTTGCCTCTTGAAAAAGCACCTTTGGGACAACCATGAGCTGGATGACTGAGAATCTCCACAAACATCCATCACTGGAGGTTTTTAAGAAGAGATCAGACAGGCATTTGTCTGATATGGTATAGGGTTCCTGTCTGAACTGGGGGTGGGTGGGTGGGTGTTGGACTAGAAGACCTGATAGCAGGTCTTGACATGATAGCAGTGTTCCAATACTTGAAGGGATGCCACAGAGAGGAGGGGGTCAGGCTGTTCTCTATGGCAGCAGCCCCCAACCTTTTTGGCACCAGGGACCGGGTTCTCTGGAGGGAGGCTTTTCAATGGACTGGAGGGGGCGTGGTTTTGCCTGCTGCCTGCATTCATTGGATGGGGCTTCACCTGTTTGCACGGACTGGTTTCTGGCATGCCGCGGCCCGGTGCCGGTCCATGGACTGGGGGTTGAGGACCTCTGCTCTATGGCACCAGAAACCCAAACAAGGAATAATGGATGGAAGCTGACTAAGGAGAGATTCAACCTGGAAGTGAGGAGAAACTTTCTGACGGTGAGAGCGATCAACCAGTGGAACAGCTTGCCAGCGGAGGTCGTGAGAGCCCCAACACTTGCGACCTTCAAGGAGAGACTGGACTGCCATCTGTCTCAAATGGTGTAGGAACTCCTGCTTGAGCAGGGGGTTGGACTAGATGACCTACAAGGTCCCTTCCAACTCTAATAATAAATCTAAGTCTAAAATCTAAAACCTCTAAGGTCCCTTTCAACTCTGTTATTCTGTGGGTTCACAATTTTGAACCCTTGATACATCAATTGCCCTTAGGGCATGTCAGAACACCCATCAATTTATCTTCTACCGAGGTTATAAATATCTTATAGTAATGAGTGCTTTCAGTCCATACTCTACTTCTGAAAAACCAGGCACTTTTTAAATGCATTTTTAATATTGATTTCAAGAGAGTTTCTCTAGCTGTTGCAACAGTTAAAGTTGTCAAAATAGGAGATATCAGCCATCACCTTGGACAAAAACTTTTGTTGCTTATTCATTGAACTGCAATGATTGTTTCTGGTTCACAAATGCATTATTGAAGCTGGGGACCGTGCAGCGTTCAAACGAGAGCCAAGTCTTTATGGACACATTGGTCAAGTTTCACAGAAGAAATGCCCAAAATGTCCAATTGGAGATGTTTGAAATGAAGAAACACCAGTTCAAAATCTACCCATATATCTGGGCAAACTGCAGCCAAGACCACCATTCAATCTTAATTTTTTTTTTTTACCTTTCTCTCTTAAGTATTTCTGTTCCAGTTAAGTTTAGATTCCAATGAATAATTCACACACTTTGGCACATGCGAAGTTCAAGACTCGTGAGGGTCTTGGCATATTTATGAAAACAATGGAAACTAAACTTAGAAACTTGAATCTAACCTTGTAAGTGAAAAGAAGAAGTTTAATACAGAGCGAGAAAAGCATTTAAGAAAGAAAAGTGGTTGGTGAGAATCCCTTTCTCCTTCATATACTTGAATCAATGTTGGGGCAATTACCAATGAGGAATAAAGGCCTGTGATTAAAGGATATAAATTTAAACTGTTATGATAAATGTGAACATACATTATGTCAGGATCTATAGTAATTAATACAATGGGAAGGTTCTGTGAGCATTTAAATACCATTTAACTGATGTTTGAAGACAGGATGAGAATGGAATAGAATGGAATAGAATAGAATAGAATAGAATAGAATAGAATAGAATAGAATAGAATAGAATAGAATAGAATAGAATAGAATAGAACAGAACAGAACAGAACAGAACAGAACAGAACCAAACCAAACCAAACCAAACCAAACCAAACCAAAAACCAAACCAAACCAAACCAAACCAAACCAAACCAAACAAAACAAAACAAAACAAAACAGAATAGAATATATTGAGTGGAGTGGAGTGGAGTGGAATGGAATGGAATGGAATGGAATGGAATGGAATGGAATGGAATGGAATGGAATAGAATAAAATAGAATAAAATAGAATAGAATAGATTGAGTGTATTGGAATGGAATGGAATGGAATGGAATAGAATAAATAGAATAGAATATATTGAATGGAGTGGAGTGGAGTGGAGTGGAGTGGAGTGGAGTGGAATGGAATAGAATGGAATGGAATAGAATAGAATAGAATAGAATAGAATAGAATAGAATAGAATAGAATAGAATAGAATAGAATAGAATAGAACAGAACCGAACCGAACCAAACCAAACCAAACCAAACCAAACCAAACCAAACCAAACCAAACCAAACCAAACCAAACCAAACCAAACCAAACCAAAAACCAAACCAAACCAAACCAAACCAAACCAAACCAAACCAAACCAAACCAAACCAAACCAAACCAAACCAAACCAAACCAAACCAAACCAAACAAAACAAAACAAAACAAAACAGAATAGAATATATTGAGTGGAGTGGAGTGGAGTGGAGTGGAATGGAATGGAATGGAATAGAATAGAATAAAATAGAATAAAATAGAATAGAATAGATTGAGTGTATTGGAATGGAATGGAATGGAATGGAATGGAATGGAATAGAATAAATAGAATAGAATATATTGAATGGAGTGGAGTGGAGTGGAGTGGAGTGGAATGGAATGGAATGGAATAGAATAGAATAGAATAGAATAGAATAGAATAGAATAGAATAGAATAGAATAGAATAGAATAGAATAGAATATATTGAGTGGAATGGAGTGGAGTGGAGTGGAGTGGAACGGAACGGAATGGAATGGAATGGAACGGAAAAGAACAGAACAGAACAGAACAGAACAGAACAGAACAGAACAGAACAGAACAGAACAGAACAGAACAGAACAAAACAAAACAAAACAAAACAAAACAAAACAAAACAAAACAAAACAAAACAAAATATTCTATATTGAGTGGAGTGGAATGGAATGGAATGGAATGGAATAGAATAGAATAAAATAGAATAAAATAGAATAGATTGAGTGAATTGGAATGGAATGGAATGGAATGGAATGAAATGGAATGGAATGGAATGGAATGGAATAAATAGAATAGAATATATTGAGTGAAGTGGAGTGGAGTGGAGTGGAGTGGAGTGGAGTGGAATAGAATAGAATAGAATAGAATAGAATAGAATAGAATAGAATAGAATAGAATAGAATAGAATAGAATAGAACAGAACAGAACAGAACAGAACAGAATAGAATAGAATAGAATAGAATAGAATAGAATAGAATATATTGAGTGGAGTGGAATGGAATGGAATGGAATGGAATAGAATAGAATAGAATAGAATAGAAATTTCTTTTTTGGCCAAGTGTGATTGGACATACAAGGAATTTGTGTCTGGTGCATAAGCTCTTGGTATACATACAAGCATCAAATTGATAAATCATAAGCACAAGACATATGGTATGTTCTCATAACAGGAAAACAGTTCAAAAACTCATACATAAACAATCCACACTAAATCATGGCACAAGTTCTTTGGTGTGAAGTCAGCTTTTTTTTTAAAGAAACAACAACACATATTTTATTAAACATTTTAAGGGAAAATATATGAACAATGAAGGAAAAGGAAAAAAAAGAAGATAAAAAATACAGGTATACATATGAACGTGGAACTTACAAGGGTCACATAAATTTCATTTTTTCCAGTGCAACACTAATTAATTGTAAGTAATGGAGTACAGTATATCATTTCAAAAACTCCAAAAATCACATTAAGCTCTTAACAGAATATAAATGTCAGGAAATGCAGTAAGTGTAATATGAATTAAAAAAAATAAAATTGTAAACTACAGCAAATACAAACGATGTAATTCATTTTAATGGAAGAGAGAAAAGGGGAAATGAGTCTTGACTTTTAAAATATATTTATTTTATATAAACACCAACTTCCTTTTTCTTTCTTTTAAATAATTTTTTAAGCAATAGACATTTGCAGATCCTTCACATCACAGGATTTGAGTTCAAAAGCAGCTATGTGAGCACACAACCTCCAAAAACTGTGAACCATAATATCTACACAAATACAGAATACAGCTGGAAGGGACCTTAGAGGTCTTCTAGTCCAACCCCCTGCTCAAGCAGGAGACCCTATACCGGTGGTATGGACAGACATGAAGAATTTAGATAAGTGGGTTTCAAACTTGGCAATTTTAAGATGTGTGGACTTCAACTATCAGAATCCTCCCAGCCAGCCAGGAGTTGAAGTCCACACATCTTAAAGTTGCCAAGTTCTAAAAACCCACATTTAGATGGAGAAATATATACAGAATGCACAGTCAACTTTCCCAATA
>JALIGW010000102.1:666184-723553 GCA_023053685.1 Diadophis punctatus similis
ACCCAGTTTTGCAACGCAACGAGAGCTGTGGGGACGCTTACATATTTATTTCTGCCTTTTCAACGGATCCCAATTTCTCATCAACGCTAATTTAGCCGTGGGCAGTGCTCATGGTCTCTGGAGTTGAGAGTTTCTTGTTTCTTTTTGTAAGGGTTAAAAAAAATAAAGAAATCCCTATGAAACCACCTTTTTTTAAAAAAAAATTCTTCCCCGGTCTCCCAGCTTGCAGCAACTCAACGCGAGAGGCTAATATTGTGGTAAGCAGCTTGTAATGTATGATAATCAATACTTCAGGTCTGCTTTCCACGATATGGCAAAAAGGAAGAAAACAGGAAGGGGAGGAAAGCTGCTAGTGAGTTTTCAGCACTATTGGATGGTGAAGAAGTGCAGAGGTTGGGGTTTTTTTAGATTTAGATTTATTATTAGAGTTGGAAGGCACCTTGTAGGTCATCTAGTCCAACCCCCTGCTCAAGCAGGAGTTCCTACACCATTTGAGACAGATGGCAGTCCAGTTTCCCCTTGAAGGTCGCAAGTGTTGGGGCTCTCACGACCTCCGCTGGCAAGCTATTCCACTGGTTGATCGCTCTCACTGTCAGAAAGTTTCTCCTCACTTCCAGGTTGAATCTCTCCTTGGTCAGCTTCCATCTGTTATTCCTTGTTTGGCTTTCTGGTGCTATAGAGAACAGCCTGACTCCCTCCTCTCTGTGGCATTCCCCTCAAGTATTGGAACACTGCTATCATGTCACCCCTGGTCCTTCTCTTCGCCAGACTGGCCAAGCTCAGTTCCTGCAACCGCTCTTTGTATGTTTTATTTTCCAGACCCTTTATCATCCTGGTTGCTCTCTTCTGCACTTTCTCTAGAGTTTCAATGTCTTTTTTGTAGTGTGGTGACCCAAACTGGATGCAGTACTCTAGTTGTTGTCTGACCAAGGCTTTATAGAGTGGTACTAGTACCTCTCTGGTCCTTGATTGTATCCCTCTATTTATGCAGCTCAGGACTGCGTTGGCCTTTTTGGCTGCTGCTGCACACTGCTGGCTGATATTTAGTTGGCTGGGTGCTGAAGGACGAAAGAATTTCCCTTTAAAAAGGAAACAGGGGGGAAAAAGTAAATTGCTAGAAATATGCAAGAAGCATAGCTTAGGCAAAGAAGGCCCAAGCATTCTGGAAATCCTGGAAAGAATATAGGGTGTGTGTGTGTTTTTTTATGTTGGTAAGAGTGTTGTATCCTATGATTTATGATGAATGTATTTTTATGATGACTATGAACATGATTTATTAAGAGCCGTGGTGGTGCAGTAGTTAGAATGCAGTATTGCAGGCTAATTCTGCCGACTGCCAGGAGTTCAGTCCTGACCAGCTCAAGGTTGACTCAGCCTTCCATCCTTCCGAGGTGGGTAAAATGAGGACCCAGATTGTTGGGGGCAAGATGCTGATTCTGCAAACCGCTTAGAGAGGGCTGTAAAGCACTGTGGAGCAATATGTAAGGCTAAATGCTATTGCTATCATGATTTTTCAGGTATAGCTTTTATGTACACTGAAAGCTTATGCACTGAAGACAAATTCTTTGTGTGTCCAATCACACTTGGACAATAAAGAATAAGAGAGAGAGAGAGAGAGAGAGAGAGAGAGAGAGAGAGAGAGAGAGAGAGAGAGAGAGAGAGAGAGAGAGAGAGAGAGAGAGAGAGAGAGAGAGAGAGAGAGAGAGAGAGAGAGTTTTGTAGCACATGAGCTGGGCAGCAAATAAATTTTGTAATCTATATATATAAAAGCCAAATACCACTCACCCATCATCACGAAATCTCCAGAACCCTAAAGCCTACAAACTTGAAACTTGGCACGTATGTTCCTCTTGGCTTCTAGGTGCTTGCTAAGAAAGAATTTTTTGAAATGACTATCAGATCATTAATAGTAATAGTAATAGTAATAGTAATAGTAATAGTAATAGTAATAGTAATAGTAATAGTAATAGTAATAGTAATAGTAATAGTAATAGTAATAGTAATAGTAATAGTAATAATAATAGCAGAGTTGGAAGGCTCCTTGGAGGTCTTCTAGTCCAACCCCCTGCTTAGGCAGAAAACCCTACACCACTTCAGACAAATGGTTATCCAACATCTTCTTAAAAACATCCAGTGTTGGAGCAGTCACAACTTCTGGAGGCAAGCTGTTCCACTAATTAATTGTTCTAACTGTCTCCCCTAGTCCTTCTTTTCCTTAAACTAGACATACCTAGTTCCTGCAGTTATTTCTTATATTATTATTAACACGCTCTGATGCTAAGGAGTTAGACATTCTACTCCCCCTTCCCACCGGAAAAGAACTCTGTTCCAACTGCCAGTGGGCGTTGCCAGCGTGTGACTCATCCAACCTGTGGGCTGGGAGTTTAGACATTCTACTCCATGCTAAGGAGTTCAGCTTCATAGCGAAGCATGGGTATCCAGCTACTAGTTAATAAATAAATTTAGAAGTGGTTCAGGGAAACACCTTCCTGATTCACTGGAATATAAGAAGGGGACAAGGTCAAGCAAGATCAGACCTGCAAGTTTCTGTTAGTATAGCCTATTTCAATAAAGTGTAGTAGAGCAGACTTTTCCCTTCTACAATTTTAATAGTTCATCTTTAATTCATCTGGTGCTTAGATATCTTTCCGTCCTTTGGGGTAATCCAGGTCAAAAAGCAGACACGGCAAGAAATGCAGGATTGTTATGGGGTGCTTAAGTTTGTCTCTTTCCCTTATCAAGCAAAATCATTTTTGAGTTTCTTTCTCACACTTCCTACTGTAGAAAGTTAGCACTCACACTTCTTACTGTAGAAAGTTAGCACCCACCCCTCTCCTAGAAGAATGAAATATTTTGAGAAATATTAAAAAGGCAGAATATTATATTTCCCTGGATGAGAAATGGAGAAACATGCTCTTGGAAAGCAGCTACCAGCTTTCTTAATAGCCCCCAGCAGTTATTTGGTGCCTATTTAGAAAGACTGGGCCAGCCTATCTACAAGACAAATGGAGCTCCATGGTGATGGGATTAAGACATGACCCTCCAGGACATAATAGGATTAACCCACTAGCAGCAGAGCTCACTACATTGCACAATCTCCTAAGGACATTGCATCAGCCAAACTTCAACCAAGCTTAGCTCAGACAAACTCCTAGGATTTGTACATGGCCCCATGGGAGTCTGACAACAGCCAATAGAATACATCTTCTTGCACAGGAACAGGAAGTTCAAGTGCAAAGCCCAAGAGATGTTATAAATACCCCCAACTATCAACTCCATGTGTTCAGCTGCCCAGACCCATGTGCTTAGTGGTTCTGCTGCTTCATTAAACCTTCTTTCCAATCAGCCTCCATGTTTCCAGTGTCTTTCTCTTGGCTTTGAACTGAACCAGATGGATATTTCTTCCAACCCTACTTTCCCAGGACTTGGAAACCTCCTTTAATGCCCTATCCATGCCTTCATTAAAGCTATCCTGGCTTCCTTTACAAAATCCTTAAAATGGAAGGTTAGCTGGTATTTAAAACATAAATATACCCTTCAACAAGGAGAGAGCACTTAGTTGATCTGAGCGAATCTTGCAAACCAAATTATGGGTGGGAGACCAACAGAAAGTCCCAGGTCTAGCAAGTTTAAAGAAATATCCTGGATGAAGAGAATTGCTCCCAAAGTTGCATGGATGCAACCACTTTAACCAAGCTTGACTCAAGATTGTCCCTAGTTTAATGTAAGCTATGATGATTGTGTATCTATCTATTTATTTATTTATTTGCTTGTCAAACATGTACAAGATAGCAGGTGTTTGTATAAACATAACATAAGTAAAAAGTTCCAATAAAAGAGGACAATAGGACAGTAGGACAGGGACGGTAGGCACAGTGGTGCGCTTATGCACGCCCCTTACAGACCTCTTAGAAATGGGGAAAGGTTGACTATGAAAAACAGTCATAAGTCACTTTGTTCAGTGCCGTTGTAACTTTGAACAGTCACTAAATGAACTGTTGCAAGTCAAGGACTACCTACATGTGCTGTGTTTTCTCTCTTCTTTGGATTTATTTTGTTTATAATATTTATCAGAGAAAGGAAGGGAAGGGAAGGGAAGGAAAGGAAAGGGAAGGGAAGGAAAGGAAAGGAAATGGAAATAAAAGGGAAAGGGAACGGAAGAAGCAAAGGAAAGGGTAAGGAAGGGAAGGGAAGAAGAAAAGGAAAAGGAAAGGAAAGGAAAGGGAAATAAAAGGGAAAGGGAAGAGAACGGATGGGAAGGAAAGAAGGGAAGGGAAGGGAAGGGAAGGAAAGGAAAGAAAGGAAAGGGAAGGAAAGGAAAGGAAAGGAAAGGAAAGGAAAGGAAAGGAAAGGAAAGGAAAGGAAAGGAAAGGAAAGGAAAGGAAAGGGTCCCAGTTAAGTAGCAAGAAAACATCTCCCTTGTGCACGGAAAAATTTGCAATACACATTTGATAATAAAAAGCCCAGTTTATCCCTGCATATCATACCTTTATAAATCCTTAAAAGGCTGTTTCAGCACAAAGTAAATGAACTTCCTACAGGCAGCAAGATTGAATAAAAAACCAACAGACAAATATCAGAATAAATAGAATGCAAAATATAAATATCCTGCACCTTTAGAGAGGGAACAAGATACAGTCAATATTGCAAGCACTTTGAAAAACCATTTGTTAGAAGGGAATCTAGGCTTGAGTACATATGGGCTTAAGGTTCCTATTGAAAATAAATAGGTCTTCCGTTAATTGAATTTGGACTCTTTTGAATCCGCCATTTTCTCCTCTCCTCCCCCACAAATGCTTTCACATATTCTAATGCTTAATGAAGTGTCTTTTCATGTTGTACATTATTGTTTTTTTTTTTTTTAGGAAATTCAGTTCCCAGGTTATATGGTATAAAGTGAAGCAAAAAAAGGCTTCTGCAAAAGGAAATGATAAGCCAATAGCTTACAATCAGGTTTTAGAATACATTGAGTAAGATGGAACTATTACTAAAATCTCTGATTATTGGAAGGGGGAACAATTTTAAATTGTCATTAAATTATATTGTTTAGCTGTTCTTCAAATGTTGTATGCCGCCCTGAGTCCCTAGGGAGTAGGGCAGCATATAAGTAGGGAGCCAAGGTGGCGCAGTGGTTAAATGCAGCTACTGCAGGCTACTCCAGCTGACTGCTACTTCAGCAGTTCAGCTGTTCAAATCTCACCACCGGCTCAAGGTTGACTCAGCCTTCCATCCTTCTGAGGTCGGTAAAATGAGGACCCAGATTGTTGGGGGCAATATGCTGAACTCTGTAAACCGCTTAGAGAGGGCTGTAAAGCACTATGAAGCGGTATATAAGTCTAAGTGCTAAGTGCTATAAGAATCCTAAATAAATAAATAAATAAATAAATAAATAACAATGTTTAAGTTTCTCCTAAAAATATCAATTTACTTATTTATTTACTTACTTACTTACTTACTTACCTACTGATTTTATAGGCTGTTCTATTCAGAGTGGACTCTGGGTGGCATATATACTGGTATATGTCAGGGGTGAAATCCTCCCGGTTCGCCCGGGCCAGTCCTTCAGCGTATAGCCGATGGAACTGGCGGCGGTCGCGGCGCAGAGCTTCTCCCGCCCGCTTTCCCGGCCCGGCTGAACGCCGCCATTTGGGTTATTTTTCCATCTGTGCATGCGCGCGCATTGTGTTCAGCCGGGCCGGGAAAGCGGTGATTGTGTTCAGCCGGGCCGGGAAAGCGGGCAGGAGAAGCTCCACGCCGCGACCGCCGCCAGTTCCATCGGCTATACGCCGAAGGACTGGCCCGGGCGAACCGGGAGGATTTCACCCCTGGTATATGTACTGTATATCCATTTTAATCCAGCTGTTGGATTAAAATGATATCTAAAATACCCCAGGCAGTATTATCAAATAATTGACATACCCTACAGGGATAAACAAGAGAATATATCAAGTCCTGAAGGAGCACACTGAAAGATGGTAGATTTTTTGACACTCAAGAAGATGGAACTAAACCAATCCCCGGAGGAATGTTCTTCCAGATTAAGAAGGTCCTATTTTGTGGATTCTGTAGATAACAGTCTCTAAGAGAAGTAGTCTAGAAAGACTCCTTTCTTAAATTATGGGTAGAAAAGAGTGGGATCATGAATTCCTTGGATCAAGCTCAGAGTATAGTAACTTGATCGTACATCAATGTAGTTTCCAAGAAAACAGTACAGATCAGTAGTCTTCAACCTTGGCAGCTTTATAACTTGTAGACTCCAACTCCCAGAATTCCTCAGTTAGCCATGTTGGATGAGGAATTCTGGGAGTTGAAGTCTACAGGCCGTAAAGTTGTCAAGGTTGGATGCTGATGATGATTACAATGCTGATTAATTTTCCTAACCTACAGAACTGGGATTTTCTGGTGGTCTCCTAAGCATGATACAGCTTTTGGGGAGATCATCCAAGACCATCTTGGTATAGCCACCTTCTGTGACTTGCTTCCGTCAGGTTTTAACTAATTCTTATAATGTAATCAAAGTCCTGCCTTTGAAGTCAAAATCTGCTCACAGTTCCTGCAATGGACTGACCCAGTTTCTAAAATGGGATTGTTATACTGATCATATAGAGAATGTCCTATCTGCCTTCTCTAAACAGGCAGCTACTTACAATAATAGGTGTTCCATTCATTATGTGAATATGATGACCTTTGAAGAGAAGTACTTCATTAACCATCCTTGCCATTATTTTGAGAAGAAATAAGCAGAGTGCACGGAAATACGCTAAATTGGTAGAAAACGAAAATACAGGACATTCTTCCTAATGGTATGAATTGTGCAAATCAATCTTGATGGTTTTTTTTACACCAACCCTCCATCCCCAAAGTGTAGAAAAGCTAGTTACACAATCTATATTTTTGTTGAAAACAGCAGTAATGCCTCTTTTGACAAGCTCACGTTTAATGCACAGTGGCAGAAAAATCCTTTCCTGTGTTATTATCGGCACAAAGTAGCTGGCGTGCGTGTGGATTTGGTAAACTCTTATTATTACATGACAGTCATCCAGCAAAACAATCGCAATTTAACGGGGATCTTCGGGGTGAAATTCAGCTTGCTTAATTTGTGTGAAACGTTCTTATTTCTGGAGAATAAGCCACTGTTTGGTTATTGGATCTGCTGAGGAAAGATAAATCTTTGGAGTCCCTTAGCTAACCTTCATTGTTTTCTCAGATTATTTTCTCTGATCAGAGGCTGAAAGATCTCTGAAGCAGATGAAGCTCAGGTTGTTGTTTTTCTGATTCTAGTTCTCTAATAACTCTCCTCTATTAATATAGAAGGAAAGAGTTGGAAGAGACTTTGGAGGTCTTCTAGTCCAACCCCCTGCTCGAGCAGAGACCCTGTACCAGGAGACCCTATACAGGGTCTCTGATCGAGCAGGGGGTTGGACTAGAAGACCTCCAAAGTCTCTTCCAACTCTTTCCTTCTAGAGTATAAGGTCTCCTAGTACAGTGATACAACCACTGTTGTGCTTTGGTAGTAGCTCCAATAAACCAAACATTTATTGGAGTGATACAACCACTGAGTGATACAACCACTGTTGTGTTTTGATAGTTGCTCCCATAAATCAAGCGTTGATTGAAGTGATACAGTCGCTGAGTGAAACAACCACTGTTGTGTTTTGATAGTAGCTCCAATAAACCAAGTGTTGATTGGAGTGATGCAACCACTGAGTGATACAACCACTGTTGTGCTTTGATGGTAGCTCCAATAAATCAAGTGTTTATTGAAGTGATACAACCACTGTTGTGTTTTGATAGCAGCTCCAATAAACCAAGCGTTTATTGAAGTGATACGATCGCTGAGTGAAACAACCACTGTTGTGCGTTGATGGTAGCTCCAATAAAACAAGTGTTTATTGAAGTGATACAACCACTGTTGTGTTTTGATAGCAGCTCCAATAAACCAAGCGTTTATTGAAGTGATACAATCGCTGAGTGAAACAACCACTGTTGTGCGTTGATGGTAGCTCCAATAAAACAAGTGTTTATTGAAGTGATACAACCACTGTTGTGTTTTGATAGCAGCTCCAATAAACCAAGCGTTGATTGAAGTGATACAACCCCTGAGTGAAACAACCACTATTGTGCGTTGATGGTAACTTAATAATAATAACAACAGAGTTGGAAGGGATCTTGGAGGTCTTCTAGTCCAACCCCCTGCCTACACTACTTCAGACAAATGGTTATCCAACATCTTCTTAAAAACTTCCAGTGTTGGAGTGTTTATTGCAGTGATACAACCACTCTTGTGCTTTGATAGTAGCTCCAATAAATGAAGGCCCTCAACCTGTTGATTTGTGGCACCTCCCTCAAAAGGTTTAATTATGATTTCTGTTTTCACCCAGGAAGTCCTGTACATTGAATGAACAGACTGGGATCTGAACAGGTCAAGGCAGCTGATTAATGACTTTAAAAGCCTTGTCGTTTCTTCTTTGTTTTGCAGAACAAGAGGAGTGCATTAACTGCACCGATGAATGCCGAGTGCTTGGTCATTCTGACAGGTGTTGGATGCCCCAGTTCCCTGCCTCCAACCAAGCAGACAATGCCGACTACCGAACAAATCTCTTTGTGCCCACGGTGGAAGCCAATGTCGAGACTGAGACTTACGAAACTGTGAACCCCACGGGGAAAAAGACTTTTTGTACATTTGGGAAGGACAAGCGAGAGCACACCATTCTCATTGCCAATGTGAAACCTTATCTCAAAGCCAAACGTGCCCTGAGCCCTCTCCTCCAGGAGGTCCCCTCAGCATCCAGCAGCCCAACCAAGACCTGCATTGAGCCTTGCGCTTCAACGAAAGGACCTCTGGATGGCTGTGAAGTCAAGACAGGGGCCTTGGCTGAGCCCAACAGTCAGTACCTGTCACCTAGTAAACAGTCCAGAGACGCTGCCTTCATGGCGTCCGATCAGATGGCCAGGGTCTTCGCCGAGGTGCATTCCCGAGTCAGCCGAGACTCCGCTGATATGGACTCTGTCTTGGAGCAGATAGACCGTTCAAACAGGGAACTAGGGAGAGAGTCCGTAGATGCAGAGGAAGTCGTGCGGGAGATCGACAAGCTTTTACAGGACTGTCGGGCAAATGACCCCGTGGCTGTGAGAAAGTGAAGCAAAACAGAAACACACAAACAAACAAAAAAAGACAGTCTGGCATTGATTTGCTTCTTCTGCTGAATTATATATTAAAAGAAAAAGAAAAAAATTCTCCCCTGGTTCTAAAATTTATACAGGGATGAACAAAAGACCAATGCTGCTTTAAGGCTTTTAGTGAACATCTGAAGTGCCCTCCAGTATGTTTGTTTCACTGCTCTTATCTTTTTTTTCTTTTTCTTTTTTCAGATAACACTGGTTTCGTTTTTACCAAACTTCCATTAGAACAATATGGTGTATGTTTTTTTAAAAAAAAAGAAAAGAAAAAGAAAAAGAAAAATAGGAAGGAAGGAAGGAAGGAAGGAAGGAAGGAAGGAAGGAAGGAAGGATGGAAGAAAGGAAGGAAGGAAGGAAGGAAGGAAGGAAGGAAGGAAGGAAGGAAGGAAGGAAGGAAGATTGGCGCCACTTTGACAATCGAAGAGAAAGGAGTGAGATAATGGAAACAGATCTTTTAGGACCGATAGTTAATGTTGACTTCACTGTTTACCTGTAGACCCCATAAAAACCAGGGTGGAATAGTTGTGTGATAAGTTTACAACAGTCATTAGAGGTTTCTATGGAAAATCCCCAATCAGAAATCCAATTAACATACAAACAAATGTTCTTGTAGTCAGACAACCAAGTACACAAAGCATTAACGTTCATTTGTGATAGGCATTTCTGTATAAAGGCATCTGCCACATCCTTTAAAAAAAAAGAAAGAAATGAAAAGGAAAAAAAAATATGGAAACACCTCCAAACCCATTCCATAACTTCATTCAGCAAAAATTATCCTGGTCATTAGTAACACGGCTCATGTCATATTAAAGTTAAATGTAAACGGATCGAATCCATGTTTGTCCTGCACATGCATAAGTGAATTAATGTGATCAGAAAAGAAAGGGAAGGAGTTAGTGTCCAGCAAGAGTTGAGGTAACTATGTTTTATATCCGAGGCACAATACAAAATGGCCGCTTAAATTGCCGTTACACGGGAAATAATAGCGGAGACAAATTAACATTATTAACACCTTTTGTAATTCATTTATGGACACTACCATAGCTCGAGTGCAGACATTCCAAACCTTCACCCAAACCATTTAAATGTGCAAATGTAAGAAGATTCAATGTGTTTACATCAAATGACATATTTTTCTTGATTTATTGCAGATTCAGTGCATTTGAGCCAAATTGTTGAGTGTATAAGAGCTATATTGTGTATTTTATTAAATTAATATATAGTTGTGTTGCAAAAAAAAATATTTGGGCTTATAATGTAAATGGCAAGTGTTGCCTTCGTAGCTGTCAAACTCTATGAGTTTTGTTCTCTCCTCCTTCTTTTTCCACCCCTTTTCCATACAGAGTGTGGGAAGCCGAGCCTCAGAGCAAATTCTCTTGTTAAATGTATGGTTCTCCCGAGTTTTACAGTAGATAATCTGTTCAAAATGTGTCTTGAGTGAGTTGATGGAGTTAACTGAACGGCAGACGAATCCATCCATCCATCATGGTTGTGTGCAAGTCCTTGTAGAAGCTTCTGTCGCAACCCATGTTTAATAACAAAAAAATTACACTTGAACTGACATCTAGAAAGTCCTTGTTCTTTTATCGGGCGTATCCATTCGTTCACATCGGCGCACGTCAGCCTACTTGGATAACACCCTCATGGATGAACTCTCAGATTATCCGAATATTTTGACATGCTTCTCTTAATGGTCGTATTATCACTTAGGCATAATAGGCAGAGTGTCTGGGGCTGGTGGAAATATATTAGGTTCAAGCAAAAACCTGAAAAGTAACAGAAAAACCAAAAGGCCTATCTCCTGAGATTAAATATATTTAAGATACCATTACTACTTTTATTCTGTTATTTTCTGTGACTTTCTGAGGCCTATAGATCTAGGGAATATTTTTATAACCCTAAGAAGACTATTAATCCAAAAATAAATGTTCTTAGGGCCCACAATGGTCTTAATGCATTTCTGGTTCTTTTTAGCATTGTGGGCTATAAAATGTATTGATGTCTCATAGTATCAAGCTTTGATCTGGTTTCATGGACGACACTGTGGTGTTACTCCTTTCACCCTCCATTATGACAGTTTTTTACTCATTGTACTTTTGCTCACTTTCTCTTGCACACACTTTCCTATATGTTGTTCTTCTTTGGATTCTTATAAAAAGCATATAAGTAACGTTTTCTTTGAATGACATTTGTATAAGCACAATGGAACGCTTAGGTCGTAGCTGGTTGGGTGGATGGATGGATGGATGGATGGATGGTTGGATGAGTGAGAAGAAGGCAGAAAGATAATGTTCTTCATTTTTACGTTGGAATCACATTGTATAATACCTAGAAAATGGGGATGGGGGAATATTCTATATTAAATACATAGTATAATTTCTCGAATTTCCTTAAATGGAATGAGAATTTTAATGCCGGCTGGAAATCAGAAACCAAGATTGTTCAAATGAGTGCAAGTTTATTCCATGCTACCTCTAAACAAGAATCTAAACTACTAATTATTAAATGGGTGATAAGTAAGAGTCAACGGAATTCAAGGAGGTCTGGACTTATAACTTTTGTGGGTGCAAATGGAGCCTAGATTGATGATGAGCTTGACCCTTCCCTCAATTTCAACTGGTCATCTCCTACAGTTGGCAGATTTCAAACTATATCAAGACATTGATTATCTCTCTCTCTTTTTTTTTTTTAGTTTTTGCCACTACTAAACTACTGACTTTTTTTTTTAGAAAGAAAAAGACAAGGATTTGTTTTGCTATTTTACATCAATGCATTCTTGGTTCCCAGTCCAAAATATACCGTGACTCACTGGACTAATCTAAACAAAGTAATATTGACAGACTTGATGGAAATGGTATAAACAAAAGTGTGGAAAAGTGTATAATGATGTCCCATTTTATACACATTATATGGCTAAACATCTAAAATGTCCCCTGTCTATGTCATATATATTTTGGAAGTAAACCGAATATTCTTTAAGAAAAAAGAAGTTAGCCTTCTTGAGTTAAGTCTCAAGAGCCCTTCAACCTGCATGTGGGTGAAAACTCAAGCTTGGTGTTAAACTGGTAAAATCCAGCTGATAAAATCCAGACAGTAAAAGTGACAATGGACTTGCTTTCCCATCCCTTACTGTTCCTTCAGTAGGTTTCATACTGAATCCATTGGGGGGAAATTGTTGGGAGAACAGCTTTGGAATTTCATGTATATATCAACCTTTTGTATTATATCACATTTTCTGATATTCTCTATCCTAGCAATCATGAAAGTGGGTAAATTATCTCCAAAACCATTTGTTGTTGTTAGTTGCGAAGTTGTGTCTAACCCATCGCAACCCCATGTACAACGTTCCTCCAGGCCTTCCTGTCCTCTACCATCCTCTGGAGTCCATTTAAGCTCACACCGACTGCTTCAGTGACTCCATCCAGCCACCTCATTCTCTGTCGTCCCCTTCTTCTTTTGCACTCAATCGTTCCCAGCATTAGGCTCTTCTCCAGTGAGTCCTTCCTTCTCATTAGGTGGCCAAAGTATTTGAGTTTCATCTTCAGGATCTGGCCTTCTAAAGAGCAGTCTGGTTTTTTCCCCTTTATTTATTTTATTTATTTTGTCAAATACGTATTTGATAATATACATAAGTATAACATTATTTGAATACATAAGATGGGTACAAATACAAGGGAACATTTGGACAGGGATGGTAGGCACACTGGTGCGCTTATGCACGACCCTTAGGAGATCAACCCCTAGAAGGTTGATCTCCTCTAGGACTGACCGGTTTGATCGCCTTGCAGTCCAAGGGACTCGCAGGAGTCTTCTCCAGCACCAGAGTTCAAAGGCCTCAATTCTTTGGCGCTCAGCCTTTCTTATGGTCCAACTTTCACAGCCATACATACATACAAAACCATTAAGACTCATTAATTTTTCTAGGGCCTTTAACATACTTTGGTGGAGAGAGAGGGGGGAGGGAGGGAGAGGGGGGGAGACAGAGAGACAGAGACAGAGAAAGCATCACAACAGTTGATGGCCTGTAAATGAAAATCTGCTTGTGTGCACTGTATGCCTTGAGGTTCTTCAAGTTACCATCAGAAAATCTATTACCTCACTTAACTCAATAGCCTTTTCCTCGCTGTATTAAACCACTCCTTACTGGTTTGGTCAGAATGGTGTTAGGTATGTAGGTAGAGCTGTGGTGGTGCAGTGGTTAGAATTTAGTATTCCAGGCTAATTTTCCTGACTGCCAAGAATTCAATCCTGAGCAGCTCAAGGTCAACTCAGCCTTCCATCCTTCCCAGGTCGGTAAAATGAGGACCCAGATTGTTGGGGGCAATATGATGACTCTGTAAACCACTTAGAGGGGGCTGTGAAGCACTGTGAAGCAGTATATGAGTCTAAGTGCTGTTGCTATTGCTATGTCCTAATTATTTTGCCCCAAAATACCAAGATAATAGATGAATCGCCAAGGTGATATGTTCATGTAAGTTCATACAGCTGTTTGGTGCCGTGATTAAGGCATCTGTCTAGAAACCGGGAGATCATGAGTTCTATTCCCATCTTACGCACAAAGCCAGCTTGCTGACCTTCGGCCAGTCACTTTCCCTGAGCCCTGGGAAGGTGGAAATGACAAACCACTTCTGAAAGCCAGAAAACTGCAAGGATTTGTCCGGACATTCTCTGAGAATCAGACATGATTGAATGGAAGGAGGGGTAGGGAATCATGGTTTGAATATCAAGTTATAATTTTCCGCTGGCAGTCTTATTATTCCTCTGAAACTTAGCATTGGGATACATTAAGTGATGTCAGAAAGCACATTTCTAAGTGGTTTGCACTAAGTAATCAGCCATAAAGCTACAAAGACACAAATAATGTACATTCATTTATGTTCTGGGAAAAGCCTTTGTTAACGTGAAAAAGGAATTCCTCTTGAGTTACTCCTGCCAATGTTGGTTTCATAGCATAGCATAGCTGTTTAATATTTCTATTTAGTGGTGAACATTTATTTACCAGACTTACCGTATTTTTCGGAGTATAAGATGCACCGGAGTATAAGCCGCACCTTAGTTTTTGGGGAGGAAAATAGGGGAAAACAACCTGCCTACCAGGTATGCATCTGGCTAGCATCCTTAGTCTGGTCAGCTTCAGCACATTATTTTATCCCCTGGTTAGGACTTTAAAAAACCTTCTTCTGAGAGAGTAACAATGAAAGAGCATGCAAGCCAGTAAGAGCTGGGAAGATCGTTAGCACCTGGTTAGGGCTAGAAAAAAACTTATTCAGAGCAAGTAGAGCAATGAAAAAAAACCTGCAAAGACTTAGGGCTGGAAAAACATTCTTCTGAGAGAGTAACAATGAAAGAGCCTGCAAGCCGGTAAGAGCTGGGAAGATCGTTAGCACCTGGTTAGGGCTAAAAAAAAAACTTATTCGGAGCAGCTTCAGCACATTATTTTATCCCCTGGTTAGGACTTAAAAAAAACCTTCTTCTTAGAGAATAACAATGAAAGAACCTGCAAGCCAGTTAGCACCTGGTTAGGGCTAGAAAAAAACTTATTCGGAGCAAGTAGAGCAATGAAAAAAAATTCTGCAAAGATTTAGGGCTGGAAAAACATTCTTTGCAGAGAGTAACAATGAAAAAGCCTGCAAGGTAAGAGCTGGGAGGATCTGTTAGCACCTAGTTAGGGCTGGAAAAAAAAAGCTACATTTGAAGTATAAGACGCACCCAAATGTTCAACCACTTTTAGGGAGCAAAAAGGTGCATCTTATACTCTGAAAAATACGGTAGATCCTTCAACACCCATGATTCATAGTTGTTAAGTTTAGTTCATGGGTTGGCATTATTTTTTCGGGGTTGACTCAATCCACTAGATTTTTAGCCTCTTATATGAAGTTCTTACCTCCTTTCACCATCTGATATTTAACAAATAGAAAAGGATCCATCCCAAGAATTCTTCTTAACAGTGGCAAGCTAACAAGAAGTTGGGAGGGAAGGCATTGCCAATCTAGGTCACTTCTCTTTCAAAATAGTTGTTTCTGCAAGACCTATATATTTATAAGCCCTATGGAGTTCACCGTATGGGACCATCCATAAAGATGAGATCCAGAGATGATTAATAATGGAGGAGTCCAGAACATCAATTATGTAATCTGAACTAAGCCTCATTCCTTAAAACGTGTCCTTAATGAGCAGAAATCATATTGTGATCTCATGATTGAATATTAACATTTAAATTAAAACAGGAGAATCCTGATGGTGGTGTTGGTGTTGGTGGTGGTGGTGGTGGTGGTGGTGGTGGTGGTGTGTGTGTGTGTAGTGTGTGTGTGTGTGTGTGTGTGTGTGTGTGTGTGTGTGTGTGTGTACTCACTCAGGTGGCCAGACTATGAAAAGTTTTGTCTTAATTGCTGAGAGCTGAAACTTCTCCAAATAGAACGTTGTGCATCGGATGGAGTGGTAAATATTAATAAATGAAGTGCATTCTGTATTTATAATAGGTAAGGAGTCCCATTCAAGGGAAGAAATATTGGGTTTTTCTTCTTTCTTCCCAATGCTAAAAGTGTGTTTTGGAGTTGAAGGGATGTGCTGAATAGCTGGAAAGGTTATAATATTGTACTGTTCTCCAATTTGTGGGAAAAAAAAGACAGAGATGTTGCTTTGGGATCAATCCAGACATTCACAGATATGAATATGGCTCTCCTGTTGGATCAAGTTGATTTTGTGTTTCAACAAGAACTGGGAAGATTCCTCTGGAGGTTAGCAAGGAGGTTGGGAAGCTTACAGGATCGCATTCATTTCTTGGTTCTTCATATTTGCTAATAGGACATGCAAAAGTAATTTAGACATTCAATCTACCATGGTTTGTGTATATATGAATGGAAAACATGTTGTGCAATTAAGCCAGTGACAAGTGATAATGTATATATGATGAAATGGAACTGGCACTGTGAAAAATAATATATCCACATTTGATGATGAATATTCCACAAATGTGCTGGCAATCCATTGAGAAATGTACATTTGGAGAACACAATTCACACATAATTCCTTTTGGCAAGTGAAGATTATCCCTTGGCAAAGTAAAAATACCTTATATATATATATATATATATATATATATATATATATATATATATATATATATATATATATATATATATATATATATATATATATATATATATATATATATATATGGTGTGTGTGTGTGTGTGTGTGTGTGTGTGTGTGTGTGTGTAACATTTTTTGCTGATAAATGAAAATAAAGGGAGACTATTATAGATCTAGTGGGATTTGAACCTGGGCAGTCTGCTTGTAAGGCAGTAGTTTTAACCTCTAGGCCAGGTTCTCTTCCCTATCAGCTCTTCACCAGGAAAGGGTTATATATATTTTTTCTGTCGAGTCATCCTGGTGTATATATATATAATGTAAACATATTTTGGTGGGCGGTAGGAGGTGAGAGCAGGTCAGCCTTCAAACAGCAAACAAGAATTTAGTAACAGCCACAACTTTGTATACTTGCTATAATAGCAATGGATACCATCTTAACCCTTTCTCTGTATCATTATGGGGACCCAGATTGTTGGGGGCAATATGCTGACTCTGTAAACCGCTTAGAGAGGGCTGTAAAGCACTATGAAGCGGTATATAAGTCTTAAGTGCTAAGTGCTAAAGCAACCTCAATAAGAAAATTTAATAAAAGTTCAATATCATATGATTCCAATTAACCTAACTCTTGAGGTTGAAGAGAAAGAACAGGAACTCTTAGGATGTCTTCTTCATTGAATATTTCAGGGTAGCATCAGAGTTGGGTATCCCATGAGTAGGGTCGATGATTGAGACAATGCCATAAAAATCTGTGCACAATTCATGTACTCTCTCGTACACAAAGGTATCACAGAAAATGATGTGTTCATTTGCAACACACTTGAGGATGTGTTCATTCCATAAGTAGCCATAGGAATATAATTTTAAAAACTACAGTAGATGAAATAATTAAAATAGAGATGTTGTGAACTTCATCTCCTACGCAGACTTACTTTTGCTTTGTGCACAGTTGAGACAACTCAAAACGTCAATTAGAACATTCCTTTTGAGGAACACACTCAACCAAACCCACTTTTTTTGCAAGTTACTAGATGATCGTAATTTTTAATAGATGTTGAGTTACAACGTATACCTTTTCCATTTTATAAATGTACTAACTTGCAATACTAACAACAATCCCTTCCTTCTTCATCTCCTGTTCACCAGTAACAAAGCAGATGAGCCATAGATCCTCATTCAAACAGCAATAAAAGTCAATTATTCCATAAAACCAGTGATATATGATGTTCCAAGAAAGCAGAGAGACACTAAGCATGAATGAATGGCAGTTCTACACTTCTGGGCTTCATCCAAATGGAGTGTGAGGACAGAAACTTGATTCATACCTCCTGTCTCGTCTCATTTTAGATTCATGTTTGTATGTTGTGCTCAAGTAGCAGTTGCTCTATCACAGTGTGATATTATCGTGTTTAATTTAAACCAATTTCCAGAGAATATGTGACCAAGAACACATGTGCACATTTTTCTTGTCTTGCCAAGAAATTGTGATGGGCTTTATCCTTTGCGCTTGTGTCTGTGCAGGCATTTACATTAAAAAAGGCACATCAAGAGTAACAATTCAAAAGTTTATATTATTACATAAACATCACATGATTGATACAAGGAGAAATCTGTTGAACCACATAGAACAAAGGAACAGCACTTGAAAACCGGTAACATTTGAACAATAAACCCTTTCGACGTACTCAAGAATCTGTCATTTTAATGTCAAAGAAAGGTTAGCTGGCTAAGTTGGGTTTAAATTTCCTCAAGGAACTGAGAATGTCCTTGGCTCAAAATCCTCGTCTTCTCTTAACAAAAAGTTGCTGATAACAACAACAACAGCAGCAGCTTGGAAAGAGCACCATCTGTAAACAGTTTAGTCACTGGTAACAGAATCAAATATTTCATTCCAATCAGCTTTCTGTTGCCTAGCAATGGTGAAGTTATCAAGGTTTGCAATGGCTTGAATCTTCAGGTAAAGATCTTATTATATAGAAGGAGAGCAAGAAGCATTTGTCATTAGTGCATAAAGTCAAATAAGAATAGAGTAGAGTAGAGTAGAGTAGAGTAGAATAATAGAATAGAATAGAATAGAATAGAATAGAATAGAATAGAATAGAATAGAATAATAGAGTAGAATAGAATAGAATAGAATAGAATAGAATAGAATAGAATAGAATAGAATAATAGAGTAGAATAGAATAGAATAGAATAAGAATAGAGTAGAGTAGAGTAGAGTAGAGTAGAGTAGAGTAGAATAGAATAGAATAGAATAGAATAGAATAGAATAGAATAGAATAGAATAGAATAGAATAATAGAATAGAGTAGAGTAGAGTAGAGTAGAGTAGAGTAGAATAGAATAGAAGAATAGAATAGAATAGAGTAGAGTAGAATAGAATAGAATAGAATAGAATAGAATAGAATAATAGAGTAGAATAAGAATAGAGTAGAATAGAATAGAATAATAGAATAGAATAGAATAGAATAATAGAGTAGAGTAGAATAAGAATAGAGTAGAATAGAATAGAATAGAATAGAATAGAATAGAATAGAATAGAATAGAATAGAATAGAATAGAATAGAATAATAGAGTAGAATAGAGTAGAATAGAATAGAATAGAGTAGAATAGAGTAGAATAGAATAATAGAGTAGAGTAGAGTAGAGTAGAGTAGAGTAGAGTAGAGTAGAATAGAATAGAATAGAATAGAATAGAATAGAATAGAATAGAATAGAATAGAATAGAATAGAATAGAATAGAATAGAATAGAATTTGGAAGGGACCTTGGAGGTTTTACTCCAAGTTCATGCTTGAGCAGGAGACCACTTCAGACAAGTGTCTGTCTAGTCTCTTCTTGAAAGCATCCAGTGATGAAGCACCTATAACTTCTGAAGGCAAGCCATCATTGGTTAACTGTTCTCACTGTTAGGAAGTTTCTCCTTAGTTCTAGGTTGCTTCTCTCCTTGATAATTTCTATCCATTGTTTCTTGTCCTGCTTTCTGGTGCTTTGTGGCAGTCCCTCAAATATTGAACTATCATATTGAACTATCAGCTATCATGTCATCCCTAGTCCTTCTTTTCTCTAGCCAAACCCAAATCCTGCAACCCTTCTTGATATGTTTTAGATTCCAGGCCCTTAATCATCTTAGTTGCTCTTCTCTGCACTCTTTCCAAAGTCTCAACATCTTTTTTTTACAATGTGGTGACCTAAACTGGATACAGTATACCAGATGTGGCCTGGAATACAGAAATAGCTTGCTCTCTCAAGACACACTGATCTGAGAGACCACCGGCTGAATCTTGGTTAAGATTTTGATGTTCATGACACTTTCCAGTTTCACAGCTGGGTTTACACACCTATGAGTTTCTCCCTCTCATATGAAATGAAAATGCTCCAGTGATTGGGAGCCCTCCCCCACAAATGAGCCAGCCGACTAGTAGCCACTATATGGGATCGGCTCAAATCATGATTGCTCAGTTTATCATGATCTATCTAGAGAATGGGAATATTGATAATAACTCTGGTACCAGAGCAGTAATAAAGCATGTGCTACAGTGGTGTGTTACCTCCCCTTGCCTTCATTAATATGAATAGGACATATAATGCATCCTATGGGGACTACAATGATAATTAGGAAACGCAATGGTATCAGTGTTCCAATATTTGAGGAGCTGCCACAAAGAAGAGGAGGTCAAACTATTCTCCAAAGCACCAGAAGACAAGAAACAATGAATGGAAAATAATCAAGGAGAGAAGCAACCTGGAATTAAGGAGAAACTTCCTAACAGTGAGGACAATCAACCAGTGGAAGCTGTAGGTTTTTAAGAAGAGACTGGACAGCCATTTGTCTGAAATGGTATAGGGCCGTGATGGCGAACCTATGGCATGCGTGCCACAGGTAGCACGCGGAGCCATATCTGCTGGCATGTGTGCCTTTGCCCTAGCTCAGCTCCAGCGCACATGTGTGTGCCCGCCAGCTGATTTTTGGCTCATGTGAAGGCTCTGGGAGGGCCTCCGGGGTGGCGGGGGAGAGTGTTTTATTTATTTATTTATTTATTTATTTATTTATTTATTTATTTATTTATTTATTTATTTATTTATTTATTTATTTATTTATTTATTTAGTGAGATTTATATACCGCCTCACAGTGCAAGCACCCTCTAAGCGGTTTACACCAGTAAGCAATGTATATTTATATTGCCCCCAACAATCTGGGTCCTCATTTTACCTACCTCGGAAGGATGGAAGGCTGAGTCAACCTTGAGCCGGTGAGATTTGAACCGCTGACTTGCGGATCAGTGTCAGCTAAAGTGTCCTGCAGTACCTGCCTCTAACCGCTGCGCCACCTCGCCTCTGGAGCCTGGGGAGAGCGAAAAACAGGCCTACCAGGCCCACTGGAAGTTGGGAAACGGGGGAGTGGGGGGGCTGCATGCATGTGCATGGGGTGGGGCGAGTGGAGGGCTTTGAATTATGGGTGTGGGCAGTCACATGCGTGCGATAGCATGCGCGCGCACTTTTTCGGCACCCAAGGAAAAAAAGGTTCGCCATCACTGGTATAGGGTCTCCTGCTGGAGCAGGGGGTTGGACTAGAAGACCTCCAAGGTTCCTTCCAGGTCTATTTTGATTGATTGGTTGAGCAACTGTGGCATTACCGTGGTTGCATCTATTTATCGGGCTGCTATTTTTCCCCCTCCTTTAAGAGCAAAATGAACAGGAATTCCCATTTTCCTTCATTAGGAAAGTTAAACTGTTTAAATAGGAAGACAGCAGCCTGCTGGGTAGATCCACTGCTGTGGTAAAAGTCCTGCCATCTGCTCCGTGCTTGCAAGATGGTGACACTGAAGCAAAATTGCTGGGATTGTGTCTTGCTTTCCAAGGTCTTCTTGTACAACGATACGTAACTGCAAAGGCTGAACGTTGCGAGGAGGTCTTTGCAAGCACAACACAATTCAGCGAAATATTGTGGCTGTTAGCCTTGCCACCCGGTCATGTAAGTCTGGTCAGTGGAGCAGTGGGGGGTTGCTCCTGGTTCAGTGAACCAGTAGCGGCAGCAGCGGAAGGCTCCACCCATCCACCCGGGGCGCTTCTGCGCATGTGCAGAAGCGTCATGCACGCGAGCGGGCGAACCGGTAGCGACGGGATTTAGAACCCACTGCTGCAGCGTAGCAATTTTTTTTCCTCAAGTCTAAGAGATTGCAAACTGTATTAGCAACATGAAAGTCACCTCTAGGCGGGCCCATCGCTTTCTTGGCAGAAGGGTGGAAGCGTTTTGCCATGATATTCATTCATGTAAACGCAAAACAATATCTGGCTCTCTTTTCTGTCCTCGGATGCCTTTCATACTTGAATTGGATTTATTTCACTTTCCTTGGTATATAGGCCTGGTTGGGAAAAGGAGCAGCTGGGTTTTTCCTTCATGGTACAGGGTGGAATTGCACCTCCAAAATGACATTTGGTCAGGTAACTTCCAGATGGCAGCTGATAGAATTTCGAATAACAGAGTTGGAAGGGACCTTGGAGGTCTTCTAGTCCAACCCCCTGCTTAGGCAGGAAACCGTACACCACTTCAGACAAATGGTTGTCCAACATCTTCTTAAAAACTTCCAGTGTTGGAGCATCCACAAGTTCTGGACGTAAGTTGTTCCACTGATTAATTGTTCTCACTGTCAGGAAATTTCTCCTTAGTTCTAGGTTGCTTCTCTCCTTGATTAGTTTCCACCCATTGCTTCTTGTACTACCCTCAGGTGCTTTGGAGAATAGCTTGACTCCCTCTTCTTTGTGGCAACCCCTGAGATATTGGAACACTGCTATCATGTCTCCCCTAGTCCTTCTTTTCATTAAACTAGACATACCCAGTTCCTGCAACCGTTCTTCATATGTTTTAGCCTCCAGTTCCCTAATCATCTTTCTTGCTCTTCTCTGCACTCTTTCTAGAGTCTCAGCATCTTTTTTACATTGTGGTGACCAAAACTGAATGCAGTATTCCAAGTGTGGCCTTACCAAGGCCTTATAAAGTGGTATTAATACTTCACGTGATCTTGATTCTATCCCTCTGTTAATGCAACCTAGGACTGTGTTGGCTTTTTTGGCAGCTGCAGCACACGTCTGGCTCATATTTAAATGGTTGTCCACCAGGACTCCAAGATCTCTCTCACAGTTACTTCTATTGAGCAAGGTACCAAATATACTGTACCTGTGCATTTTGTTTTCCTTGCCTAAATGCAGAGACAGAATTTTTCTCTTGCTGCCATCTAGGGATCATCTGGAGTTTTGCAGCCCGGATCTAATTGTTTTACAATGCTCCTATAATGATATGGATTAGGCTACTAGAACTTTTCATGATCAACCGCTCTATGGAATGAAATTAATTGAAATTGTTCTCCACGATGCAATTAACATACAAACAGAAAAAAACAAGCACAATGAAACCTAATGAAAAGATAGACAAGTTTATCTTTCTTTTCCTCCTTCACAACTGATCTAAAACCCTGGTCCAAATGATTTCTAAATGAATACATCACAGTAACGAAACAGGCTTTTAGAACAGAGTCTCTGTTTATGGACTTTTTCCCTCCAGGTAAATGTATTTTGTATTTCCCTGACATTTAAATGATTATGACTCATAGCTTGTGTTCCAACTCAACTGTATTTTAACATTTTTAAATAATTTTATACTGTACTAGTAGATGGATACCCGTGCTCCGCTACGAAACTATGTGATCGGGCTTGATAAATTGACAGTTAAAACTTGAAAATTAATGAGTAGTTACAATCGGGCTTGATACATTGACACTTAAAGCTTGAAAATTTATGTAGAATGTGTAACTCCTTAGCATCAGAGCTTGTTAATATAAGGAAATTGGCAGTTGGAACAGAGGTCTTTTCAGGTGGGGAGGGGGAGCAGAATGTCTAAACTCCCAGCCCGCAGGCCAGGTGAATCTCACGTTGGCCATGCCCACGCCCGGTTTAGCGAAGGGGTAGCATCAGAGCGTGTTAATATAAGGCAACTGGAAGTTGGAACAGAGTTCTTTTCAGGTGGGGAGGGGGAGTAGAACGTTGAACGCCTTAGCATCAGAGAGTGTTAATTAATAAGAAATACTAATGATCTGATGGTCATTTCAAAAATTCCTTTCTTATCAAGCACCTAGAAGCCAAGAGGAGCATACATGCCAAGTTTCAAGTTTGTAGTCTTTACAGTTCTGGAGATTTTGTGATGAGTGAATGGTATTTGGCTTTTATATATATATATAGATTATGTTTTTTATGCTGAACAGGTCTACCAGCTACCCAGATGTTACAGAGGAACAATGTAAATAACAGAAGTGAATAAATTTTAAATAAATAAATACAATGAAATAGAGAGCCTAGGTAAACACAGTGTGGAAAATCTGCACTCTAAAGTTTGCTCATGTCTCATGGACATACATACACATTCACACACAACTACTTCCCCAAGCCAATGCAGATATTTCCCCCCTTTATGACGCCTTTGTTTTAAATGCAATTTTCCCACCAGGCCTATGAATTGTGCTACTCAACATGTGCTCAAATGCTCTGCAGAAGAGAGGGAAGACAGATGGGATGAGGGGAAAAAAATTCCAGTAGAGTAGATAATTAATATTCAGTAAGTGGGCTGGGGCACCAGATGGATCTTGTATCCTTATCCTGGGTGGGTTGTTCCAACAGGGACGCAATTTGTCTTTTAAAAGAAAAAAATGAATAATCAACATGTCGATCCTTTGGTGCCTGTTGGACTTCTGGAGATCCCTTTGAGGCAAAATATTGAACGTTACTGATTCAGATGGGAGATGAGTTCATTAAAATACAAAAAACAAAAACCCCACCCACCACCCGGTTTCTTTTTTCTTTTTTAGCAACTGGCCAAGGGAGAAAAGAACAGAGCTTGATGTTAAGGTAATTAAACAGGTGCCGCAATTCCTGAAGAGATCTGATGAGCTTGCTAAGGTGGCAGACTGACTTTATAAAGTGTATTTTCTAACACATTTCCACGTGTTAACATGCTACATGACTGGGATAATTCAGGCAAGCAGAATACTGGATCGTGACATTGTAGTGAAGAGGAAGGACCTCAAAAAAATGGCAAAATTTAACTGACCTTTATCTTGGAAGCATCTAACTTGGAAGTCAGCTGAATTGCTCTAGATCAGGGGTGTCAAACTCAAGGCCCGGGGCCCGGATTCGGCCCATGAGGTGCTTAGATCTGGCCCACGGGGCCACCCTGGAAATAGTGAAGGACTGGCCCACTGTGCCTCTGCCAGCAAGGGACCCCTGGAAACAGAGAAGGACTGGCCCATGGTGTTTTCACTGGCAGAGGGCTGCAGGAGGCCATCACAGTCGAAAACGGAGCCCAAAAACAGAGCTCTCCCTGGTCTTGCCTTCCTCTCTTCCATCAGAGACAACAGATCGCCCCCAGCCCCGCCCAGGCCACCATAGGTCCCCCCGACACGAGTGATGTCAAGCTGGCCATGCCCAACCTGGCCATGCCCACCTAGCCCCCAAGGTCAAACACAACCCTGATGCGGCCCTCAATGAAATTGAGTTTGACACCCCTGCTCTAGATAATACCTATATAGGGATCACATGTGAATTCCTTGGCTGTAGGCTACCCTGGAATTTTTTAAAAAATCCTAGGAGAGGGCAACGGCAAACCCTTCCATGAAGAGTCAACTGCCACCTTATGCTTGCTTGTGCTCTGCTACCATGAACTCTGAGGAGGGTGGATGGGAGGAGGGAGACATGGGGGAAAATGAAAGTAATGGCTGTATCTCCTTGAAATGCTGCTTCAAGGTCACCCGGCTGGAAGAAGGCAGCTGCATACCAACCTACACTTGAAGTGATCACTCTGAAAACATCTTGCTTGAACCTGATTGGTCATGGAGGGGTGGTGGTCAGCATGGGGTGTCAGCTCTGACGAGTCATCTGGCTCGGAGCTTGCATTCAGGCCGGGGAGAGGGTCATCGCGAAGCCGACATGCAGCCCTGGGTGCTGGTTGTTATGTCCCAGCACAGGAACCCCCAGAAAAGACATGCACACAACCGTTTGCAAAAGAAGTAAAGAAGTTTTACTAATAAATATTCTTAATAAAGAGTCAGGGTTTTTCAAAGTCCAGAAACAAACGGCACGACAGTCTGGGTGAATATTATCTTCGTGAGCTTTTCAGCCAGAGTTCAAATGTTCAAAACAAAGCTGGCAATTACTTAGTTCCTTACTTATCCCAATCAAGAAACTGCCAAAGAGCCATCAGTAAACAGCCCAACCAACCAAAGAATCCCTAAGACCAGTGCCACACCCACAGATAGGCAAGACACCAGAATATACTGCAAACTGAGCAAACAACACTCCCTACTGGCACTGATGATGTTACCTAGTTTGGGTAATGAAATGCCTGCAAGAAAACAAGTAAGTTCGGAGAGCACCAAGGACCCCTCATTTCAACCCTGAGCTACAAATATTCTCCTTTATTGGTATCCTCACCTGTAAAATAGCGATGGAAAACAAACCTTGAGGTTTGCAAGAAGACCTGTGAATGCAAGGCCCCAAAACTTTCCAATGGATTAAAAAAAAGAATATTTGGACTCAGTCAACTAAGCAGTTGATTTTTCCACCTAAAAAATCTTGAGGCTCATTCCCGAAAATGCAAACATTTAGTCAGTGAGTTGACATACCACCCATTCAATTTTGTCTTTCACTTTGTTGTTGGCTTCTACTGTTCCTCTAAGAGGCAGCTTGCTGAGTTACAGATAGGAAGTCAATTTAGCCATCTTTGCGGTTTTGCTCTTTTTTGCCACAGACTTACACACCAACAAAGCTGTCCTGCCTATAGTTAGTTCCTATCCTGACCTGGAAGGTTTGTATACAGATTAACAGAGTTGTAAGTCATCTAGTCCAACCCCCTGCTCAAGCAGGAGACCCTACACCATTTCTGACAAGTGGCAGTCCAATCTCTTCTTGAAAGTCTCAAGTGATGAAGTCCCCACAACTTCTGAAGGCAACTTCTGTTCCATTGATTGATTGTTCTCACTGTCAGAAAGTTTCTCCTTATTTCCAGGTTGAATCTCTCCTTGATCCATTTCCATCCATTATTCCTTGTCTGGCCTTCGGGTGCCTTGGAAAATAGCTTGACCCCCTCCTCTCTGTGGCAGCCCCTCAAATATTGGAACACTGCTATCATGTCTCCCCTGGTTCTTCTCTTCACTAGACCAGCCATGCCCAGTTCCTGTAACCATTCTTTATGTTTCAGTCTCCAGTCCCCTAATCATCCTGGTTGCTTTTCTATGCACTTTTTCTAGAGTCTCAACATCTTTTTAATAGTGTGGTGACCAAAACTGGATGCAGTACTCTAGGTGTGGTCTTACTAAGGCTTTATAGAGTGGAATTAGTACCTCACTTGATGTTGATTGTATCCCTCTGTTAATGCAATTTAGGATTGCATTGGCTTTTTTGGCTGCCGCCGCACACTGCTGCCTCATATTTAAACTGGTGGTCCACTAAGACTCCAAGGTTCCTCTCACAGTTACCGCTATTATGCCTGGTTTCACCCAGTCTATATGTGTACTTTTGGTTTTTCTTGCCTAAGTGTAAGACTTTACTTTTCCCTACGTTGAATTTCATTTTGTTAGATAGGGCCCAGTGTTCAAGGCTGTCAAGATCCATCTGGATCTTGAGCCTATGGGGGAGATCCCATTGCTTCATGTGTTGGCATGCATCTTCTTTTTTTTCCAGTGGGCTGCAGTGGGCTCTCATCCAGCAAGCGGCTGCCAAAATATGCCTTGTTGGACACGGGGAGCTTTCAATGCCTTTCTGCCATCATCCATCTTTAGAATTGAAAGCCTGACTGCTTTTGCCAGGGCGCCAAACAAAAGGATGTGTAAAGACCTGGAATGTGGAATTAATTGACTCCCCGTTTGCACCATAAACTTGCTTGAAGATCTACTGTGGAAAAGGTCATTGCGGAAAGTTGAGCACATAGCTGCATTCATGAGAGGACCTGGCTCGCGTGCGCCTGTTCGTGGGAACAACATCTTTTGCAACCCCTTCCTGGATCTCAGAAACGAAACATCTGAAAGTATATCTGTTATGTATCCCTACAGGCTGAGTTTCACTGACAGTAATGGGGCGATGCCCATCTGCAGTCTAAGCTGTAAAAAGGTCAACATGGTAGCAGCAGCGTGTGCAGGAATGGATCAGGGGTTTAATGAGCCATCTTTACGCCTTTAGAGACATATTTTCCATGATGCCGGCAGCATGAGTGAAGTGGGGGGGAGGCCCACTTCCTCATTTTGCCTTTTATGCGATCAAAACCCAGCTTTCACTCAAGGGAAGGCTAAACTGCTTCCCTCTGTGGTCATTTGAGACTGCAGAAAACAACAAAAGCAAAAACAAAAAATGGACGGGTTTGTTCCAGTTACGAAATAAACTAGATATTTGCTCATTTAATGGTTATGGCTCCTGTACTGCGGATGCAAGGTAATTAATTCTGTTTATTTATTTCAAAAGGAAACGATGGCTCTGCATTAGCTTTAACTGATTCTCAACGGATCGCATCAAGTCCTGCAGAAAACGTAAGCAAACAATAGCAAAGAATAATCATTTATTTAGAAGCTCACCATAAGTCAAATATTATTGAAAGTATCAACTACGTCCTGAAGCCTCGGAATTAAGTTTCTCTGAATGCGGTTCAATCATCGTCGGGCTGTGACTTTGTAAAATACTGCCTCTACCCACAAAGCCATACAGCTCATTGGCCATTCTAATACAATTTATTCTAGCCTAAGGGAGTTGCATAACAAAGGAGCAGTTCACCCTAAACTGCCAGAGAAAATTATACTATCTAGAGCTTGCTAGCTCTTTATTGTAATTGGATTGAGATTTTCAACGGAAAGTTGGTCCTATTTCCGTTATACTAGACTATGCCAGTCCAATAACGCTCAAGCTGAGTTATCAATTTTATTTGGAGGGTGTAGTTCAAATCAGTTCAGGCTTGCAATCCATAAGACTGATTTGAGATGGCTCTGAAATGTTTGTTTTTCAAACTGATGTATATGGCTACTCATCTCACCATGGTATCCAACAGCAATTAAAACCACAATTAGCTCACAAATAAAATTCATAAAGAGCAGTCACAGTTAAAACCAATCAAACAATAGCTGAAATAACCATACCGTGGACTCTGCTTCGCTGCAATGCAATACTACTATGGAGTGAAGGAGAAAGAAAGATATGTGGGGTCATTGGTGCTCTCTGAGCTTGGTGGTGTTGGGAGAAAGATCCATCTGGTTCAGCTCCAATCCGGGAGAAAGACACTGGAAACATGGAGGCTGGTTGGAAAGAGGGTTTAATGGTGAACAGAACCACCAAGCGCATGGTGCAGCTGATTACATGGAGTTGATAATGAGTGGTTTTTATCCCTTCTTTTAGGCTTTGAACTTGAGCTTCCTGTTCCTGAACAAGAACATGTATTCTATTGGCTGTTGTCAGATTCCTTTGGGGTCATGTTTGTCTGAGCTCCCAGGTTAGGTTGAAGTTTGCTGGGTGATGCAATGGGCTCTGTGTCTTCTGCTAAATAGTCCTATTATATCCTGAAGGGCCATGTCTTAATCCCATCACCCTGGAGCTGAAGGTCTTTTGTCTTGTAGATAGGCTGGTCCTGTCCTGCTGCGGCTGCTTTCCAAGACCACGCTCTCCTTTAGGAAAATATAATATTCTGTCTTTTTTCATATTTCCCAAAATATTTCATTCTTCTAGGAGGGGGGTGGGTGCTAACTTTGTAAAGTGGTTTTCTTGAAGACATTTCATTACTAAACTAGGTAACATCATCAGCATTACCAGAGAAGAAGCTTCGCAAGATTAGGTTAACAACTCTTAATGCCTTTTTGGCAATGTTGTTACAGTGAGCTCTGGCACTTAGATCATTAGAGATGAGTACTCCTAGCTCCTTGACAGAGTGAGGGTCGTCTACGAGGTCGTATCCTCCCAGCTTGTATTTGGTGTTCTGGGGTTTTTTTGCCAATGTGTAAGACAGAGCATTTGTTGGTTGAGATTTGGAGTTGCCAATTGTTTGACCATTCTGACACATAGTCAAGGTCTCTTTGTAGGGCAGCAGCATTGTTGGTGGTGTTAAATAGTTTTACATCATCAGCGAAGAGAACGCAGTTGCTTGCAATATGATCGCAAAGGTCATTTATGTAAAGTATAAAATGTGTGGGTCCTAAAACGCTGCCTTGGGGGTCACCACTGTTAACAGGTGCAGGGTTTGATAGGGCGCTCCCTATTTTGACTACTTGTTCCCTGTTTGACAGGAACACAACTATCCACTTATGCAGGGATCTGGAAATGCCATAAGGTTTTAGTTTTAGAAGTAGTTTGTTGTGTACCACTGAGTCAAAGGCTTTGCAGAAGTCTATGTAAATTGCGTCTATTGCTTTGCCCTGGTCGAGTTGTGTAGTCCATATGTTTTTGCAGTGTAGGAGTTGCAGATTACAGGATAACTTTTTTCCGAAACCAAATTGTTTGTTAGAGAGTAGGTTGAGTAGTAGACAACCTCTAAGTGGAGGGTAATGGATTGGTTTATGATTGATTCCATGACTTTGCAGGTGACGCAACAAAAGAGATTGGTCTGTAATTTTCAACTAGGCTGGGGTCTTTCTTTTTGAAGATAGGGATGACCGTGGCTAGTGACCATAGGTTGGGTAGGGACCTGGTCCTGAAAGATTTTTCATAGATTATGCTTAGAGGTTCAGCTATGGCAGTGGAAAGCTTTTTTAAGAAGTAGGCACATAGTCCATCAGGTCCAATAGATAGAAATTTTCTGACATTGATAGCAATCAACCCATGGAACAGCTTGCCTTCAGAAGTTGTGAGAGCTTCATCACTGGAAGCTTTCAGACTTCCATCTGTCAGAAATGGTGTAGGGTCTCCTGTCTGGGTGAGCATTGGACTAGATGACCTACCAGGTCCCTTCCAACTCTGTTAATCTGATATCTGATAAAAACTGTTGCACTAGCTCACTAAAAACTGGGATCTTATTCAAGTGCATGAATATTTTTGCAAATACGAATTTGCTAAAAGACACATATACCTGATAGCTTCCTCTTCATCCTGGCATATTGATGAGGAAGTGTACAATGAGGGTTTAAGCCTGCTTTCAGCAGAATGGATACACTTTCAATATAGATTTTCCACATTTAGTTTTTATGAAAACTTGAAGAGGGTTCAAGTCAGGTAAGCATAATTAATTAGAACATACTTATAGTGAATTCCCAATAATTCAAGTTTTTGTGAGGAATCATGGCATTGTTTTGAAATGTTTTGCTTTTGTGCTGTCAAAGCAAGCTTTTTATTCTTTTTTTCTTTTCGTCTTTCTCTCTTTAAAATGTTCAATTTTTACGTAAAAGCAAAGTTAAATAAGGTATTAAAATTAAAGAAATGTATTAACATAGGATAAAGCAAAAATGTAAAAACAAAAGCGATGTAACAGATGCAACGATACGTGAAACTGCAAAATTTATAACAATGATTTGTTATTTGGATTATTAGGTTATGTGGTTTGTTAAGTCGGTTATGTTTGTATGTTTGTATATGTGTATATGTATATATGTAATTCTTTTTTTATGTTGTGTGTGCTTTTAAAATTATTCAATAAAAACTATTTTTTTTAAAAAAATGTTCCATTTGATTTTTATTTTTTTTGGTAGGTATTTCTTCAAAGTTCAAATTCTCCCGTTTCACTTCAAGATTTCTTTAAATAAGCTAGATCTTATTTAAATTTTGTTTGCCCGGTGTATTGACTGTTTATATAAACAGAATGGTGGAACACAAATGCAGGATTAGAAAATAAAAATAAACAGAAAGCAATTCAGCAATTTAGCCAGGGCTTGTAAGAAGCAAATGACACCACAACTGGATTAACCAAATGCAGGATTTTGTTTTTAATCAATCGCCAGTTTTGATGCATCCTGTAAAAAAAAAGTTTGTCTTATCAAAACACCTTCCTAAAATATTCTGCAAACATTTTGCATAAAAAGGACTCTCCAGTATTGTTTTATCAATTTTCCATAATGTTTCTCCAAAACGTCTAGTACTCATTACAATTGTCCCAGAAGACTGGCTTTTTGGAATAAACCTATTTAGTCACAAGTATAGGCTAAGCATAAACATAGAAGTTCACAATGTTAACATTCCAATAAGTTACTGTTTTCCATTAAATGTCTATAAGTGTTCTGTAATTTAGGGTTCAAGATTGGTTCTCTGCAGTTGTCAACTGTTAAGCATCCAAATTTAAATCATGTGATCCTGGGGATGCTGCAATGGTCGTAAGGGTGGAAAAGTGTGGAAAATGGTCGTAAGTCACTTTTTTCAGTGCTGTTACAGAGGTGGGTTTCAGCAGGTTCTGACCAGTTCTGGAGAACCTGTAGCAGAAATTTTGAGTAGTTCTGGAGAACCGGTAGCGGAAATTTTGAGTAGTTCCAGAGAACCAGTAGCAAAAATTTAGAGTAGTTTGGAGAACCGGTATTGGAAATTTTGAGTAGTTCAGAGAACCGCTAGTGGAAATTTTGAGCAGTTCTGGAGAAACGGTATTGGAAATTTTGAGTAGTTCTGGAGAACCAGTAGCGGAAATTTTGAGTAGTTCCAGAGAACCAGTAGTGAAAATTTAGAGTAGTTATGGAGAACCGGTAGTGGAAATTTTGAGCAGTTCTGGAGAACCGGTAGCGGAAACCGGTAGAGGGCTGTAAAGCACTGTGAAGCGGTATATAAGTCTAAGTGCTATCGCTATCACTATTCTATTGGCTCTACTTTGATCCTATTCCTACAAATTAACTAATAGACATCCTATGAGACTTTTAGCAAGTCTTCCATTGCTCTGTCTTAGCCCTATTATTTATTTTAGCAATACGTCTTGTATGATGTGCCTGACAGTCAGTTCTTGTTTTCTACATGGAAAGGGGTCCCACCTGTCCACATTCCCTTTTCCTTTATCTTTATTATGCAGGCCTTGCAAATACATATATCCTCCCTTCCTTCTGTGTTTATGACATAACCTTGCATTTTTACAGCAAATGGCCCATCACAATCCTTAATAAATTACAGTAGATTGTGACTTTCTATAGCAATGAAATAACCCTGGAAGAGTAAAATACACAGAGGTCAATAATACACATAAATATATTTTCCCTTGGAATTTGACCTCTTTCCCTCCCTCAAAAAAAAAAGGGGAGGGAATTTAAGAAGAGGCATTTCACAAGTTCTTTGAGTTGGTATTTAGCAGTAGATTAGTAACTATTAATAAGTCTTTATCTTTGGCAGTAAGATAAGCAGCTTATCCTCATCTAAGTTGTGTGTGGCTCCCTTTGCTTTTGTACCAGACCATGGAAATCAGCTCAGGCACCCTGCACTCCTCTGAAACTGCCTCAGATCATGGGATTTAGCAGGTTCTCCTAATGCACCTTCAAACAGGCCAGGAGGCACATGGACAAGCTATTATATTAGTCTGGCACAGACTGCTTTTGAATGTATGGTATGGTTTTCTACTTTTCTTACTCGTGACTTTTCTTGAAGGTAGTTCAGTACTCAAAGAGAAAGAAAGAGAGAGGAAAAGAGGGAGGGGAGGGGAGGGGAGGGGAGGGAAGAGGAAAGGAGAAAGGAAAGGAAAGGAAAGGCGAAAGGCGAAAGGCGAAAGGCGAAAGGCGAAAGGCGAAAGGCGAAAGGCGAAAGGCGAAAGGCGAAAGGGAAGGAAAGGAAAGACCAAAAGAAAGAAAAAAGAAAAGAAAAAAAGAAAAGAAAAGAGAAAAGAGAAAAGAGAAAAGAGAAAAGAGAAAAGAGAAAAGAGAAAAGAGAAAAGAGAAAAGAGAAAAGAGAAAGAAAAGAAAAGAAAAGAAAAGAAAAGAAAAGAAAAGAAAAGAAAAGTGTAAGAACATTTTGTAGGGGAAACATTGGTCTGTGATAATTATGATACCTGAGTAAAGAGAGCCACAATATTTCATTAATGGACTCCAGACTTCCTTTTTCTCAGAATCACTGTCCTATTCTTGCCCATTAAGCTCATAAAAGCAATTGTCGCCAAATTGGTAAGTCTTAATAGCACTAAAAGCCCATTACAGCCTTCGTTTTTCGGCTTATGCGAGCCGGAGAGAATGGGGTCAGGAATACACAGCCAGCTGGAAATGGAAGAGATGTATACCTGACACCTTTTGTAGACAAAGTGAAATGCATGGGACCTGTAAGGTCGCCATCAACCCAGGAAGAGCAGACATATTGTGAAATGGAGAAAAGCAGCAGATTAGAACAGAGGTTAGCAGAGAACATCTAAGACGCCGTAAGATCTCACAGTGGCAGGAACATTTTCTGAAGGTTTGCCACCTCGAATGCGGGATCAAGAATGTAACACCGAGACAACTTTCAGATAATGTGAAATTGTTTCAGTCTGAGATGCTGCTCATGGCGCCCTCAAATTTGGATTGCTTTCAGATCTTGGCCAATAAATCAAACGAATCCGTAAGAAAACACCGGAAGCAATTCATGGATTCTGACCTTTCATGATACCTAAAAGGAGATAGATCAGCCTTCCTTGGCAAAAAAATTATTCAGCACCCTAAACCAGGGGTCAGCAACCCACGGCTTTGGAGCCACATGCGGCTCTTTCATCCCTCTGCTGTGGCTCCCTGTCGCCGGTCGGCTCCACAAGTGATAGGGCTTTCAGTTAGGACAGGTAGAGGAAAAAGGATGCTGTGTTAGGAGGAGAGACTATGGTGGGGGAAACGGACTTCCGGTTGGCAGAGGAAAAAGGATGCCGCACTAGGAGGAGACTCTATGGTGGGGGAACCAGACTTCTGGTCGGCAGAGGAAAAAGGACGCCACGCTAGGAGGAGACTCTATGATGGGGGAACAGGACTTCCAGTTGGCTCCAGAATTGATAGGGCTTTCAGTTAGGGCAGGTAGAGGAAAAAGGACGCTGTGTTAGGAGGAGAGACTATGGTGGGGGAAACGGACTTCCGGTTGGCAGAGGAAAAAGGATGCCGCACTAGGAGGAGACTCTATGGTGGGGGAACCAGACTTCTGGTCGGCAGAGGAAAAAGGACGCCACGCTAGGAGGAGACTCTATGATGGGAGAACAGGACTTACGGTTGGCTCCAGAATTGATAGGGCTTTCAGTTAGGGCAGGTAGAGGAAAAAGGACGCTGTGTTAGGAGGAGAGACTATGGTGGGGGAAACGGACTTCCGGTTGGCAGAGGAAAAAGGATGCCGCACTAGGAGGAGACTCTATGGTGGGGGAACCAGACTTCTGGTCGGCAGAGGAAAAAGGACGCCACGCTAGGAGGAGACTCTATGATGGGGGAACAGGACTTCCAGTTGGCTCCAGAATTGATAGGGCTTTCAGTTAGGGCAGGTAGAGGAAAAAGGACGCTGTGTTAGGAGGAGAGACTATGGTGGGGGAAACGGACTTCCGGTTGGCAGAGGAAAAAGGATGCCGCACTAGGAGGAGACTCTATGATGGGGGAACCAGACTTCTGGTCGGCAGAGGAAAAAGGATGCCACGCTAGGAGGAGACTCTATGATGGGAGAACAGGACTTCCGGTTGGCTCCAGAATTGAATGGGGGGCTTCTGGTTAGGACCTTTGTGGCTCTTTGAGTGTTTAAGGTTGCCAACCTCTGCCCTAAACCAAAAAGCAACACTGGCCGTAAAGTAAAGGATAATGTTAATTACAGTCACTAACAGGAGTGTTCAGGTTTTGAAAAGAACTTAGGGGAAGTTTTCTCAAACTCTTTCCTCTTCCAACTCTTGAACTGGATGCTACATTGAACCAAACTCACAACAAGACTTGTGCAGGCAGAAAAGGTTGTATGTACATGAGTTCACTCACAGACAGCCTGCAGCACTGATTTCCAAACTGATACCTTATGTGGTCTTCAGAAAGGAAAAGTTTGCCCAACTGTATCCTAGTCTATCATCTATGTCTAGTCTAGTGAAAAGAAGGAGTGATATGACGTGATAGCAATGTTCCAATATTTGAAGAGCTGCCACAAAGAAGAGGAGGTCCACCTATTCTCCAAAGCACCTGAAGGCAGGACAAGAAGCAATGGGTGGAAATTAATCAAGGAGAGAAGCAACCTAGAACCAAGGAGAAATTTCCTGACATTGAGGACAATTAATCCATGGAACAGCTTGCCTCCAGAAGTTGTAAATGCTCCAACACTGGAGGTTTTTAAGAAGATATTGGATAACCATTTGTCGGAAGTGGTGTAGGGTTTCCTGCCTGAGCGGGTTGGACTAGAAGACCTCCAAGGTCCCTGCCAACTGTGTTATTTTGTTCTGTTTCATCTGTCCAAGGAGATATTTATTGTTGGGTCCAACATTCATTCCCCCATTAATTGATTAATGTGGATGTAATGCCCTCCATAAGATACATCCCTTCGGTTATTTCTTCCATCTGAACCCTGCAGTGTTTTATATGGAAAGATAACAGGTTCCTCAGCTGGAAGGCTAAACTGTGCACACTGCAAACACAATATAAATATTAATCCTAATCACCAGCCCATGCTGAGGTTATCCTTTGGCATAATGTGCCTAAATATGCAACAATTATGTCAAAATGGAAGCGATTATAAACCGTAATTAATACCAGCAGTCTAGAAGCAGTTTACTCAGCATCTCTTCCTTTGAAGACTATTTTAAAAGCAGCAGTAAAATGTGTTCAAGATCCAGCAAAACACATTCGCAGCCCTAGGATGTTCTTTGTGTTTTTTTTTCCCTACCACTTGCATTACCATCCCTATGGTGGGTTTCATTTGTGTTGTAAACTGCATTCCTCCTTCCCCAACACTCTCCCTCCCTCCCTCCCTCCCTCCCTCCTTCCCTACCTCTGTGTGTGTCTGTGTGTCTGTGTACATGCCAACAACAGTATAATTGCTGATTTACCACCACTGTTCAATCTAATTTACTTCTTAATGGCCCAGTTGCATTGTGGAATTGGAATTTCATTTCACAGAGAACCTTGTGGCTTCACATGTCCTACTTCGCATGATGTATAAATAACAGAGTTGGAAGACACCTTGGAGATCTTCCAGTCTGACCCCCTACTCAAGCAGGAAACCCGATATAATTTCAGACAAATGGTTGTCTAAACTCTTTTAAAAAACATCCAGGGTTGGAGCACCCACAACTTCTGGAGGCAAGTAGTTCCACTGATTATTTGTTCTAACTGTCAGGAAATTTCTCCTTAGTTCTAGGTTGCTTCTCTCCTTGATTGGTTTCCATCCATTGCTTCTTGTCCTGCCTTCAGATGCTTTGGAGAATAGCTTGACTCCCTCTTCTTTGTGGCAGCCCCTGAGATATTGGAACACTGCTATCATGTCTCCCCTAGTCCTTCTTTTCGTTAAACTAGACATACCCAGTTCCTGCAACCGTTCTTCATATGTTTTAGCCTCCAGTCCCCTAATCATCTTTGTTGCTCTTCTCTGCACTCTTTCTAGAGTCTCAACATTCTTTTTTATATCATGGTGATTAAAACTGGATGCAGTATTGCAAGTGTGGTCTTACTAAGACATTATAAAGTGATATTAACACTTCACGTGATCTTGATTCTAGCCTTTTGTTAATGCAGCCTAGGATTGTGTTGGCTTCTTTGGCAGCTGCAGCACACTGCTGGCTCATATTCAAGAGGACTCCAAGATCCCACTCATAGTTACTATTGGAGAATGATCTATCATCTATCTATCTATCTATCTATCTATCTATCTATCTATCTATCTATCTATCTATCTATCTATCTATCTATCTATCTGTCATCTATCTATCTATCATCTTTACCATCTATCATCTATCTATCATCTCAGTATTTGTGCCTGTCTGTCTACCTACCTACCTACCTACCTACCTACCTATCTATCTATCTAGCTGAAAAACAACTGGGGAGGAATTGCATTCTTTTTCTAAAGTTGCTGCATTTTTAATGGTGAACTTATCCTCCTGAGATGATGAGATGAGCACAAAATAGAACATAACTTTTTCTCCTTATTTTTGGAGGGATTGCCCAGAATTCATTTACAGGTGAGATTCCATTACTTCAGCTCTTTCCTGACAAAATCATATGTGTTCCCTGCAACGTGACAGGCAACCGCCATGATCAAAGTTGGCATATTGTATCTTATCAAACTGTAACATCACATTGGCATAAACCTCCTCTTATAACGTTGGCCGAGTCCAAATGCTAATGATCAGAGGCTCTTCACTGAGGATGTAAAACTATTCAACACCACCGACAATGCTGTTGCCCTACAAAAAGACCTAGACTACATGTCAGAATGGTCAAACAATTGGCAACTTCAAATCTCAACCAACAAATGCTCTGTCTTACACATTGGCAAAAAAAAAATCAGAACACCAAATATAAGCTGGGCGGATATAACCTCGTAGACGACCCTCACTCTGTCAAGGATCTTGGAGTACTCATCTCAAATGATCTAAGTGCCAGAGCCCACTGTAACAACATTGCCAAAAAGGCATTAAGAGTTGTTAACCTAATCTTGTGAAGCTTCTTCTCCGGTAATATTGTATTGCAAACTAAGGCATACAAAACCTTTGCCAGACCAATTCTTGAATACAGCTCATCTGTCTGGAACTGGAACTGCATATCAGACATTAATACAATTGAGCGAGTTCAGAGATATTTCACGAGAAGAGTCCTCCACTCCTCTGCTCGTAACAGAATACCTTATGCCACCAGGCTTGAAATGTTGGGCTTAGACGACTTAGAACTACGTCGCCTTCGGTCTGACCTAAACGTAGTACACAAAATTATCTGCTACAATGTCCTACCTGTCAATGACTACTTCAGCTTCAACCACAGCAACACACAAGCACACAATAGTTTCAAACTTAATGTAAACCACTCCAAACTCGACTACAGAAAATACAACTTCAGCAATACAGTGATCAATGCCTGGAATGCACTACCTGACTCTGTGGTTTCATCCCCAAACCCCAAAAATGTTAACCTTAGACTGTCAACTGTCAACCTCACCCCATTCCTAAGAGGTCTGTAAGGGGCATGCATAAGCGCCTACCGTCCCTGTCCTACTGTCCCCATTTATTCGTATCCATTTCCTGTATTCATAATCATGTTTATACTTATATCTGTTATCTTATACATGCTTGACAAATAAATAAATGAAATAAATGAAATAAATAAATATTACATAGGATGAGGCTTCTACCTTGAGGAAAATGATCAAAACAGCACTAAATTAGACACTGGTATTTAGATCGAGAGTTGGTGCTAGGAAGCTGCTTTTATTCTCTTCCTGTGTGACAGAGTATGCATAATTTATTATATATATTTAGCTCAGCTTCTAGGTTTCATTCCTTGGGTGACAGCTGTCATTTGAAAGGTGACTCATTATAGTCATTTTCACAGTCCTCAACAGATGGATGGACTTTCATTTCGCTGGGAAAACTGTCAGGTTACGATTTTCAACAGCCTTTAATCATTTGAACCAAACTTTTTACAATCTGTCAATTATTCTGTTCAGTAATGTTAATAATACTGTAATTGGAGGATGACAAAGAACATTTTTCCCCTTTTAGATCATATTTTCCTGAAAGTGAGAAAGGCAGGGGGGGAAAGAGTCTTATCTACCTGAGTAATGAGTGACGACAACTTATTTTTAAGGATAACAAGAAACCTTTAGTTTAATGGTATCAGTGCAGGCGTGTTGAGCAACATTAAAACATAAATCATTAAGTACAAAATGAATAAAAGATGACTGAATTTCACATGTATAATTAAAACGGGGAAAAATAAAAGACAGTAGGAGGAGGAGAAGGAAGAAGAGGAAAGAAGACACATAGAGGACAGGAAAAACAGGAGGATGAGATGATCCATCAATAGAAATACAGGGAGCCTTAGGTTACAAGATCTGAACACTTGTCAAAACTTACCGTATATTTTCACTATATGTACTGAGAGAAAGCACAAGCAGTCACCCTCAATGTAATCTATACCTCAGAATAGCAGAGTAACAAGAGTTGGAAAAGACATTGGAGGTCTTCTAGTCCAATCCCCTGCTGAAGCAGGACCATTTCAGACAAATGGTTGTCCATTCTCTTCTTGAAAGCCTCCAATGTTGGAGCACCCACAACTTCTGCAGGCAAGTCATTCCACTGATATGGAATATAATATAATAGAATAACACAGTTGGGAGGGACCTTGGAGGTCTCTTCTAGTCCAACCCCCTGCTTAGGCAGGAAACCCTACACCACTTCATACAAATGGTTATCCAACATCATCTTAAAAGCTTCCAGTGTTGGAGCATTCACAACTTCTGGAGGCAAGTTGTTCCACTGATTAATTGTTCTCACTGTCAGGAAATTTCTCCTTAGTTCTAAGTTGCTTCTCTCCCTGATTAGTTTCCACCCATTGCTTCTTGTCCTGCCTTCAGGTGCTTTGGAGAATAGCTTGACTCCCTCTTCTTTGTGGCAGCCCCTGAGATATTGGAACACTGCTATCATATCTCCCCTAGTCCTTCTTTTCATTAAACTAGACATACCCAGTTCCTGCCATTAGTTTCCACCCATTGCTTCTTATCCTGTCTTCTGATGCTTTGGAGAGTAGCTTGACTGCCTTCTTCCTTGTGGTAGGCATCGGAACAGTGCTATCATCTCACCCCATCACACTTCATATACTTACAAACCTTTGCTAGTGCCACCTAATATAACTAACCTACCATATTTGAAACCATGTTAGGGTCACTTTCAGGCAAATAGTTAGTTCAGGAAGTTAGTTCAATGCTAATTCAGAAAGGGAGAAGAGAACCCAAAGCAGCAGAAATCTTGAAATGTCTTCCTCTTCTTTTTTTGAAAGCCAAAATAATGCCATGATTTGCTAAAGCATTTAAAAAACCAATTGGATTTTTACATTGAAGATGTATCCCAAGGCTTATAAAACTGACAATACCTCCGGGACCGCAACCTGCCACATACCTCCCTTCAACCAGTTAGGTCCCACAGAGTTGGTCTCCTCCAGGTCCCATCAGCCAAACAATGCCAGTTGGCGGGTCCACGGGGGAGGGCCTTCTCTGTGGGAGCCCCATCTCTCTGGAACCAACTCCCACCAGAGATCCGGACTATCCCCACTCTACTGGCCTTCCGCAAAGCCATAAAGACATGGCTCTTCCAGCAGGTGGGGTGAAGAAGATCGGATTCCCCCTGGATGAATGGTTTCTGTTGCTTTTTAAAAAAAATTATGTTGTGTTTTTTAAATTGTTTTCTTATATATTGTATCATTCTTATTCATGCTGTAAGCCGCCCTGAGTCCTACGGGATTGGGCCGCCTATAAGAACTTTTAATTAAATTAAATTAAAATTAATTAAATTAAATTAATTAAATATAGGTAGTCTTCGACTTGCAACAGTTCATTTAGTGACCGTTCAAAGTTACAATAGGACTGAAAAAAAGTGACTTATGTCCATTTTTCACACTTACCACCTTTGTAACATCCCCATGGTCACGTGATCAACATTCAAATGTTTGCCAAGCGGTTCATATTTACGACCATTGCTGTATCCCAGGATCATGTGACCTGCTTTTGCTACCTTTTGACAAGCCAAGTTAATAGGGAATCCAGATTCACTTAACAACCCTCTTACTAACTTTAACAACTGCAGTGATCCACTTAACAATTGTGGCAAGAATGTCACGATGTGAATAATTGCCAGTTGTGCATCTCTACTGTTTTCTAAGGTTTATTTCTAATCAAGCAGATATGTGATATGTTTTACTACGCATGCGTGCATTCCAGGAGTTTTGTCCACTTCCACTTTCCTTCTTCTTCGATGCCTGCCCGAAGGCAGACGTGAATCCCTTAGCTGAAAAGATGTAGCTTAATAAGGGTTTATTTTTGTTACTTTTGTACCGAAATAAATATTTTGTTAATTAGATTTGAATCTCGGTTTTATTTTCTGAGTACGAATGACTTCGAGGAAGCAAGATCCTAAAATCGCCTCTGGTAGGAAAAATTCCTATCTGAAAAAGAAAGCTTAGAGATGAAGAAGCTACTTGGAGGAGAAGTGAAACATCTTCAAAAAAACCCAGAAAGGCCAGTTGCCTCTTTAAAAAAGCATCTTTGGGACAACCATGATCTGGATGACTGAAAATCTCCATAGACATCCTGAAGAAAGTCCACAACACAGTCCTTTCAGCAGTTTCAAGAAGGCTCCAAGCCCATTTGCCCTACTCAGGTGACCCCGAGGACGTAGATGAACCTCCAAGTGGCCTCAGCGACTTTCAATATGAATGCAAAGGACCAGCTGTCTGCAAGGAGTATAAATCCTTCCATTTCCCACCATCCAGTCAGAGCTGAAGAAGCTTCTTGGACAAGAAGTGAAACGTCTTCAAAGAAAAACCAGGAAGTCCAGTTGCCTCTTGAAAAAAAGCACCTTTGGGACAACCATGACCTGGATGACTGAGAACCTCCATAGGCATCAAGCCTTTCTCTTGTTTTCATTGGAGCTTCATGGCCTGTGGTCAGATATAACTCTGCCATGGCAAACAGGCAGCAGCTGGCCCCATACAGCTAAGTTATAATGAAAACATGAGGTGGCTGCCATTATGGAGCCCTGCACTAATGAGAACAGTAGGAGTCTAGCATTACAATAGTCTAATGAAAACAGGAAATGGTTGGCATTACATTGGTATAATGAAAACAGGAGGAGGTTGGCAATATTCGGAGACAATGAAGGGGAAAAAAAAAGAGTAAGATTTCTGGCCCATCTGAATTTTAATCCATGTTATATATGGCCCATTCAGAGAGCAATTTGAAAACTGGGCCAAAGGAAGGATGATATGCTTTGATTTTTCTGAACACATCAGAGAAATGGAAATGCATGGCTCAAAATAGAAGAGACATAATTTGATTTCCTTTAAAAAAAAATCCCAGATTTTATTAACGTCTACAGAAGGAAAAGCAGGGAGATGCTCTAGAATTTCCAAGGTGTTACATTCAGAGGCCTCTTCTTTAAAAACAAAACAAAAAAAAAACCTTTTATTGGTGGGGGAGGGTGGGAGAGGAAGGAAGGGAGGGAGGGAGGGAGGAAGGAATTAATTTCAAAGTTAGCAAATCAAATATAACCCTGAACAAACTATTTATGTCCCAACATTAAAACTGCAGAAGGAAGGAAGGAAGGAAGGAAGGAAGGAAGGAAGGAAGGAAGGAAGGAAGGAAGGAAGGAAGGAAGGAAGGAAGGAAGGAAGGCAGGCAGGCAGGCAGGCAGGCAGGCAGGCAGGCAGGCAGGCAGGCAGGCAGGCAGGCAGGCTGTGTTCAATCTGCGTTTCAAAATAAGTCAAATTAAATATAACTGAAACAGACAATTTGTGTGCTGTATTAATTAAAACTGCTACTGGAATGAAACAGAAATGTATTTGTCCTGCCTTTAAAAAGGATATTGGCATCAACAAAGTCCAAGTCAAAACTCTTTCTTAAACTGATTCTAAACAACATTTACATCTCTTGGCCTTTATTATGCCAAGAGTTCAAGCCACTTACAGTCACTGAACCACCCAGATGATTACTGCTGTTATTTTCATTGCCATTTTAATTGGGAGAGGGGAAATTATTCAAGAGCTCTGGAATTTCTTTGCCTGATTTTCAGCCAAAGATGCCAAGACCTATAGAATAAGTGGGCATTTGAGTAATGAAACAAGTGACGGAGTTTTGTAGTCCAATCAGATATCTGGGAACAATCATCAACTCCTCCAGAAATGGACACATAGATTGTCAAACTAGGGAATAGGATAGACAGAGGTGAAAGGGTTAAAAGAGATTGAAGCACAGTCTAGTCTAGTCTAGTCTAGTCTTAGACTAGACTAGACTAGACTAGACTAGATTAGATTAGACTAGACTGAATAGAATGGAGTGGAGTGGAGTGGAGTGGAACGGAACGGAACGGAATGGAACAGAAAATATAGTAGAGTAGAGTAGAGTAGAGTAGAGTAGAGTAAAGTAGAGCAGAGCAGAGCAGAGCAGAGCAGAGCAGAACAGAACAGAACAGAACAGAACAGAATAGAATTCTTTATTGGCCAATTGTGATTGGACACACAAGGAATTTGTCTCTGGTGCATAAGCTCTCAGTGTACATACAAGCAAAAAGTAATAAATCATGATCATAGTCATCATAAAATACATTTATGATAAATCATAAGATACAACACAATGATTGCCATAGGATACTAAATAAGCAATCAACATAGACCATGCAAGGATACTAAATAAAACAATTAATATAAATCCTAAGATAAAAGCAACAAAGTTATAGTCATAAGAAGATAAGAAAATGGGTAATAGGAAAAATGAGAGGGATAATAGTAATTAAAGTACAGCATTAACTGGTCAACCAATGAACCTCTTATTTAGAAGAAGATGACAGGAGAGTTTTTTCCCCTCTCTTCTACTGAACAAAAGAGACTGTGGTCAAATCTAGCTTTTTCATCTGGTTGATTTACTGGAGCAACCAGAAGAGCTAAGTCCAGTGAATCTACAAAAATTGAAGCATAGAAGCAGCCAACATAATAATACAAGATCACAAGCATGTTGAATAAATCTCTGGAAACGATAACCCAATACACTACATGTTCCCCCGCCAAGATAGAGCCTCTAATATATTTACGGATTTAGGCACTGTGGTGATAATGGGATAACATCTGTCACTACAAACAGGAATCTGCAGAGCACATAGCACGCTCCTTCCCTTTCAATGTCTAGCTATGAGAAGGTCCAGGGTTGAACATAGAGCACAATTTCAAGTTTGCTTTGGTGTTACGTACAGGTTGAAAAGGGACGTTGGTACTCACCTGTGAGACGTCCTTTCTCATAGGGTGGAGCTAGCCTCCAAGAATGGGTTAAATCTGCCCTCTAGCCAATAGGACCGAGTCTTAAAAAAGGTATAAATAGTGCCCTTGAAGATTGGCACCCCCTCTTTTAATCGAGGGACAAGACAGACTCAATGTGCTTTTCCAAAAACAACCAGACAATTTATTAACTATTTACAGAAAACACATGCAGAGAAGGTATGAACTATGTATAGGAGGGAACGACGCCCCGATGAGATACCATATAACTATGTACAGGATAGCCGTGCGAGCTTGCCCAGCCAGACGCTAGACAAGGGAGGGACTTGGAGGCTAGCTCCACCCTATGAGAAAGGACGTCTCACAGGTGAGTACCAACGTCCCTTCTCCATAGTGGGTGGAGCTAGCCTCCAAGAATGGGACATACCAAAGCTTGACGTCCCTAGGGCGGGCTCAACCGTCGCCGCTGGGAAGGTCGCTCACCGGTAATACTTGTCCCAACACCCGCCTGCCAAGTCTGCCTCAGAGGCATAAATTTCCAATTTGTAATGCCGGACAAAAGGCGTTAGGGAGACCCAAGTGGCCGCCCTGCAGACCTCGGCTATGGAAGCCCTAGCATTCCATGCGGCTGTGGTGGCCGCACTACGGGTGGAGTGGGCAGTCAGTCCCGAAGGCCTGGACAAGGACAAATGTTTGTATGCCAGGGAGATGGCTGTCCGAAGCCATCGGCCAATGGTAGCGGAAGACGCCTTGCGACCCAGGGACGAAGAGCTAAAGTGAACAAACAGGGCCTCCGTTCGTCAGAGGGTGGAAGTGCGCCTTAAATAAATGTCCAGAGCGCGCCTAACGTCCAGTAAGTGCCATGCACATTCAGAGTCAGTGGACGGGTCCTGAAAGAAGGCCGGTAGGATAAGTTCCTGCGCTCTGTGGAAATGTGAATTGACCTTGGGCACAAAGGTAGGGTCCAATCTGAGAATTACGCTGTCCCTGTGGAAAACACATAGGTCCTCCCTCACCGACAGGGCTGCAAGTTCCGATATCCGTCTGGCTGAGGTGATTGCCACGAGAAAGGCCACCTTATATGTCAGGTGGGACAAGGGAACAGCATCCAAGGGTTCAAAGGGGCCCACAGTCAAGGCTGAAAGCACCTTAGAGAGGTCCCATGTGGGAAATCCGTGGACTACAGGTGGGCACAGATTGATGACCCCGTTACAAAATTGCCTTAGAAGCGGATGAGCGGAAAGTGAGTCTAAATTGTGACATGATAAGACCGTTGAGAGGGCTACCACTTGGCTGTGTAAGGTGTTGGGGGAAAGCCCCTTGGCGAGCCCCCGGCGCAGGAACTGGATGACGTTGATGATCAAGAGTTCGGCTGGTGGATACCCCACCTGCGCGCACCAGGAGCAAAAGGTACGCCAGGTGACGGAGTAGATTCGCTCCGTTGAGGGTCTCCGGGAGGCCAACATGATGTTGGCGATATCGTCCGGAACTAGACGGTGTTGCAGAGTGATCCGCTCAAGCGCCAGTCAGTCAGTTGTAGCCAGGGCGGCTCGGGATGAGGCACTGACCCCTGGGCAAGCGACCACTCTGTTGGCGGGATCCGCCAGGGCGGTGACGTGGACAGGGACATAAGGTCCGCGAACCATGTCCGTCTGGGCCAGTGGGGGGCTAGAAGGATAATCTCTGCTCGTAGCAGCAGAACCCTCCGGATGACCTTGAGGATCAGCGGGAGGGGGGGAAGGCATACAAAAGCCCCTGTGGCCATTGACAGTGGAGGGCATTGGTCTCCTCCGCGCCCGGGGTCCGGAACCTGGTGATGAACCTGGGAAGCTTTGTGTTCTCCGGGGAGGTGAAGAGGTTGATGACTGGTAGTCCGAGTCGGTCCACCATCTGATGGAATATGTCCGGATGCAGGGACCCCCCTGCCGGGTCGATGGTGTTCCGGCTGAGCCAGTCCGCGGTCGTGTTGCTCACCCTGGAGATGTGTTCCGCCACGACGGACAACGGGTGACGCTCTGCCCAGAGTCCTAGTGACAAGGCTTCATCCATGAGAGCCTTGGAGGTTGTTCCCCCCCTTCCAGTTTATGTGGGACTTCGTTGTCACATTGTCCGTTAAGACTAGGACGTGACTGCCCTGCAGGTGGTGCTGAAATCGGGCTAGGTCCAACCGGACTGCCCTGAGTTCTAGTAAGTTTATGGGAAGAGTTTGTTCTGTCCTGGACCAAGTGCCCTGCGTGACAAGGGAGCTGGTGTGCACCCCCCAGCCCGTGCAACTGGCGTCGGTTGTAACCGTCAGCCTCTGTGGTTCCAGGAAGTCGGTGCCCTTGTTCAGGGCTGGCGAGGACCACCATAAGAGGGACGTCCTTACTGCCATCGGGATCCGGACCCTTGCTGGGGAGCTGCTTCGGTTTGCCCGCTGGAAGGGGAGAAGAACCCATCGAAGGTCTCTGGAGTGTAGATGTGCCCATGGGGCGATATGTATCGCAGAAATCAGTTTCCCCAGGAGGGAAGACAGCTGGTTCAGGGGAACCCGAGGTTGGGCCAGAACTTGCTGGACTATTTCCAATATGCTGTCTCTCCGTTCCTGGGACAGGTAGACTCTGCACTCCAGAGAGTCAATAATGGCCCCCAGATGGGTGACCCTGGTAGAGGGGGACAACTGGCTCTTACTCAAATTAACGAGGAACCCGTGGTGTTCAAGTGTGTTGAGGGTCACCTGGATGTCCTTCCGCGCCTGAGACAGGGAGGAGGACTGGATGAGCATGTCATCCAGGTAACACTGAACACGCACGGGAAGGACCCCAAGATGGGCGGTCAAAGCGGCCAGAACCTTAGTGAATACCCTTGGTGTTGAAGACAGCCCAAAGGGCAACGCCTGATATTCATAGTGCACCCCTGCATAGCAAAATCTGAGGAATTGGCGGTGAGAAGGATGAATTGGAATGTGGAGGTAAGCCTCCGTGAGATCAATTGAGGCGAGAAAGTCGCCGTGCCTAATGCCCGCCGGAATTGATTGCAGGGTGTGCCTTTTGAATTTCCTGTACCTCACGTATCTATTAAGGCGTTTTAGATCTAGAATTGCTCTCCATTCCCCCGAGGATTTCGGAACCACAATAGGATGGAATAAAATCCTTTCCCCTGCTGGTCCTCAGGCACCCGCTGGATGGCTCTAAAGTCCAGCAGGTGCCAGATTGCCTGATCTACGAGGACCCGTTTGGAAAGGTTTGAAGACAAGGGGCAGCGCAGGAAAAACTTCGGAGGGGTAGAGATAAATTCAAGGTACAGTCCTGTCGACAGGGTTTGCAAAATCCATGCGTCATTGGTGATTTCCTCCCACCGACTGGCAAAAAATGCCAGTCGACCCCCAATGGGAGGGATCGATCCGGGCTCACTTATACCGGCGGTAAGGGCGACCACCGGCACTTTCCTTTTACCTTTGGTTTCAGTGGTAATACGATCAAGGGCAGGGCCGAACAGTGACCAACCCGAAATGGGAGCTGTGGCCAGCTTCCATTTATGACGGAGGTCGGCCGGCCAGCTCCGGAGCCAGTGCATCCGTCTGGCCACCACCGCCGTTCCCATCGCTCTGGCTGCAAAACGACCCGCCTGTAGCGTGGAGTCCGATGTAAATTGGGCTGCGGCTATTAATTTATTAATGTCCTGGTGCGCTCTAGTATCAGCCTGCGGGATATGGTCCTGAAGACCGTGAAGCCATTTTAAGGAAGTACGACAAAAGAACGAAGCCGTGGTAGAGGCCTTTACCGCCCAGGCAGCCGTCTGGTGGATTCTTTGAAGAATGGACTCCGTGCGACGTTCTTCCGGACGGAGCAAATCATCTGGATCCCCGGGTACTGGAGCGCTAGAGTACAGGGCCAGCACAGGTGGATCGACGGCTGGAACCGGTAGAAGCTGGACGAGATGCGACGAGACGTTAAAATAGCGCTTGTCCGTGGAATTCGGGACTGGTCCGGAGGTGGGCGATTGCCATTGTTTCATTATGGCATCAATGAAAAGATTTGGTGTTGGTATTACCTCAGTGGAAGAGGTGGAGGCCTCGCCAAAGATGGGATCGCCCTGGACTGCTGCAGTCTGGGGGTCGGCCGCTGATGGTGGGATGTTAGCCGTTGCCCTGGCTTTGTGAAGCAGGGACCGGAACAGGCTGGGATGGAAGAGGGCGGTGGAAGTGGAAGGTTCCGGCGCCAGGTCTCCATCCTCAGACAGCTGTGGCTGGGGTTGGTCATAACCCCCTTGTCCATCGTCAATCTCACCTTCCTCCTTGTCTACGTCCCCCATGGGAATGGGTGAGCTATGGAGTGAGTACTCGTCGGCTTCCAGTTCCTCTGGAGAGTCAGGAGCTGGGATTGGAGGGGGCAAGGCTATTCTCAGCAGAGGAGGGGGCTGGGAGGAATGGGCCATTGCCTTGACTGCGGCCTCAATGCCCCTCTTTATAGCCGCGTCCATCCTCTGCTGGACAATGGGATCATCCATTGGATCCGTGTATGCAGAGGCCCTGTGCGGGCTGGCTTGCACAGTGGGCCTGGTGGCCCCCCACATGTCCCCTTCTCTCAGGCAGATGCCTGGACTGTCCAGGGAGACGTTTCCAGGGGGACCAGTCTGCCCCTGTTCATGGCCGTGAGATGGGAGGATGGCTCCTTGGGAATGAGGCAGGGCCTTAGGGGTCTGCAGATGTTCCCCCCCACACCCCCTGAAGAGGGTTATGAGGACCCTCTGTGTCCGTCCCCCTTTGATATGGACTTTGAAGACTTTTTAGTCTTGGGGGGATGTGGCGAGGGGGGAAGTGTCCTTGCTGCCATTGGTGGTGCGTGGCAGGTGGCGCTCCTCATGGGAGTCTTCTGGAGGGCAAGGCCTGTTGGATTTAGTCTTGGCCTTGCCCTGCTTGTTGGCCCCCTCAGCCATGCCTGTGCAAGCAGAGAAGCGAAAGACAGTTTATAAATTTTATTTAACAGCTCCTCGCTACGCCTCTTCCTTTCCCCAGCTCCGAATCGTTGTCACGGGGTTCTGGGCGTACTGCGCATGCGCGGGAGCCTCCGGCATCTATTTAGCGGCTCCACGCGACGCCTCAGCCTTCGTCGGCCTCTGAATCTTCGTCACGGAGGTCTGAGCGCACTGCGCATGCGCGGGAGCCTCCGGCGTCTGAAGCGGCCCAAGAGCGGCAAGCCTTGTGCGAAGAAGGCGGCAGCCAATCAGGGAGCAGGGAGCCGAGAAGAAAGATGGCCACCGGTGACGTCGCTGGATTCAAGGCGGCAACGGCTCTTCCCGCCTAATCAGGCAAGTTCGTCGGGCCCACTTCTATGCCTCAGGCCTGTCAGAGAGTGCTCTGCTGGGGTGGCCCAAGGGTACGGGAGGCCTAGCAGAGAAGGGCTCTGCTTGGATCGGCCAGGTCACGCTGCGGCGTGAGAGACCGGCTATGGGAGGAACAGCCTCCAGCCGGAGGGAGGAAGCCGCTGGCCGCCCAAGCGCGAAGCTTCTGCGGCGTGTCAGCAACATCTTCTGGCTTCCCCCCCGAACGGTCACTTCAATAACGACAGCTGCGATGCCAACGGAGTTCAGATTGTCCCGGGCGACAGCTAGCCCTCAGGGATGCTAACGAGCGGCAGGGCAGCCGCCCAACCACGCTCAACCCAAAGCAGATGACAGCTGTCACTTTGGGGAGACTTAATATATCAGAAAATCACTCACAGATAGTAATGGTAGAAGTCTGGATCAATAGTGGTGGAATTAGCCTCCAAGCACGGAAAAGCACAATGCCCTTTGGCTAAAGACCGAGATTAAAAGAGGGGGTGCCAATCTTCAAGGGCACTATTTATACCTTTTTTAAGACTCGGTCCTATTGGCTAGAGGGCAGATTTAACCCATTCTTGGAGGCTAGCTCCACCCACTATGGAGAATGAGCAAGACTTTCATTCGGGGTGATGTTGTTTTCCCCCCAGACATCACTTGCAAAAACTTCTCAAAGCTTTAAATAAAAACTTTTGACCAGTCCATTTATAGTTGGGTGATACCGTGTGGATGTTTGTAAGTCTGACTCAGTGCCTTGGGCGGTGTGTGTGTGTGTGTGTGTGTATGTGTGTGTATGTGTGTGTGTGTGTGTGTGGACATCTGAATCTATTTATGGTACAAATTGTGCTGAGAAAAAGGCTAAATTTGGAGGGCTGCCCAGTTGAGATGAGGACATATTCTCTGCTTGGCATTTGTAAAGAATTCATTCTGGGTGGCGTGAACATTTATTTATTTATTTATTTAGTGAGATTTATATACCGCCTCACAGTGCAAGCACTCTCTAAGCGGTTTACACCATTAAGCAATGTATATATTTACATTGCCCCCAACAATCTGGGTCCTCATTTTACCTACCTCAGAAGGATGGAAGGCTGAGTCAACCTTGAGCCGGTGAGATTTGAACTGCTGACCTGCGGATCAGTGTCAGCTAAAGTGGCCTGCGGTACCTGCCTCTAACCGCTGCGCCACCTCGGCTCTTATAATGTCACAGCCATGTTGTGAATCGCCAGGAAACACACTGTGTCATCACTTTTCTTGTCTGTGTTAAAACTTGTTTGCCCTGTTTCCTCTATTGTTGTATCCCCTCCACATAAGGTACATACAGTAAGTACATAGGGTGGTTAAATATAATTCAGAAATCCTTAAAAAAGAAGAAGAAAGGATTGTCATTGTGATTTTGAAGTATTTGTGACTGACAAGTTCTTGGTACCTCCCTTTTTTTTTTGCATTGGTAGCATAACCACAATGTGTAATGCTACTCTTAGGGAACCTACACTTGTTGTGGTGTGCTCTAGGGTCATGGCCCAGCAATATCTGTAATGTTGCTCTTGAGGTTTTACAAATGAACCCCAGCCATGTGCCACAGGCACTATGATATCATCCAAACAGCGCTGGGCGCCAGGACAACTTTATAGCACTCCGCTCATGGCTTAGTGCCAAAGCAACAATGCAGAGGCTTCTCTGTATCAAAGACGGATATTAAAATATAATCTCTTGTTTGTATTTATGGGGGGAAAAAACCATCTTGGCATCTTCCTCCATTTTATGTCTGTAAAAATAACATAAATATCCTCCGCTCCAGGCAAGTAGCATTGCTTAGTTTATAATAGCGGACTAAAAGTAACTTTGAAATCACTACTCATACTAATAATTCCATTCTTTTTAACTGCTAGAAATAAGGCCTCCAAACAGTTTTTGGAAGAATTTCCTTAACTTCTGTGCTCACCATTTCAAGTTATAGTTTTTGAATTTGGGAAACTGGCTTTTGCTTGCTGGTTTGTTTATACCAGGTATTCCAGGGGTCTCCAAACTTAGCAACTTTAAGACTTGTGGACTTCAACTCCCAGAATTCCTCAGCCACCATCCCTTGTTTCTCAAGCTATCTTTAACTCCATCCATCCATCCATCCATCCATCCATCCATCCATCCATCCTTCCTTCCTTCCTTCCTTCCTTCCATCCATCCATCATCCTTCCATCCTTCCTTCCTTCCTTCCTTCCTTCCTTCCTTCCATCCATCATCCTTCCATCCTTCCTTCCTTCCATCCATCCATCATCCTTCCATCCATCCATCCATCCATCCATCATCCATCATCCATCTATCCATCCGTCCGTCCATCCGTCCATCCATCCATCCACATCTCTACAGCAAGGTGTCTTTTCTGAAGTCCATAGGCAGTAAACACTACAACTATCTTTTGACTTTCTGTGACATTGAAAACTGTGAAGGACTGCTTTATTATGGCTTCTCCTGTTAGACTAGATGAAATTGCATTGTTCTAGGATGAAGTAAATTGAAATGTCGGATCAACCAATGTCTACTTCAACACTCTACTCTTCGTCAAGTCCCCCTTTCAATATACAGATACTACTAGATGACTTTTTCAACCTGATGATCCACCTCATCGTTTTGCAGACCTCCTGAAGCTGATCAGCAAGAAGACTGAATATGAAACAAATACCTCACAAACACACTTGCACAACCAGCCAGAGTCCCAGAAAAAAAATGCGTACGGGCGATAGAAAGTGAGTCTGTTTATTTCAGAAGGGTGGACAGACAGGGGAAGAGGTACATGAGAAACTTCCTGATGAAAATGGGGGATCTGTACTTGAGCTGCAGTAAATATATTCTAGTCAGGTACAAATGACTGAACCAGCAGTGTGATGCAAATAAGCTAGAGATAATCAAATCACACTTTCTAATTGAGTTCTGCTATGCCAACACTCTTTATTTCTCTCTAGCCAACAGTTTCCACTTTGTTTTACAATGCTGCAGAATTAGCTTAAAGAATAAATACTTGTGAGCTGATGCTCTCTTTTTTTCCCCCTTTATGTCCAATTTATATTTTGAGAAGGCAGTAGAACTAGAAAAATCTTCCTGCGCTATTTTTACTACCATCTCTGAACTGCAATCTTGTTTTTAGTAGGAAACTTTGGTCTCTATTTGATAGAAGGAAGGGAGGGGGGAAGAATAACATAAGGAGGGAAAGCAACATTTCATTCACTCTATCCTTTTATGATTTCTTTGAAATTGTTAAAAGAATCTAAAGGAAACACTTGTTAGTTGCTAGTGCCTTTACATAGGAACATTTATGCACATCGGTGAAATTGATGTACACATTCTCAAGTCTATATCTCTACCTTTGGGAGCGTCAACAGTGGCGTATTTAGGACACAAGTGGAACATGGTTGCTTCCAAGATCAGAGGATGTCTCTCTGGTGACTTGGTCTATGGGTACACATACATTTTTTTTAGCTAACTGACATGACAGAAACAAAGTTAAACGGGGTCAAATCTGGTTCGTGCAAGCGATAGAGAGCTAGAGATGATAGAGGTAGAGACAAAGGTTGTATTCACCCGGTTCGGACCGGTTCTGGCGAACTGGTAGTAGTGACCTGCGGGTGGTCGCAGTGGGCAAGCCACATGCATGAGCAAAGCACATGTGCGGAAGGACGTGCACATTTGCGGAAGGGGCGCATGTGAGCAAAGAGAGCATGTGCGTGCACACGCTCACATTTGTGAATCAGAAGGGAAAGTAAATGAATACCACCTCTGGATAGATGGAGATAGATGGAGATAGAGATGATGGGGATGGGGATGGAGAGAGAGAGAGAGAGAGAGAGAGAGAGAGAGAGAGAGAGAGAGAGAGAGAGAGAGAGAGGGAGGGAGGGAGGGAGGGAGGGAGGGAGGGAGGGAGAGGGAGAGGGAGAGGGAGAGGGAGAGGGAGAGGGAGAGGGAGAGGGAGAGGGAGAGAGGGAGAGGGAGAGAGGGAGAGAGAAAGGGAGGGTGGGAGAGGGAGGGAGAGAGAGAGGGAGGGAGAAAGAGGTAGAGAGAGAGAGAAAGAGAGAGTGAATGAGTGAGTGAGAGAGAAAGAGAGAGGGGGGGAGGGAGGGAGAGAGGGAGAGAAAAATGACAATCTATTTTCAATAGATTCAAGAAAATCCTTCCTCTGAATTTGTGATATTTCATGAAAGAGCAGGATCTGCTAAATATGGTTAGAACCCAGTCTAACTTCTAAAATTGTACTTTAGAAGAGCTGATTATTTTAAAAGGTCTCATGAAGTGGCAACATTTGTATGAATTTGGGCCTAGTAGCTAGGCAGTGCTGGCTTGGTCAGTAATTGGATAAGAAATTAAAGGGCTCAAACACCTTACAAACCTACATTCCAAGTTGGCAACTCAATTCCGTACACTTCTGCAGATCACAAACAGGGAAGAATGGAAGATAGTTCCAAAATCTTTTCTAATGCAGCTAATTTAACATGAAATGACAAACACTGGCTTATTTCTTGCCTTCGTACAACATTTAGACTACATAGAACAAGAAGCAAATGAAAGGTATTGTGATTTGAAAGAAAATGTACCTTCCCCCCCCCCCCATTGAGCGAAAAGAATTTTCTAGAAATTCACAAGGCACAAATGACCAGTTATTAATCGATGAAACAGAAATGAAACAGGCCTCGCCATGGTTTGGCTATTCTATAAATGACATTTGTTTTATTTTTCACACTGCAGAATCAGAAAAAGCCTAGAAACATTTGAAAATATTTGAAATTTTTGAGGAAGGTATGGAAAACAAATCTAAATGTCAGTGGTCAAGTGATTGGCAAAGTCAATATTTTGAATTTTCCAAGGCAACTCATTGGCTGGTTTGCTACTTGTTTTAGCAATGATTTATACTTATAAATAGTTAAATAATTTAAAGTTATGAATATTTTAATAAAAGCCAAACATGGCTACTTCTTAGCTCTCAAAAAGCACCTGAGGGCAGGACAAGAAGCAACGGATGGAAACTAATCAAGGAGAGAAGCAACCTAAAACTAAGAAGAAATTTCCTGACAGTGAGAACAATTAATCTGTGGATCGAGTTGCCTCCAGAAGTTGTGGGTGCTTCATCACTGGAAGCTTCATCACTGGAAGAAGAGATTGGATAACCATTTGTCTGAAATGGTCCTGCCTGAACAGGGGGTTGGACTAGAAGACCTCCAAGGTCCCTTCCAACTCTGTTATTCTGTTATTCGGCTTAAAATGCATCAAATCTTCATATTCTGTTCTTCAATGAAGATACATGGAAGCAGTTCAAAGGGCATCTTTGGCAATTAAAAACAGCAACATTGTTGATGAAGATGGATTAAGGCTAATGAATAAAAACACCACAAGAGCATGGTACCAGAAGAAAGATACAAGTACTTAAGATTAATTAAAGCTTCTAACTGACTATATCAATGTTAGCTCTCTATATAAAACACATCAAAATCAATAAATAAAAAGCAACATTAAGTGCAGGGAATGTAATTAAGGCCAAAACCCTTTTGGCTATGTCAATTATTAGATATACTGTACTTATAATTGATTCGATATTACCTGAATTAGACACGTTTGATAACAAACCAAGAAAAGTAATGACCATGAAGCATATTTTCCACCAAAGTGATGCTGACAAGCTCTATATGTCAGAAGTAAAGGTTGAAGGGATTATTCCAAATAAAGCAAACAGTGAAGGAAGGGAAATAGCCTAGTGATTATATCAGGCATAGGAAAGAACTAATACTGGTAGAAATTAATAAAGATTAAATGCTGAAGATAACCAAAATAGAAATAGAAATAGATTTCAAAACAGGAAGTGGCTGAAGGCTGAATTCATGCCGGAAAATCTAAATGTCTTTGTGGCTGATATATCCATGATACTGCAGAAAAATCAGATCACAACTGACTGAAAAGTGGGAAGCAGAAAAGAAAAGAAAAGAAAAGAAAAGAGGGAGGGAAGGAGGGAGGGAGGGAAGGAAGGAAGGAAGGAAGGAAGGAAGGAAGGAAGGAAGGAAGGAAGGAAGGAAGGAAGGAAATTTAAGAAACAATCATAACAGCTCAGAACTGGCTATGTAAGTCAAAACATCCAAACCCAAACTGAACATATTTCAACTCTGTATCAGCTGATTAGTGAGTTATCATTCAGTCTGCTCATAGGTGATGCCATGAAAAAGCTGCAGAAAACAGTTGCTGAAATGTGTGCAAAAAGTATGACTTTATTGTTAACCAAACCGTTGGGCTTGGAAAATGAGTAGTTCAAATCTTGTGATGTTTTAAAATATTGACTGATAGACACCAAAAAGTCAAAAAGAGGGCTGTGAAAATATCTACAGACCCCTCACATCCTGGACATAAATTGTGTCAACCTCTACCCTCAAAACAACACTATAGGGCATTGCACACCGGAACAACTAGAGACAAAGACAGTTTTCCCCCCAATGCCATCACAATTTATAGATTAACAGAGTTGGAAGGGACCTTGTAGGTCATCTATTCCACCACCACACCCCACCCAAACAGGAGACCTTACACCAGTGATGGCGAACCTATGGCAAGCGTGCCACAGGTGGCACGCAGAGCCATATCTGCCGGCACGCGAGCTGTTGCCCTAGCTCAGCTCCAGCGTGCATGTGCACTCTGGCCAGCTGATTTTTGGCTCACGCGGAGGCTCTGGGAGGGCATTTTAGGCTTCCGGAGGGCCTCCGGGAGGGGCGTTTTTGTCCTCCCCAGGCTCCAAGGAAGCCTCTGGAGCCTGGGGAGGACAAAAAACGGGCTTACCAGGCCCACTGGAAGTCGGGAAATGGGCCATTTCAGGCCTCCAGAGGACTTCTGCGGGGGCAGGGGAGGCCGTTTTAGCCCTCCCCAGGCATTGAACTATGGGTGTGGGCACTCACATGCACGTGATAGTGCGCGCGCACATGCTTTCGGCACCCAAGGGAAAAAAGGTTCGCCATCACTGCCCTACACCATTTCTGACAAATGACAGTCCAATCTCTTTTTGAAAGCCTCCAGTGATGAAGCTCCCACATCTATGAAAGCAAGCTGTTCCAACTAATTCCCACAACACTGTCAAACTATTTAGTAAGGCATCTTTCCTATTCCCTATCTAACTCATAACTAACTCGTCTTTTCTATTACCTATCTCCTTTTCTACTTAGGACTATAACTTTGTTGCTTGTATCTTTCAGATTTATATTGTTTTATTTAGTTTCCTAGTATGATTTATGTGGATTGCTTACTTAGTATCCTATGACTATCACTAAGTGTTGTATCTTATGATTTATGATGAATGTATTTTTATGATGACTACGATCATGATTTATCACTTATAGCTTTTGGGTACTTTTATGGTACAAATTTGAATCAATAGAAAATAAATGGCAATGATAAGAGAATACCAGAATGAAAACCCCAAATATAATAGTAATTGGAGCTTTTGAAGTTATATCAAAGACATTTGCTAAATATTTGGAAATTTGCAGAATCTATATGGCTTGGGTCTGCCTACCTAGCACATTATCACTCTGTGTTTCTAGGCTTATGGTTAAGACTTAAATGCCCAGTTAAAAAAGACTAGTGATATTTGCAGGATGAATAAATTTATAATAATAATAATAATTCCAGAGCTTCATGTGAGAGGGAAGATAAAGCTGATATGTGCTAAAGAAAGTACTAGCAATTTTGTACTTATTTGAGCGTGAGATCGTGCTCGTAATTTAATCAGGCTCAGAGCACATATTTTCTTCTGAAGTTTTAACAAACTCTGGTTACACACAGAATCACACCATAGAGCTACGTCAAGGGTTCTACTCCTAATGTCCAGAAAGGCTATCAGGTACAGGTAGTCCTCGACTTACGACCACAACTGAAATCTCCAGTGCTAAGCAAGATAGTTGTTGAGTGAGTTTCGCCCCATTTTACGACCTTCCTTT